>QEPC01015148.1:674028-685086 GCA_003113815.1 Sphenodon punctatus | reverse complement strand
TTTTTTCACTTGACCATGTTCGGTCCCAGTTTAGCTGATTCTTGATATTATGCGCTTAACGTATTACAGTTTTTTCCTGAAGTTATGTTTTTCCAGGTGATGATAATTACAGGGGCACTCGGCTATCTTATCGACTGAGGGACCGGGTAGCTCGGAGCGCATGCGCATAGAAGAAATCAGTCATCTGCCTCCTATCGGCCAGCACTAGAGCTACCCAGCGGAGGAGGATCAGGAGAGTAAGAGAGAAAGGAATTCACGAAGGTAGGTAACCAATTCTCCTTTGACAGAGCCACAAAAGCCAAGGGAGTGAAGGGAATCCAGCATGAGTGAGTGGTCAACAGTATCGAAGGCAGCAGAGAGATCAAGCGGACGTGAAATGCATGTTAGACATGTTCCAAAACATTTGGCAAAATCTATTCAGTTCCAAGAAGCAAGAATTGAGTAGTTTGTCCACTGGTTAGCTTGCCCTACCAGATGTTGTCAGTGACCTTTAAATGGAAAGAAACTTGGAGAAACTTACTGCAAATTTCAGGCAGAAAGATTGTCGGAGAGCCCCACCCATAAATAGAATGACAGGATTCCCAAGTTACAATTAAAATCATTTTCTACCCTCAATAGAACAGTACAAGTTGTAGCTAAGGGAAAGGAAGTTATGCTGAAAGTCAACAGAGCTCTATTTGGACAGATGGTTTTGATTGCACAGAGTCGTAATTTGTCAATAAGAGATGTCCTGGACCAGCCACTTGGACCAATTCCTTGGTCATTAGCAACATGTGATGGTTCACTCAGAAAAACAATGAAATCCACCGTAGCTGCTGAGCTTGAGAAAGTAGCACAAAGTGTTGAAATTATTCCATAAGGCTCAGTATCATACAAAGAACAAAGAGTGACCATTCACATTTTGTGATGTAGCAGACATTGTTCAGAAGACTTCTGTTAGAAGGTCAAAGCAAAAGGATCGATGTTGTGTTTGACGTATACCAGACTGTATCAATAAAGAATGCAGAAAGGACCCATAGAGGTGACAATGCTCCTCAGTACAAGAACATTGTAGGAGGCCACAAGATAAAGCAGTAACGAAGCTTCTTATCAGGTTCATGTAATAAAACAAATCTTGTAGCCTTTCTGTGTGGAGAATGGAAACAGAAAAAATAGAGGGAAAAGCTCCAAGGGAAAATTTTATTCGTTGCATATGAGGACTACTGCTACAAAATTTCTCAGAATGAAGTTGAAGAAGTCACAGAACTTCTATCAAATCAGGAAGAAGCAGATACTAGATTGTTGCCCCATGCCCAACATGCAGCCAAGGAAGGCTACAAGGCAATCATTATTGTTTGTGAGGACACAGATGTAGTGATCCTAAGCATTGCTCAGTGTCACAACGTATCTGCACCTGTGTTTCAGAAGCATGGATTACAACGATCAAGGTACACTGACATTAGACAAATTGCTTCTACTATAGGGCACAGTGTATGTATGCACTTCCTGGGCTACATGCCTTCACTGGCTGGTAAACAGTAAGTGCTTTTGCTGGTTGTGCCAAACTTGCTGCACTAAAACTTGTACAGGCTTGCCCAGAATGTCTGATGACATTTGCACAACTTGAAGAGACACTCAATGTACCATCAGAACTCTTAAAGCATCTTGAACTTTTTACATGTTGTCTGTATGGCTCTAAGAACACAGCAGATGTAAAGGAGTTACGCTACATCATTTTCTGTGCAAAAAAGGGTGTAGTAGAATCACATCAACCTCCACCTTGCCATGACTTCCTTCAACAGCACATTCATCATGCTAATTACCAAACCTTTGTTTGGAAAAACTGCCTGTCCCAGTTTCCACACATTCCCAGTCCAAATGGCTATGGATGGAGGATGACAGAGGTACTTAACATACAGTGGATGACTGGAAACCAACCACCAGAGTCAGTTCTGGAACTGTTGTCCTGAAGGTGTAAACAGTCTTGTGCAGCGTTCACATGCACCTGTATGAAGAATGGTTTGATGTGCACGCACTATGCTATGTACAACATTGTGACAACCAAGACGATGATGATGAAGATGACATTAAATCTGTTCTTGAAGCAGGTGTCACGGATATAAGGGGAGGAATGGGGTTTAAAGAGAGGGAATAGGTGGGGAAAACACAACCAACCCCAAATGGACACGGGAGTGAGGCGGCTTTCTCGCACAGCTAAGTTTCTCTCAGAAGGAAAAAGGTCCCTCAGGGTGTTATATGGGTGTTCCTCCTTAGTCAGAGGGCAACCCGACTCATCATAGGGACTACGAGAGTAAGCCAATTGCCCCCAAGGGAAAAGGGGTAACAAAAGACACGACCTCCACTCACTCAGGGAAATATACAGGCCCCAGGACACCGTGGAACTAGGTGGGAGGGGGGGAAAGGGGAGGAGGGAAACACCCCAGGGAAGGGAAGGAAGGGGCAACAAAGGGGGAAGGAGCTGGGAACAGGGAAATGTGGTCCGGGGGTAGTGGGGGACAGGTACTGGCAAACTTCACAGAGTCAAAGTGCAGGAAAATAATGCCCTTGAGACCAACTACGAAGGTACAGGAGAGAGGCTCAGGAATTCTAAAGGGTCAATATGATACAATCCACAAAGACAAGACTAACAACACAAAAGGATACACTCACGCACACACTCACCATGGTCTCAATCAGGAACAAGGGAAGGACACAAGGGATTCAGACGCTCACTCCAATCACTCAACGGGTAAAGGCTAAGGGACAAGGATTCAGGGAACAGATCTCTCTCACAAAACAACCAGGGGCCAGCCTCTCGAGAACGATTACCGGCGGAGGCTCCAGGCCCCGCCGGCCTCCTTTATAGGCCCACGCCCTGAGGCACGCTACTGCGTGCAGGGCCGGGCCCCACCCTCCTCCAACCCCCGTGCGTGCATCAACGTGCTCTATGCCGGGGGCGGGGCTTCTCCTCCGCCTTCCATACAGGGCCTTAGCTCTACTCTCCATGTGGCCTAACCATCCTTTTGCCGGCTCCTGCGCCCGCCCGCTTATTGCGGCACGCTACGGCCGCCCTGCCTGTGGATCTGCGGGGAGGGGTGGGACGCTCTCTGACAGCAGGTAATGATGACAATGACTTTTATGATTAGTTAAAACGTTGTCAAGAAAACTTTGTACTTCAACTTTTGTGTGTTTGTATGCAGTTCTGATAGCAACATACTCATGGAATCAAGTTCTCTTTCATTGTCATTTCTCTGACTTTCATTTCACATAGAATACGTTGCATTTGTCATGTTTAGTCCTCTTATGCTCACTTTTGAGTACTACGTGTTTTTGGCTATTTTTTTACACAATTACAGTGCGGTTTTTTTTGGTGAAACTTACTCTTTACCGACAGTCATCATGACTAATAATTTTACTAGGATCATAGACTATAAAAAGAATGCTACCTCTTTTAATCCCACCAGGTGGTACCGACCACCCCATTTTTAGACCCATGTATTTGGAAGGAACTGTGCTGACAGATGAAGGGAGGGGGTGAGTATTGTTTTGCACCAGAAATGTTACCCAAATAGAGATATGACTGATTACTGAACAGCATCTGATAGCAGGCTAAAGGAGGAAAATTTTGGTGTAGAATATGCAGAAGACAGACCAAACCTCGGGCTCTAGGAACGATTTTATCCATAAGTGAAATCTGAAAAACAAGATTTTTTCCATGCATGTTATACAGATTTCACACTGTCTGTTCTGCATCTTTTCAGTGATGCTCCCAAAAATTGTTTCAGTACATTATGGCTCTTTTCCGGCCATTTTGAGCCCTCTTGGGCCAAAGCTGGGCAAAAAGTGTGAAAGTTATAGCTCCAAACTCTTACGCTTTTGATTATTACATGTATTCGGCTATTTTTTACCTAATTGAGGTGGGCTTTTTTGTGAAAGCTAATCTGTACCAACGACCATCATGGCTAATAATTTTACTAGGGTCGTAGACTATCAAAAAAATACTACCTCGTTTAATCCCTCTAGATGGTACCGACCAACCCTTCTGGCCCATGGATTAATTCAGCCAGGCTGGGAGCAACGGCTGTTAATCAGCGGGCAGATATTTAGAGGGCTTTTAGTGGCTGAACTGGCCTGGCTAGCTGCTGATAATGCCATACAACTGGTGGGAAAAGGGCCTGCAGCCTCAGGCAGCAGCAAGGTCCTGACAGGGAGGTTGTGGTGGCACCATCACTGGTGGCCTTTCAAAATAGGTTAGACAGATATTTGTCAAGGATGGTGTACATACTGTTGACCCTGTTTAATAGCAGGTCACTGGACTAAATAACTGTTGAGGTGCCTTCCAGCTTTGTGATTCTAGGACTCTAAAAATCCTCCTGTATTCTGTCTCCTCTTCTCGGTAGCTGTGTTACAGGATGGTCATTCCCTAAAATCTCAATGAAAGCCTGGGTCTCTGTTTCTCCCTAGCCAGGCTTAGACATGAGGAATCTCAGGGTGCCTGGCATCTGCTGGTAGTTGACTATCAGGTATGCATGGAGCAGAGAAGTAATCTCCTCTTTGTTCAGGGATTTTTAAAAGAGGAAGGGGTCTCCTGGCTGGAATCACCAAGAACAGAAGGCTGTGTAGAAATTCCTTTCATTGGTCTTTATGCCAAGGACTCTGTAGCCATTGGGAGACTGGGAACAGTCAACTGCTGGTGTATCCACGTAGCAGATTCACTCAGCTTGCCAAGGTGGGGCAGGTCACTCCCACTATAACAGAAGGGACTTACTCCATACCTCTTAATGATTGCTACTTATGAGGAGGCAAGTGTGCGCACACAGGGGCAGTAACTCCAGGGAGAGATTCTTTGTGTGGATGCAGCCCTGGATTCCTAAGGAGGTAGTGTTTAGATGTTGCTCCCCTTCTGAATCTGTACTGAGCAGCAAACATTGTGCTGCTGGAGGTACCATGACTGAAACATGGAAAAAGTTCTATCACCTATCCTTTTTGCCAGAGTAAGGCTGTTGGTGATTTCCCTGCTGTTGAATTTGTGTAGTGACATGCCCAAGTACTTGTTTGTTACAGGGTCTTCAAGTAGCCCAAATAAAGAAAGTTCGCCTCCTCATTCATGAAGCTATACTGAAATGTGATGCAGAACGTTTGAAACTGGAAGCGGAACGGTTTGAGAATCTCCGTGAAATTGGGAACCTCCTTCATCCTTCTGTGCCCATCAGCAATGATGAGGTAGGAGCAAAATCTACCCATTCCTGAGATAGGGGCACACAGTCAGCTTGAAATGATTTACACAAGCATATTACTTGTCTGCTGACTGGACCACGGAGTAGAGATCTGTGATGTGAGAAGGGAAGGGCTTCTGGGAAGGGCTTTGGGAGGGAATGAATTAAATCTGCATTGCAAGACGGTGTTTCCTGCAGAGAGGAAGCGCTCGCACACGAAGAACGGCTCAAAACACCGAATTCCACCATTGTTGGGGAATTCATAGGAAACTGATTCAGAACCAAATGCTGTGACTGCTCCATTCTCCCAATAGGAATGTTTAATTCCAGTAATGCAGTAGATCAGACTTGACATAAATTGCTGCCAGCAGAGATAGCATTGGGGTCTGTGGCTCTGTGCATTCCCTGGTCTGCCACTATATAAACAGCACAGCCTGCCCTAGGGTGAGGGAGCCATTCCAGTTGCTTTCAAATACCAACTCTTCTAAATGCTTGGAGTAGCGTTGACCTCTTCTGAAGGGAGATGCATCTCCTGTCCAGGCTCTTGCAGTTAAGCAATGAGATAAGTAAAGGAAGAGTATATTCATCCAGGGATGTATCTACAGAATAGGACACTTGCTTGGGAGTGACAGGGTTCTGGTGGCTCTTGAGAGGAGGTTCTAGAATCAACTCTCGATTGTTTCCTTCTTCACCCCCATGTGTAGGATGCCGATAACAAAGTGGAGAGGATCTGGGGAGACTGCGCGGTGAGGAAGAAGTACTCGCATGTGGATCTGGTGGTTATGGTGGATGGCTATGAGGGGGAAAAGGGAGCAATTGTGGCAGGGAGCAGAGGCTACTTCCTTAAGGTGAGAGCTCTGAGCCCCAAATTCTCCCTACTGTGGTGCTCAGTGCATATGGCAGCAGAGTGTGTTTAGAACCTCTGGAATTCAGGCCACTGGCTTTGTGTCTTGAGGGTGACTTAGATGTTGGATTTTTTTCTGTAGGGTCCTCTGGTGTTTCTGGAGCAAGCTCTCATTCAGTATGCCCTGCAGACCCTGCTCAGCAAGGGATACACCCCTATCTATACTCCCTTCTTCATGAGGAAAGAGGTGATGCAAGAAGTGGCCCAGCTGAGTCAGTTTGACGAGGAACTTTACAAGGTGAGATACAAGGGAATGGAGAAGCAGTCGGCTGTACAGCACCATGACACGTTTGCAGAGATGCTTTTAATTGCTGTATCATAGCACAGTCTCCACTTGTTAATAGACTTGTGTGATTCTTCAGAAGTTGAAAATCATATTGGCCTTGACATTTTACAGGATCATAGAATAAATCTTGGTCAACTCAGTGCTCATCCTTAACCTCAAACCTAGACTCTGCATTGAAATTTCAGATCATCAGTTTCTTTAAAATTAACTTTTCTGGTATATTCATTCTGGTGGATATTGTTGGTTTGACAGTCTTGAAGGCTGAAGGTCTCTAGTCATTATCAGTAGGAACATGGACACTTCAGTGTAGGTTCTTCATGTTCCCTTACCTTGAACAATCCACCTCTGAGAACAAGTGGGTAATCACCATGGCGCTTTTGACCCATATACTGAAGCTGCCAATCAGAGAGCCAGTTATTTTGTTCTTGTCATGTGCACAAGTCTTCTGTTAGAAACGGGACAGAAGTCACCTCCACATTATATGGCAACTTTCTGTAAAAGCAGCTTTAAAATAAACAAGATGCATAAGGCCCTTCATTTTCATTTTAAACCGATTTTTATGGAACAAATCCTGGGTTTTACAAAAACTATTCAGTTTTTACTGAATTTTCACCCAATATATATTATGTAAATAGTAAACTAGTATACATGTATATGCAAAGCTGCCTGTTGATGAGGCAATGAGGTGGAAGGTATATACACACGCACGCACGCTCAGAGGTGCATGCGCATCTGCACATGCTGATAAATCTCAGGCCCACCATGTACACGTTTCATGCTATTAGCAGTTAATTTTAAGATTTGTCACACTAATATAACCACTCTCCTTTCATCTCCCCCCTAAGTTGCACAGGGCTCAGCACAGGTATGTGCCACCCATGAGGTTCTTCCTTCCTCTCTGGCAGAGGGGCTTTAGGGGGCCTGGACTCAAGTTACTTTTCTTGTTTGGGATCTCCCGGGGGGGTGCGTATCCAAAGTAACCTAGGTATTTTGCACTTCAGTGCCTCCACCCTGGGGGAGCTGTTGCCAAATGAAGGGGCAAATTAGGGCCTCCTGCCCCGGGATTTCACTAAAGTATTTATTTATTTGTTGCATTTATACCCCGTCCCTCCTGAACACAGCTCGGGGCGGCTACACAGCTCGGGGCGGCTACACAGCTCGGGGCGGCTACACAGCTCGGGGCAGCTACACAGCTCGGGGCGGCTAGGGATAGTAGGGATAGGGCCCTACAAGACCACCATTGATAAGCATATAAATGAGACTATAGCCCACATTAGTACCCACCTGCCCATCTATTAGGTGTTTGCCAGCTGTTAACCTTCAGTCCCCGCTCATGGGACCATCCAGGGACATCACGGGCCCACCGTGTGTGCCAATGCACGATAATGTGTGGCCATGTCTCGGTAACCAGGTTGTGTGCAGTCTTGTCTGCATCCAGGTCTGCTAGCACCATAGAGTCTTGTCTAGTGCGTACACTCAGCTGAGAGGCAGCTCCTAGAAGAGAAAGTGATCGTACATTCTCAGCAGACAGGTGGCTATGAGAGGAGAGAGTGAGGCAGGGGGTGCAGGAAGGACCTTCTCCAGAGGACCTGTTCTGCCTGCACTCCTCTCTCCATTTGGGAAAGGAACTGAGGGGACGAGGGAGGCATACGGCTCCTCAAGAGGATCCACGGGGCTCCTGTGCTTCCCTTGGTTGTTTTGCAAATGGAGTGCAGGAGCCCTGTGGATCCTCTAGAGGAGCCTCGCCCCTCCCTCACTCCCCATAGTTCCTTTCCCAAATGGAGGAGGAGTGTGGGAGGTCCTTCCTGCAACCACTGCCTTGCTCTCTCCTCTAGAAGCTGCCTCTCAGCTGGTAGAGCGTGCTAGTGCTGCTTCAGATGGAAGGGGGAGGGGGGTCACGCCCAAGAAAGAAGCTTTCCCCAGCCAGTGAGCCCCCTTTCCATCAGGGCCAGGGAGAAGGAAGGAAAGCACTGAGTGTTGCTGCTGGTGGCGGCTGCTACCAGCACATGAAATGTGCACAAAGGGGTTGCCCATTTAATAGTTCTACATGCTAAAATGTGATTGGGGGCTGCACGGACTGAACACAGACTCCTGCGGGCTATTGTCTCCCTTATAAACACCCAGAGAAACATGGAGGATACCACAGATGCTTTACTTTTAAGATTAACACACAAGCTAAACAGTAACTATTCACAAATCCCGTCAACTTTCCCCCTCCAAGAGCCTTCCCAAGGCCAGTGATGGCCAGCTGTCCCATGGTGGTCTACGTTGGGGTACCCATGTGTGATTGGATGAGAGCACAAATTGGGCTAGTGGGTTGCATGGGCAAGTCCAGAGGTTGCTTCTCCCAGAGCAGGCTCTCGGGAGTACTCACAGTGGAGGATTGTGGTGTGGGCGGCTGGAGGGTCCTTTGCCTGTTGGGCCTAGGAGCTCACCCTCCCCTCACAGGGAACTCTACCAAGCCTTCTCCCTCTGTCTCTGGCTAATCCTCCACATGGGTAGCTCTGCAGATGGCCGCTGGGAGGCAGAAGAAGAAAATGCTTCACTGCGCCTGCGCGAAGAGCTATCCCCTGGCAATCCAGTCCGTCTTCTGCCTTCGGGCCGTCGGGTGCGCAGTTGCTTCCTCTCCGGAACCTAAAAGAAAGAAGAAAATAAAAAGTTAGTTAAAAAGAGCTCGCAGGCCAGGATTCATAGAGGCAATTAGGAGCGAGCAGGCGGGGCTCGAAAGGGCGGCGTTTCCCCCGATCATCAGGCGAACGCAGAGCGCCCGGCCAGTTCCCGCGCAAAGTGCCCAGGAACGGGAGAGCGGGGCATAGTGACAACCTAGGAAGGTGCTCAGTTTAGCCTCCCCCCACCAAGGAACAGCACCGCACAGTGGGAGCTGTTCGTGCCGCTGCGCATTTTCCAATCAGCGCTGTTGTGCGGGCTGACATGGAGGCGTCGGAAGAAAATTAAGCGCAGCAAGCGGCAGCTCAGCAAGAGAGCCCACAGGCATTCTACGTTCACTGGACAAGTTATGTGAGTTACAGACTAAAGTCCCTCATAGAATCCCCTCCCACTCCGAGGGAGCCGTTAGGCCAAAGGAAGGAAAAGTCTCGCATAAGGCGGGAAACAAGAGGCAAAAGGGCTCACAAGGGGGCGCCAGGACAAAACTGTTAGAGTCCTCTGGCTCCTTGGAGGACAGCCCCAGGGTGGCCCAGCCAAAAAGGCTCAGAGACATGGAGGAGGATCTAATTCTATCAGCCTCAGAGATAGATTCAGGACAGGAGTGGGATGAGGTGCAGGGATCGACTTCCCAGGAAGCGTTACCTGACCCTAGAGACAGAGACAGACAATTTCCTCTCAGCTATAAGGAGGAATTTATGGCCCAGGTCTCTAAAACCCTCCAGCTAGCGGGAAAGGAGGACTCCTCAGATTCCCAAGAGGAAGAAGAGAGGGATTACATCCCCTCCTTCCATGGCAGAGAGGCAGGAGTGCCCTTGGACAAAGTTTTCAAAAAACTGGTCTTGCAAGAGTGGAAACACCTGGATAAGAACCAGAGGATGAATAAAACACAGTCCTCCCTGTACTCCTCCAGGAAGAAGGAACCAATGTTTAAGAACCCAAAGGTGGACGCAGCAGCAGTTTCTCTAGCCCGACAAACCGTATTTCTCACCGAGGGCGACTGCTATCCTAGGGACCCCACAGACAGGGCCATAGACACAGCCCTGCGCAGGGGTCTGGAACTAACGGCCTCCTCCCTAAGAATTAGTATCATATCATCCTATGTGGCGAGAGCCCTGCTAGCCTGGCTGCAAGAGGCACAAGATCCAGAGATTACAGATAAGAGGGCCCAGGTCATCTCATCGTGCATCTCTCTGGCAACGGCCTTTTTGGCAGACGCCACGATGGATTCCATGGGATGGGCAGCACGAACACTAGCTAGCTCTGTGTCTGCCAGGCGGAGGCTATGGTACCTGGCAGGGGTACATCACTGCCAAGAACCTACTAGTGGCAGCCCCCTACAAGGGTCTAAAGTTGTTTGGCTTATGTTTAGACAAGGTGCTCGCAGATGCAAACAACAAAACTAAGCATAAGAACCTACAAGAAGTAGGGGCAAGGAAAAGGTTTTTTCGTAACACATCATACAAACCCAGGGGAGGGTTTGGAGCTTTCAGAAAATTTCAAGGACAATCTAAAGAGTCACCAACAAACTTGCCCTTTCGATACAGGGGCAACAGACAGGGGCCTAGATTTGAGAAGCACAAACAAAAGAACCCAAGCCCCACCCAACACAAACAAGAGGCATGACTATGTGGAGGAGTTGGAGGTAGGGGGCAGGCTACAACTTTTCGCAGAATTCTGGGGAATGTCGGTCGCAGACACGGTATCCCATGGCTACCGTATAGAGCTAGTTTTCCCTCCTCAACAAGGCTTTATTGCTTCTCCTGTATCAAACTCCCAGGACAAACCGTGCCATGAAGGGAGAAATTCAAAGACTTTTAAACATCAGGGCCATAGAACCAGTTCCCCAACAGCAGGCAGGCCAGGGCCTGTACTCTAATTTTTCTAGTACCCAAAAAAGCAGGATCTTGGAGAGCTGTTTTGAACTTGAAACAGTTAAACAAAGCAGTAAAACAACAAAAGTTCAAAATGGAGACAGTAGCTTCCATCTGTCAGAGCCTAAGGATGGG
>QEPC01015148.1:636555-673137 GCA_003113815.1 Sphenodon punctatus | reverse complement strand
CGGGAAAGGAGGACTCCTCAGATTACCAAGAGGAAGAAGAGAGGGATTACATCCCCTCCTTCCATGGCAGAGAGGCAGGAGTGCCCTTGGACAAAGTTTTCAAAAAACTGGTCTTGCAAGAGTGGAAACACCTGGATAAGAACCAGAGGATGAATAAAACACAGTCCTCCCTGTACTCCTCCAGGAAGAAGGAACCAATGTTTAAGAACCCAAAGGTGGACGCAGCAGCAGTTTCTCTAGCCCGACAAACCGTATTTCTCACCGAGGGCGACTGCTATCCTAGGGACCCCACAGACAGGGCCATAGACACAGCCCTGCGCAGGGGTCTGGAACTAACGGCCTCCTCCCTAAGAATTAGTATCATATCATCCTATGTGGCGAGAGCCCTGCTAGCCTGGCTGCAAGAGGCACAAGATCCAGAGATTACAGATAAGAGGGCCCAGGTCATCTCATCGTGCATCTCTCTGGCAACGGCCTTTTTGGCAGACGCCACGATGGATTCCATGGGATGGGCAGCACGAACACTAGCTAGCTCTGTGTCTGCCAGGCGGAGGCTATGGTACCTGGCAGGGGTACATCACTGCCAAGAACCTACTAGTGGCAGCCCCCTACAAGGGTCTAAAGTTGTTTGGCTTATGTTTAGACAAGGTGCTCGCAGATGCAAACAACAAAACTAAGCATAAGAACCTACAAGAAGTAGGGGCAAGGAAAAGGTTTTTTCGTAACACATCATACAAACCCAGGGGAGGGTTTGGAGCTTTCAGAAAATTTCAAGGACAATCTAAAGAGTCACCAACAAACTTGCCCTTTCGATACAGGGGCAACAGACAGGGGCCTAGATTTGAGAAGCACAAACAAAAGAACCCAAGCCCCACCCAACACAAACAAGAGGCATGACTATGTGGAGGAGTTGGAGGTAGGGGGCAGGCTACAACTTTTCGCAGAATTCTGGGGAATGTCGGTCGCAGACACGGTATCCCATGGCTACCGTATAGAGCTAGTTTTCCCTCCTCAACAAGGCTTTATTGCTTCTCCTGTATCAAACTCCCAGGACAAACCGTGCCATGAAGGGAGAAATTCAAAGACTTTTAAACATCAGGGCCATAGAACCAGTTCCCCAACAGCAGGCAGGCCAGGGCCTGTACTCTAATTTTTCTAGTACCCAAAAAAGCAGGATCTTGGAGAGCTGTTTTGAACTTGAAACAGTTAAACAAAGCAGTAAAACAACAAAAGTTCAAAATGGAGACAGTAGCTTCCATCTGTCAGAGCCTAAGGATGGGTGACTGGATGGCTTCCCTAGACCTTTGGGAAGCATATCTCCATATACCAGTTTGGCAACCACACTGGAAGTGGCTCTGTTTTTGCTACCAGAATAGACACTACCAGTTCAGGTCTCTCCCGTTCAGCCTGTCGTCGGCTCCAAGAACGTTCACCAAAGTTCTGATACCTCTGGTAGCGAATCTCAGACAGGAGGGGATCCATCTGTACCCCTACCTCGATGACCTGCTGATCAGAGCTCACTCCCACGCAAAGATCCTAACGGATGTGGACAGAACGATAGGCTATCTCAACTCGCACAGCTTTCTGATCAACAAGGAAAAGAGCTATCTCTCCCCAACACACAGACTGGAACGTTTGGGCATTATCCTAGATACAACCTCAGGAACCGCCATCATCCCACCTCTCAGACAACACAAGATTCAAGCCCTGATCCACCTCTTACATTATCAAAAGAGAGCAAGATTAAAGAATCTGGCCCAACTCCTAGGTCTCCTAATATCGTGCACCAGACAGGTGTAGTGGGGCCGTTTTCATCTCAGGCCCTTGCAACAGCTACTGTGTCCTATGCAGTTAGAACTCACGCGAGGCGCCAATTCCTGGGTATCCATTCCTCGAGGGTTCATTTAATCAATGTCTTGGTGGTTAAGGACGGAAACGTTCGCCACGGGAACTCCCTTAGCAGAACCAGCTCGGGAGATAGTGACCACAGATGCCAGTCTATCAGGATGGGGAGCACACTCCGGACCCAAATCACTTCAGGGTCTATGAAGCAAGAGGGATCAGGCCCACAGTATCAATTTTCTGGAACTGAAGGCGATCAGACTAGTCTTACAACACCTGGAACAATCGACAGGTGCTAGTGTATACAGACAATGTAACAGCCAAGACTTACGTGAACCACCAGTTGGGACTCCAGAGCTCCAGCTCTACACAGAGAAGTGATGACGTTATTCTCGTGGGCACAAGCGAACGTCCTGTCCCTAAAGGCTGTACATATCAAGGGTCAAAGCAACACTCAGGCAGGCTGGCTCAGCCGAACATCAGTCGATCCCCACGAATGGACCCTTCACAGGGATGTCTTCAAGGACCTGGTCAAAAGAGTCGGGCTTCCGGTAGTAGACCTATTCGCCAGTAGAGAGAACGTGCAACTACCGGTCTTCATTTCCAAGACTCCATGCAGAACAGCAATGGCAGTGGACGCTCTGAATCACACCTGGCCAAAGGGCTTACTCTATGCCTTTCCGCCCACGCCTCTGATAGTGAGGACGCTGTCAAAATGCATCCGGGAACAAGCGTATCTACTCCTGATAACCCCATGGTGGCCAAGAAGACCATGATTTTCAGACTTGATAGAGCTCGGTATCACACATGTGAAGCTACCATTGAGACCGGATCTTCTCAGCCAGGGCCCAATTCTGTGTGAGAACCTGCACGTATTAAGACTGACAGCGTGGCTCTTGAACGCTCAGCCTTGAAGAAAAAAGGGTGCTCAGATGCAGTCCTGTCAACCCTGCAACAGGCCAAGCGACCAGCTACTAGAAGGGCTTACAGAGCAACTTGGAAAACCTTTGCTCTGTGGGCTACTTAGAGGGGTTATGATCCCTGCAAATTGGAGATCGCAGGCATTTTTCAATTCTTACAGGACAGGTTAGATAGGGGTCTGAAGCCTAATACCTTAGTAAGACAGGCTGCAGTAATTGACTCAGTGCTCAGAGCAGCAGCAAATAAACAGGTCTCATCCCATAAGCATGTGAAACAATTTTTGAGAGCAGCTAGAGCAATCTCGCCACTGTTCACAGATGACCATCTTGGAGTTTAAACTTAGTGTTAGACGCTTTGGCAAAACCTCCTTTCGACCCATTAAGGCATGTATCTTTATACTTGCTATCCCTAAAGGTAGTCTTCCTCGTGGCAGTCACATCAGCTAGAAGGGTGTCAGAACTAGGGGTGCTCTTGATGGAAGAAAACTTTTGTGTCTTCCAGGAGCAGTCAGTAATCCTTAGGACAGACCAGGCCTTTATTCCTAAAATTAATTAGTTATTCCATAGGGTTTAGGAGATTATTTTACCCTCCTTTTGCCCCGATCCAAAACACCCAAAGGGAAGGATATGGCACAAGTTAGATGTACGAAGGGCTCTAAAAAATTTACCTGGCAAGAACTCGGGGTATTAGATCCACGACAGCCCTGTTTATCAACATCAGACCAGGGCAGGGAGGATCGAAAGCATCAAAGACGCTTTTATCCAAATGGGTGAAGCAGTGCCTTGTGGAGGCTTATAAAGCAAAGAGCAAGGTTCTGATCCAGATATGGGCCCACTCAGTTCAGAGTGTGGATACTTCTTATGCTTTTAAACAAAGAGCCTATTATGACGAAATTTGCAGGGCGGCCACCTGGTCTTCCCTGCATACCTTCGTTAAGCGTTACAAGCTCCACGTGTTCAAGTCCACAGAAGCAGTGTTTGGCAGAAGGGTGCTACAGGCGGTGCTGAATTCTCCGGGCGCTGTTTGTCCCCACCCAGAGACTCGGGTTTATCCCGTGCGGAGGATTAGCCGGAGACCAAGGGAGAAAGGAGAAGTGGTCACCTACCTCGGTGAATTCCTTTCTCCTCTGTCTACGGATAATCCTCCGACCCACCCTGCCAAACAGCATGGATTTATTTTTTTTTAAAAAAGGGAAACAAGGTGGTTGGTCCCTGTTAGGGGGATGGTCAGTTTTCATAGGATTCCTATTATTACACAGATCTTAAGGCCTACAGTTACAGGCATGGTTAATCTGTTGTCAGGTTTCAAGTTTTGTTTAAGAACTATGCCCTCAGCTTGGATATGGACTGAGGATTGCCGGGGGATAGCTCTTCGAGCAGGCGCAGTGAAGCATTTTCTTCTTCTGCCTCCCGGCAGCCATCCGCAGAGCTACCCATGCGGAGGATTATCCGTAGACAGGAGAAAGGAATTCACCGAGGTAGGTACAAATTCTCCTTTCCTCTTACTTTAGGCCCTCTGCTCAGATTTGAGGGGAGGGGGCTGGATTTTGGGGATTGCCCCCTGGAGCTGGTAGTCCCACTCTGTGTCTCAGCTGCTCTTCTGCTGCTGGGAGGCTCCTGGCATTGAGAGCAACACTCCAGGGGGCCGTTTGTGCCCCCTTGCCTCTTTCCTGATCCCACAGAACCTCTCAGGCAGCCATCAGAGGAGTGTTTTCTGCTTCTCTCTCTCTCGCTCTCTGTGTCCCTCTGTGCTGAGATAGCACCTTGCCCCCCAACCCCTACTAGGGCCTACTCATCTGTCCAGAGGCAGCTGGTGGTGTCAGCTCCATGAGCCCAGTAGTGCTCTCTTTAGGGTGGGTTACACTAAAATGGGAAGAAAATCCCCAAAAAACTTGTATTGGAAGGCAAGAATGGAAACAAGCATACGTTGGACTCAGCATTCATGGGGAGTGGGAGGGAGTGCACACGTGCGAGGAGTAGCGGTTGCATCTCCCGGAGTCTCCCGCCTCACACCTCCCGAATCCCCACCGGAGCATCTTTAAAACCACAAACCAGACTTCACAACAGCAGCAGTATATGGGCAATGGGACACGCCCCCCCCAATAAATAAATAAATAAATAGGCAAAGCAGGTATGCTGCGGAGCTTCTGCTTTGCAAAACAAGCCCCTGAGGAGGGAAGCCAAAAGGAAGTGGGCCAAGATAACATAGCAGCTCTGCAGGAAACCCCAGCCCCAGAAGAACTGCCTGGCAGAGGAGGAGGGGAAATGGAGTCAGTAGCTCTATGCTGCAGGAGTTAAGAACAGAATTTAAGACTGAAAGGCACAAAGCGAGTCTCCATAGAGACAAACTCTTCAATAAAATTAGTAAAGTGTAGCAAGTATCTGAAGAGACTAATGTAAAACTGGAAAATGTGAACCAAAGAGTACAAGCGGTTGAGGAGCAAGTCTCGTTGGTGGAAGATGAGGCCACAGTCCAGGAAAATATAGTCTCCCACTTGCAACAGTCAGTGGCTTTTATTTGATGGGAAAAATGGAGGATCTGGGAAATCGCACCCACAGATCTCATCTGAGGATGGTGGGAATAAGAGATGGTCTAGAAGAGCAAGGGGTGGAAAACCTCATTAAACAGGCCCTTAAAGAAATTGTTTCTGATAACCAGTATATTCATGAGCCAGAAATAGACAGGGCCCACAGAGCCCTTAGACCGAGACCGAAAGACTGAACAACGACATACCATCCATCATAACAAAGTGTGCAAGATACAGAGACAAAGAGACATCCTCTCCTTGGCTAGAGAGAAGCAGCAACTAGAGTTAAAGGCTGCAAAATTCATGTTTACCCAGACTATGCGAATGAAACTGTAAAAAAGAGGAAGATGTGGGCCAAATATTTCCCCAAAATGATGAAACTGGGTCTGAAACCCCAAATTAGATTCCCAGCCAAACTGTCTATATGGGTAAACAACAAGAGGAAAATATTTTGAAAACGTAGAAGATTTTGAGACCTTCCTTAGTACGATGTCCTGAAGGCAGAAGGATCAGTTTAAATTTTGCTCCACAGTGAGACAGGAACCAGTAAAAAAATCCACTTGAACTGAGTAAGCAGCAACTTCACAAATGCCTCGTTCTTTACACTCGCTACAAGAACTGTGCACAAGCAAATAGAAAATCAAGGGACTGTCTCTAACAACACGAATTGAATTTTGAATTTATGAGTATACGTTCATCTTTGTAATTTGACAATTTGTTAATATTGTATTCTTTTGCAGCAAAGTCTCAGTTTGGGGTGGGGGTGGGGGGTTGCCCATACTTAACAACCAGTGCCAGGAGGTGGGCCTCTTGGGCCTACTAATATAAGGAAAGGTGCTCTGAGAGGGGGGATATGAGGCAAAACTATACACTCTTCCAAGTATATCACCCTGATTAGAGGGGAAGAGATGGGGGGGCTATATAGTGTTTTTTTTTACTTGGCCTAGAGAGAAGGTCCCCTTCGGTGGACCAATGGTAAAATCTGCATTAGCCACGGTTTCCCACACGCGAGATACGAAACAATAGGTGGCGTCTCGATGGTTTGTTTTAGTTTATATAAGGGTTTTGTTGACGTTTATGTTGAATTTAGTGATGGAAATGGATGAACATCAACTTGAGCAAGTCAGGCTGTATAAATACCTGGGGCTTTCAATCCAGTGGTGCCTGGACAGCACAGGTAGATAAGACAATAAGGCAGGCTGGATCTGTAGGGAGGTCAATATGCCACTACTTTAGATCTAGAGGGGGACACCTGGTAAATCCTGCAATTCAAGTATATAAAATGAAGTGTTTGTCACAGCTGCTTTATGGAGCCCAATTTTGGGCAGTTAAGAAAACCAAAAACCTGGAGCACTTATTGACCACATTTCTTAGATCTATTCTGGCGATACCTAACAGTGCTCCAAACTGTGCAGTCAGGCTAGAGTGTGGAATGCTAACTTTAGAAGCTCCGATCTGGATACAGACTAGGATATTGGTTGAGACTTCACTTTGGACTGGCTGCCCCTCTTTCTATATTGGTGGATTGGTTTGATAACCCTTAGGTTGAAATGGTGATCCAAAAAATACATAAGATAGGCCTTTTCCCTGCCATGTTGACCATCTTGGGATATGCCGGAGCCAGAAGATTGGTTTAACGGTGAATCACAGATATAGCTTATGGAGGACATTGCTGCAGTGAGAGGAAAAAAGACCTTGCGGGGGTTCTTTGGGTTTACTAAATAATTCCCTGGGTATTATGCCTTATCTGGAATATGATTTGGGACTGTTGGCCAGAAGATCTCTAACTATGGCTAGGATGAATATTTTTCCATCTGCACTATCTGAGGGGCGACTCCAAGGTATTCCTTTTGCCGACCGGCTTTGCAGTTGTTCGCTAGCCTATGTGGATACCATAGACCATATTCTTTTAGAATGGGAGTGCTATTTGGAAGCACACGAGAAGTTGATAGCCCCGTTATTAGAAGAATTTCCAGGGAGGCCTAGCACTAGTTTGGTGGCAGTTCTATTGACTGGCAATGACAAAGAGAATACTAAGAGGGTGGCAAAGTTTCTGCTTAATGTCATAAATTCTAAGAGAACTAGATAGGGCTGACAGATCTTTTTTCTTCTTCTTCTTTTATTCTTTTTGTGTGGGAGTCTTTTAAATAAAATAGGACCCCTTAGGGGGATTAGGTTAGTTGGATTACTACTGTATTATTCCTTACTACCCTGTATTTTAATGGGTTTTTTGGGTTTATATGACTGATCTATGTTTTGTATGTTTTTTGCAATGGCTTATGTTACGCAATAAATCAATTTATTATTATTATTATTATTAGTAGTAGTAGTAGTAGTAGTAGTAGTAGTGATGGAAAGGTAAAGGGACGAGCAACACAGAAGCGGGCGCTGAGCAGGGATCAGACTCTACAAAAAATTTGGGAACAACATGACAGACTTTAAAATGAAAACTCTGACTGTAAACGTAAAAGATCTTAATAACCCAGTAAAAAGAAAAAGAGTGAAAAACCTACGATCAGAGCAGAAGGTGGACATATTTTTCCTATAGGAAACCCATCATATTTCACATGATCTATATAGATTTGCCACCAAAAATATGGGAACAGTCATGGCAGCCTGTGCTGGGGGAAAAAAGGCTGGAGTCCTTATAGGAAAATCTTTGGGGGTTGAGCCAAAAATAGGCAAGGCTATTCCTACTGGTCAGTGTAGAAATACAAAAATGCAAATTTGCTCTTATGTACATATATGCCCCAAATGATAACATGGGGAAATTTTTCCAAAAATATCTTCAAATCCTAACAAAAGAGACTGAGGGAATGCTCCTTATATGGGGGGATTTTAACACCCCCCTGTCCCTCTCGTAATACAAACTTAAAACGTTGGCAGGAGAAGCTGGTACAAGAACTAACTAAATTGGGTCTAGTAGATGGCTGGAGATGGCTCAATAAAACAGCAAGGGAATACACCTTTTGCTCATCAGTACATGGAACCTTCTCCCGCATAGATCACATACTGTTAGGAAAAACAGAATTAACAGACCTTAAAAACTGTGAGATACTCACAGGGACAGCTTTGTGGCAATGGGGCCGGCAGCAGGGTGCTCAAGCAAACATATGGCAATTAGACAGAACAATGCTTAGCAACCTCAAAACAAAAAAAAAACAAATGCAGGAGGAAATCAATAAGGGATCAGTGAGTTCTATCTCAGTACTTTGGGATGCTGCGGAAGCAGTTATAATAGGCAAACTTATAGCCATTAAAGGCTAGCTTAAATAAGATCAGAAAACAAAGAGAAAGAGAATTCTATACGGAACTCACGGAACTGGAAAACTTGGCTAAAACTAACCAAGACACCAATAATAAACAGGAAATTATTAAACTAAAAGGGGAAATAGATGCCATCGAGACACAAAAAACACCAGACAATTGAAAACATTCAAATTTTTTTATTTTTATCATGGGAACAAAGCTGGTAAAGCTCTAGTGAGGCTAGTTAAAATAAGAAGAAAGAAAACTACAATTGCACAAACTATAAAGCTAGATGGAGAATCTTGCACGAGCAACGAACATATTCAGGAAGCCTTCGCTCAGTTCTATGAAGACCTTTACCGGTCAGAGAAACCTGAAACAGAAAAAAATTAGAGAATTTATTAATAAAATACAGTTACCTAAATTCAGCTCCACCCAAGCTAATTTTTTTAATCTCCCTTTTACCACCAAGGAAATTTGTGACACCATAAAGCCTAGCAAAAAATAAAACCCCTGACCCTGAGGGCTACCCTGCTGAATTTATATAAAATTGGAAGACCAGCTGTCCCCCCATTTGTCAGAGGTGTATAATGCCATATTAGAAGAAATTTTTTTTACCAGAATCATTTTATGATGCCCAAGTCACCCTGATTCCAAAATCCCGATAAAAAACGGGAACTATGTGCTAGTTATAGGCCCATCTCCCTTTTGAACCTAGATTTCAAAATATTCACAAAGACACTAGCCAGTAGACTTGCAGCAATCATTACCAACGTTACACCCAGATCAGGTAGGGTTTATACCTCAAAGAATAGGGGCAGATAATATAAGAATAACATTAATGTCATACATCACATCAAAAAAAGGGGAGCCTCCGCCATAATTCTCTCTGCAGACGTGGAGAAAGCATTTGATCGAGTTGAATTGAATTGTTTGTTTGAGGTGCTGACAGCGATGGGGATCAGGGGAAATTTCCTGGCATGGCTGAGAGCCATTTATTTAAAACCCACAGCCAAATTGTTGATCAACGGCACGCTATCCAGACAAATAACCCTTACGAGGGGAACTGAGCAGGGATGCCTCCTGTCACCACTTATTTTTAATTTAACACTGGAACTGTTGGCCTGTGCCATAAGGCAACAGGGAAATATCAAGGGAATCCAGATTGGACAACACACATACAAATTGGCCCTGTTTGCAGATGATATGCTGCTATACCTTTCAGAGCCCCAGCAATCAGTCCCCCCACTATTAGAATTAATACAACAATTTAACTTAATTTTTGGATACAAAATAAATCTCCAAAAATCAATAGCAATGACTCTGTCCTCAGATGCTCAAGAATATCAACAAATTAAACAACCTATACCCTTTATGGAAGCTGAAAACCAATTCTAATAGCTAGGGATACAAATCACTAAAGACATGGGTGTGCTATATAAAGAAACACACACACCCCATATTGGATCGAATTAAAGAAGAGATAACACAATGGAGTAGCTTGACTAGCTCTTGGCTGGGTAAGTTGAACCTCTATAAAATGATCCTACTTCCAAAAATCCTATACGAAGTAATCTCCTAGCTATTAAACTTCTAGCAAGTTTTTTCAAATGACATGACTAGATTATGGCATCATTTATCTGGAACAGTGAAAAGCCCATGGTTAAGATTAAAACTTTGCAAAGACCCAAAGATAAAGGAGTTAATTTATCTAATCTAACATTGTACCACAAAGTATCAGCCCTTAAGGCATTTAACCTATGGTGTAACCCCCCAACTGGACCTCATTGGGTAAAAATTGAAAAAGGCTTACTACAGACAGATAATTTTGAAAATATACTATTGGATAATGGTAGCAACAAGAAAAAAACTTGGAAGCAACATCCCTTCACACTCACTGCACTCAGAGCCTGGATTTCAGTGAGAAAAAAAGCCCTTATAATAAAAACTGCTTCCCCCTTGACGCCAATTAACAACCTGACAGTTGCAAGGGAAGACAATCAAACTGAGGAAACAACTTGAGAATAAGGACATCACCAGAGTTCCTCAACTTTATAGGGGAGACTCTTTTATGTCCCCCCATGATATGCAGGCACTCCTGCAAACTAACATGGATCCTATGCAGTACCTTTGATTAAAAAGTGTGTATGATAAGAAAGAACTGGTGGAACATTACATCATGCCCCAAAAATGTATAGAAAAACTTCTTTTTGATAGAACATCAAATAAACGGCTGATAACTAGAATTCACAGGGAATTACAGAGTGATACAAAACTATCCCAGACTATGTGGGGGAAATGGGAACAATTGTTGTCTCAGACCTTTGACAAAAAGCAAAAAGCTCAGTTAATGGAACACATCCATGGCTCTTCACACTCTGTGGAGTTAAAAGAGCCACAAGTAAAACTTGCTATGTTTTTTTTTTTTTTCATTTGACACCAGGTAGAATAAATAAAATGACTAGGGAGAGATTGAACCTATGCTGGAAGTGGTGTGGCAAACTGGGATTGTATTTGCATGCTTGGTGGGATTGCAAAGAATAAAACCTTTCTGGACCAAAGTCTGGGCCACAGTGAACAAAATTACAGGTGTTACAATCCCCTTTAGGGCAGAGAGGACACTGCTAGGCCTCTTTCCCCAAACAGAGCTAATAGAATATGACAAACCCGCCTGTGTGTCGCTGATCCTTGCAGCCATTAAAACCATACTGCAATTATGGGTCGTAGAAACCGAGCCCACAATGAATCAATGGTTGAACAATCTTTGGTACACTTTCTCAATGGAAAAGATGTCTGCTACTCTCCATTGCAGAACTGAGGACTTTCATGCTAAGTGGTTTGCCTGCATGGAAACCATGCAGGCCATGGACAGAACTGAAGATCAACAATCTTACCTGTTTGAGTACCTGCTTTAAGAAAAGGAACTATATAATAAATACTTACCAAACTGTCCCTGCTCTGCAATCCATCACGACCATTATGTTGTGTTGATAAAACTTTTTGTTATTTGTCTTGTTTGTACTATAAGACTTTCAGAAACGTGGAAAAAGAAAGGAAAATGCATAAATGTAACAGAGTACTATGTTAAAAATAAAAATAATTAAAAATGTATTTAAAAAAAAAAAAAGGAATCGGCATTCATGTGGGCATGGCAGAAAGATCAAGATCAACACAATGTAGTAAGTGAATCTGTTCGTGCCCTATGGTTTTCAGGGCAGCCACTAGGTCTTGCTGATGGTCCTGTGGGCGAGTTTGTGTAAAATTTCTGTCCAGCTGCAAAATTATTATTATTATTATTATTATTTATTCATTTCTAGCCTGTCCCTTCTGCCACAGGCAGCTTGGGGCGACTCACATAATAAACACTAAAAGTTCAGTAATACGATAATAATAAAGTTCATTAAAACCATTGAAACCCATAAATAAAACCAACCCTCACCAAACTCCTTGCCAAATAATCAGTTTGACCAAGAGGAATGTGGTTGCCCTGACCAACAAAATTAGAGAGGTTGACTGGAAATGTGGTTTGTTGTTTGATGAATCACTAGATATTCTCGACTGTCTACCCTGGTAATTTTGTTTTCATTTTTAAAATTTTGTTATGGAGAAGCCTGCACTCATTTTGACAGATGTGGAATTTGTAACGTCAGCAAATAGTTGCAGCTTGTGTCAGTAAAACTTGAAATATGAACTTTTCATATGCACCTACCTGGGAGGATGTGGCAGCAGTGAATTCTGACTCAGCTTCTTACTGTGCGAAGTTCACACAGGATGTAAATCTGAATGAAAAACTTGAATTGCTTTGTTTGTTTTGCCGAGTAGCACGTTGCTGTCTCCCATGCAACAGGTGTTCCAAAAATGACTAATTTTAAAGAAGTTCATAATGGATGCTGGTGCAGTTTTCAAGTTTTCCAGTAAAACAAAAAATCTCTTCTGTGTTGTCTGAAGATTTTGCATTTGAATTCAGCATTCCAATTCCTGTTGTACTGACAAGATGCTTTAGTCTGTATTTGACTGCATGGGGTGTCCTAATGCTGTACTTATAACTTCGATGCTGCACTTATAACAATGGGAGAACCTGAGGTAGTGGAGGACCCGTCTTGTCTGATTTTCATGGGATCAATTTCAGTGAGTGTCGTCTGCTGATGCAGCCGGCTTGGGGTTGTAAGGGCCACCTATTGTGAATTAGATCCATGCCCATCCTGGCTGGCGGGGGTTGTGAATGCCTCCCTTAGGGAGGGCAGGGTACTGAGCCGCCTCAAAGAGGCGGTGGTACGGCCCCTGCTCAAGAAACCATCTCTTGACATTGACTTCCCGGCCAGCTATCGGGTGGTAGCTCAGCAGTTTCAGGGTCATCTGGATCGGGTCAGTTTTCTTGATCCCTTGCAGTCCAGTTTTCCTCCTGGGTTTGGCACGGAGACTGCACTTGTGGCTTTGGTTGATGACCTATGCCGTAAATTAGATCAGGACAGATCTTCTATGTTAATTTTATTAGATCTGTCGGCTGCATTTGATACCGTTGACCATGAGATGTTGGTGGCTCGGCTGTGGGACCGGGCCAGGGTGGGTGGAATTGTTCTTGAATGGTTCCACTCGTTCCTGGCTGGGAGAACTCAGCGCGTGGTTCTCGGGGAATGTACTTCATCTCCCTGGGATCTCACGTTGGAGTCCCACAGGGTTCTATTCTGTCCCCCCTCTTGTTCAATGTGTATATGCAGCCTTTGGGCGAGGTTGTGAGAGGGTTCAGCGTGCGCTGTCATCAGTACGCTGATGACATGCAACTTTTCCTCTCTTTCTGCATACGCAGACCCGGCAGTCTCGGTGCTTACCTGGCGGCTGTGGGGGACTGGATGAGGGCGAGTTGTCTGAAGTTGAATCCTGACAAGATGGAGGTGATGGTGGGTAGGGCCGGGGGGTGGTGCCTCCCGTCATTGACGGGGTTTGCCCCCTTTGGCCACACAGGTCTGTAGTCTGGGGTTGCTTCTCGACCCACAGCTCCGCCTGGATCTTTAGGTGGAGACTGTGGCGAGGGAAGCATTTCTCCAGTTACATCTGGTACGATGGCTGCGGCCGTATGTTTCGGACTCGGATCTGGCCACCATCATCCATGCCTTTCATTACCTCTCAATTAGACTACTGTAATGCACTGGCTGCCTATTATCTTCTGGGTCCAATTGAAGGTGTTGGTAATGACCTACAAAGCCCTAAACGTCCTGGGCCCGGCTTACCTGTGGGACCGTCTCAGGTCCCGGATCGTATTGCGACCCCTGCGATCGGCCAGGGACGCCCAACTCGAAGTCTCCCAGGTTTCCCTGGTGGTGATGATGGCGAGGGCGTTCTTGGTGACCACTCCTAGGCTGTGGAATTCCCTCCCGACGGAGGCCCGCTTGACCCCGGACCTCCCCTCTTTCCGAAGACTGTGTAAGACCGGGCTGTTCTGCTGGGCCTTTGGAGAGGGAGACAGGTAGGGTGGGTTGGGCAGGGACGGTTCTGCCCTTTGTATATTTTTAGCATTTTAATGAATTTTAAATTTTATATTGTGTGTTCCTTTTGTTGTTGTTGTTATTGTTGTATATTATTTTGTAAGCCACCCCGAGCTGCTCTGTGAGTGGGAGGGTGCAAGGTAAAAGAAAAGCACAATAAATAAATAAATGTGGCTTTTAAATCACAAAGAGTTGGCAGTGGGAAAAACCAAAAAGCTGGAAACTCAAGCACAGCTACGCAAGAAACTAAGCAAAGCTTTCATACAAAACTCAGTTTTCTGATTGGAATGCTTCATAGTATGAAGCACAGAAGAAATTGGAATCCTGTTCTTTTAAGAGGTGTATGGAATTCTGGTTAACAATATCTCTGCAGAATGCAGAAAAAACCTGTGTTTTCATATCTATGTTGCCAGTCAGTGAGCAGGACACACTCGCAGATGTTTTCCAAAGTCTTCACAAAGAAGATCAAAGAAGAGGGAAGCTACTGTCACTCACATGATGTCCCCTGAAGCTTTTCACAGTGAATCACCATTCTGGAAAGTCATTGTGCTGTTTGATCCTCATTGCAAAAGTGTGGCCTCACCTAATAAATTTCAAGCATACGCTTGTATCACTTCCCCCTTTGTGGCTCCCAACCGAGAAATTGTAAACTGGAAAGCAAATTCCGCACATATGTGACAGTGCCTTCCCCAGACAACCGCACCATCACTTCTCTTGAATTCTGGACTGCACCGACTTTCCAACTTTGAGCCGTGCTGCTTCTTGCGTTCTCCGTGACCCACGGGGCTCAGCTGAAGTGGAGAGAGTATTTTCTAAATTCGGCTACCTCCAAGACTGCAGGAGAACAAGCCTTGGAAAAGACACTCTTTAAAAAAAAAACCTGCTGTGAGCCTACGCTATGTAGGACTTCTGGAGTTTACACTGAACCCCCTATATCAGTTGTCTGGCAGGACTTACTGTAAGTTGGTAAATGTGGCTAAATATAGTAAAATAATTTGGCCCAATTATTAATTGTAAATGTTTATAGGCTAATGGTTTTAAGTCACCAACAGTAAATTGTTTATTCAAAGAAACAGTTTTTATTGAGGTACTAGAGATCCTGTTTTCTTAAACTCAGAGGTGGCATACAGTGTTCTGAGTTCTGTTTCAGTTCTACAGCAAACCATATTAAATTCTGTTTATCAAAGCATTCATCTACTTAAGGTCTTTGTGCTGTCCTGTCCACCAAAATAAATCCCAGTATTTACCCAGAAAAAATGAGTCCTATTTTGCACCAATTTTCACCTGGTTTTGTTGTTGTAATAAACCGATGGATTCCCAGGAAAAATAAAAGAATAAAAACTGAAAATGAAGGGCCCTAAAGATGCTTTATGCAAATTCTCCAGGCCATCCTGCTGCTTTTTTTGCACCATGACTCTCTTGCAAGGGCCGAGACAATACCTAAAAGTCTTTCATTGTGCTAGACTTACTTCCTTTGTGTAGAGAGAAAAACGGTGGCTGTGAATGATGTTGCAAGCAATTGTGTTGTAGTTTTCTACTAGTGTTTGCTATTTCCAAGGATTCCTTTGACTCTGTGGATGCTACTCTTCCTGTGTCATGGATCTGTAATTCTGAAATGGATGTATATAACCAGGGGCACATTTGCTATGGCCTGATGCACTAACAAAATAGTCCTTCTCCCACTTCCAGGTGATTGGCAAAGGCAGTGAGAAGTCGGATGATAGCTCCATTGATGAGAAATATCTGATTGCCACCTCTGAACAGCCAATTGCAGCTTTACACAGAGATGAGTGGTTGAAGCCGGAGGATCTACCCATCAGATATGCTGGGCTATCTACCTGCTTCCGGCAGGAAGTTGGCTCACATGGCCGTGATACCAGAGGCATCTTCCGTGTGCACCAATTTGAAAAGGTAAACAGAAGCACTATCAGACGACTTTGCAGAAAGCTAATATGTGAGAAGGGATGAGGGACCATCTCCTTATTTCCTCCTAGATATCTGTTGCCTGATAAGAAAAGTGGGAGGGGAAAAATGTGGAGTAGGACAGCTGCCCAGGTGCTTGCTTCTCTCTCCTTGCCACAGCTATGGAGCAGCTGGGGGAAGACAGCACAATTTAGAGATGCAGAGCTTAGTACTCCGGGGGCAGCTTAGCCTGCTGGGTGAGTCTACCTGTCAGCACGGGGAGCTCTTTGTGTCTGAACTGCTTCTGTGTCTTCCCAAGCTTCTCTGTAGTTGCCTCAGGTTACTTCCTCTCTTCCTACACTCTGAGTGAGCAAGCGGGGAGAGAAAGAAAAGCACCTGGGTAGCTCTCGAGCAGCCTGAGAAGCTAGTTCAGGCACACACAGCTCTGTGCTG
This sequence comes from Sphenodon punctatus, assembly GCA_003113815.1. Classification (NCBI taxonomy): domain Eukaryota; kingdom Metazoa; phylum Chordata; class Lepidosauria; order Sphenodontia; family Sphenodontidae; genus Sphenodon; species Sphenodon punctatus. Next base: position 656,760 of record QEPC01015148.1, on the reverse strand, counting down.
CTCTGAGAACTTGGACTTTCTCTGGTGGGAAAGGTGAAAGCTACCGCTTGCTCCCACTTTCAGAACAGCAGTTTTCTCTGCCTGAATCCCACTTAGCAAGCTCTAGAGTCTGGGTGCTTGCCCATGTTACAGGAGTGGGGAACTTAACGTGAGGCGAAATCATGGCGAGGAAACCTATGTGAAGCTTTGCTCGTGGGCATGGGGGTTAAAAATGTTGTCAGGCGACTCTTGCAGCAATTTCATTCATGGATGACAGGGCTGGACTTTGAGTCCAGTCATCTAAGTGAAATTGCAGTGAGAATTGCCTGATGATGTTTTTACTGCCTGCGCCCATGAGCGGAGCTTCACATAACTTTCCCCACTGTGATTTTTGCCTCGTACGTTTTTTCCTTCTCCCCAATCCCCTGGTAATGTGGGCAATCACCCTCTGTTTGAGAGAGCTGGAATTTTCACCATGAAAATTCGAGCTATCCAGCCACACGGTGTATTGCATTGTATTGAGCTTCGCTGAGGAAGACCGTGGAATTTGAGAACTCTAAATTGCATTTTATCTCAAATTTCACTGTCTGTGTTGAGGCCAAAGGTACCTCTTGAGGTCCCCTCTGAATGGGATTGCTCTTGGGTACAGACCCTCCCAGGGGTCGTCTGAGGCACGGCTGTATGCTAGTGGAAGGGTACGGCTTTAGAATGCCCATTCTCTAGAGGCTTGTTGGAGCCCATGTCTGAGCATCTTTTGGGGAAATAATGCAAAACTGATTTGACTAGGCAATGAGAAGTAATGTTTGTTTGGATTTTATATTCTCTCTCACATTACATTCAATTGCAATTGAATTCATTTTATGATGTTACCTGCCCTGAGCCCTCAGGGAAAAAAAAATCCATCTTTCTAAAAGTGCTACTTCTGCTTCCCTCAGGATTGTGAATATAGTAAGATGCTGCTATGTCTGCTATTGTGCCATCATCTCGTCACCCCCGCTCATTAACCTAAAACACTGAGTTCATGATAAGGTTAACATTCACTGCAAGAGCTGATTCCTGCTTTCCTAACCTTGCCTCCACCCTCCTTGATTCTTCTCCTTTGTTTTAGATTGAGCAGTTTGTTTATGCGTCACCTCATGATAACAAGTCGTGGGAGATGTTTGATGAAATGATTGCAACCGCTGAAGAGTTCTATCAGTCACTGGGCATTCCATACCACATTGTGAATATTGTCTCAGGTACTGACCTTGCTGAACACACGCATCCAAGAATAATGTTAAACAGGGACCCGTGTTTACTGCGTTGTTGCAACTTGCAGTGATTTCTGCAGAATCAGCCAATTCTCGCAGTGACCTGCTGAAATTGCAGTGACACTGCAGTGGGAGCTGTCTGCAACAGGATCTTTAAATCCTGGCTCAGGCATAAATTGTCGCCTGACTCGAAACTAAAACTGCTGCTGCAGCTGCTGTCTGTCAGGCAGGTGTGACCACGACCCTGAGGGTGAATAGACCCCTGGGAGATGAACTGGGGTGTGTGTGTGTCTTAGGGCCCTATGTTTTGGTGCAGGAGGTCTGGGGCTTTAACATGAGGTGGGACTTCAGGGGTGCTGAAATTCCACAGGATTTGAGTAGTGTTTGATTAACAACCTTGTGATTCTTTATCAAACCTGTTGAAAAAGCATGCTGGTAAGCAAATTTGTACGTATAAATTGTTGCATAATTATGCAAATCAATGTAATTATGCAAATATTAATGCTCACAATGAATTTGCAGAATTTGGCTTCGCTGGTTGCAGAATTTAAGATTTTTTTGGTGCAGTGAACTCGGGTCCCTGATGTTAAGGAAGCCACCTGGTTTGGTTCCTGTCACTGCCAGCAGAGACAGCAAGTGAAGCTGTCATTCAAAACAAGGGGGACCCCTTGCCTTGCTCCTCAACTTCCCCTTCGAGCAAGGGGAAGTCGAGGTCTGCTTCAAAGAGAGCTGGTATTGCATTTGGAAAGATGGAGGGGTGTGAGGGAAAATCAAAGGAGAAATTCCTATGCAGAGACACCCTTCTGAACAAAAATGGTCAGACTGTGCCTAAACCTGCATGTCAGGAATGTTGTAGTCAAATGAGAAACTCCATCCTTGAATGCCTTGCTCTGTTTAGGTTTGGTCATCCCTTTGGCTTGTAAGCTGAGGCTCCCCTTGGCTGTGTTCTGGACTGGCCTCACATTAGCTAGTGACGCAGGGCTGACCGCAGGCATGTGCCACATGTGCAGCCGCACATGGCCCCGCGGTTAGCTGGGCCCCTGCGCTTGCATGGCTGGGCAGCAGGCTGCAGCCAGCTTCTCCCCCAATAAGTTCTTCTGCCTCCCCTCCCTGGCTCCGGTCCCCATCCTTCACCTGCCTCTGCCACCTAGTAGTGCTTCAGCAGCAGCAGCAGCAGGGACACAGATCAATTGGACCGGGAGATAAAGCTGTTTGCTTACAAACAACGCCTCCCCATGTGCGTGATCAGAAGGCTATTACCTTGTAAAGAAGGTTCTTCGAGATAGCTTCGAACATTCTCACAACTGGGTTCTGCATTCTCATCCTATTCAAACAGATCACATGATGGTCTCGAGCACCTGTAGTATAAAAAACGTGCTCCCCCTCTGAATGACAGTTCCTTCCAACCGTTTCTAGGAATATAAGGAAAAAATTCCATGCGGGCTGGAAGGGTGGCTGTTGTGAGAATGTTCGGAGCCATCTCAAAGAACCTTGTTTACAAAGTAGCAACCTTCTGTTCGTCGAGTGACTTCTCATACGCTATTTTTAGATGGCTCTGCCAGGTGGGTGTGTGTGTGTCTGTGGGTGGGGCATGGGCGGGGCATGCACACGACTGCACACGCATCCCCACTCACCCCCCACTCATCCACACCCACGGAGTAACCGCCGTTTCCTCCGGTTGCTCCATGCATGGGGACAAATGAGGGGGGTGAGTGGGGATGCGTGTTAGGCGGGTGCACACGGGTGCGTGCACACTGCACACGGGCGCACACTCACCATGGGCGCGTGCACACTGCGTCATTCACACGGGCTCCCCCACCCATGGACACACAGAAATCTGCATGTTTATGAGTGGGAGAGGCCTGTGTAAAAAGGGCCACATTCTCACAACTGTCTTAGGTAGGAATTTGGGATGTAAAGCAATATCTATACTATCTTGGAAAATAAATCTGCAAATATATATATATATTTGCAGATTTATTTATATATATTATATATATATAATATGAGAGAGAGAGAGAGAGAGAGAGAGTTTTTTCATGGCATAATACGCTTAATAAACTGGCTGCATTTTGGGTGTCTGGTGTGTGTGATAGCAGCACCTCTGGACTGGTCGCACCGCATGCGTGCACAAGGCACAGGCGGCACTGACAGCAAGAAGCAACAGGCCCTGGAGGCCAGGCTGGTTAAGCTCACCCCCTCCCCCAGTAAGGCAGTGGATGCAGTCAGTCTCTCTGTGCCTGCCTCACTGCCCACCCGGCTGCCCCTGCAGTAGAACCGCTCCTGGGGAGTGGTGGTAGACACTCGGCTGGGGTGGAGTGAATCGTTGGGAGGCCATGCTTGTCTATGGCCACTCGGCTGAGTGCCAGGTAAGGCAGCCAAGGGTTGGCAAACCGGGGGGAGGCCATGGGAGGCCATGCTTCTCCATGGTTGCTCGGAGTGGTGGAGAATGGGAATCCTTCCTGACCAGAGGGAGTAAATTTTATGTAAATGTACACATTTGCATAATCAGATGGGGCCTGATTATGCAAATTAGGCCACGCCCCAAGACTTTGCACATGGCCTCACAAACCCTGGGGCCGGCCCTGTAGTGACGTGGTGACTGTCAGCCTTAGTGTAAGGTTGATGGTGGGACTTCGTAGCTTGCCACTGTTCCTATAGCATGAGATTGTAGTGCTGAGGTCTTTAGCTTGGGAATTAGTAATGTCTTGATCTGTCATTTTACCCAGAAGATCAAAAAGGTTACTATAGAGCTGTTACCGTTTCAGGCATTCTATCCATGAGCTACCTGTATTTGCATGCATCTGGATCTGAATTCACATCCTTCCAGAGAGTGGACTAGATAATCCTTAAGGTCCCTTCCAATCCTCTGACTCTTTGATTATCCACATATGCAGCCTCGAAGCTGAATTTGAGGTGTAAAGGAAACATTTCAAAATGAATATGAATGGGGTGAGGGTGGGTGGGTGGATGAGCTTTAGTGTAACCAAGAACAGAATTTTCACTGGCTGATCATAACTCTCAGATAATTGTTTAATCTCTGCCCATAAGCCAAACTTTGGACTAGCCCCCTCTCCCATTGAGAAATTGAAAAGGAAGCTGTTTCTAAAACAGGGAAGAACAAGGCCAGGTAGATGGGACAGTGGGTTAACCACCAAGTACTATTGCTCTGCTAGCGGAGTCTTTGGAAGACTCAGTTTCCAAACTTCTGAGAGCCTCAGTAAGAGCGGTGCCACTGAAGCAGAAAGGGAACGGAGAGGCCGAGCTTTGGAATGAAATTGCCCTCCTTGCCAGCCATTCCTGCACTCGGACTCTGGGATGTGTCAGGTGTTGAAGTGTACACCCACCCACCCCCAAGCTGTCTTCCTGGTTCTATCATTCCAAGGCCATTGCTGGACTAGGGAGAACAAGCCCTCTATCGCTGCTATTACCACACAGCAGCTATCTCTGGATGTCTTTTCCCCTCTTGTTGCAGGCGCATTGAACCATGCTGCCAGTAAGAAGCTGGACCTGGAGGCATGGTTCCCAGGTTCGGGTGCTTTTCGGGAACTCGTTTCCTGCTCCAATTGTACAGACTACCAGGCACGTCGGTTACGGATCCGCTATGGGCAAACCAAGAAAATGATGGATAAAGTAGGTGGCATTTTAAGTAGCTTCTTAGTGCTCTGTCAGCTGCGTCCACCTCTTGGGGCATTTATTTATTTATTTAATTTATTTAAAAGTTATATCCCGCCCCTCCTGCCCTCAGGGCAGCCTGGGGCGGTGGACAGCATTCAATAAAAATATATTAAAAAATTTAAAACAATTTAAAACTACAATATGGGGGGAAAAAACCCACCCCTACCCCTCGCCAAAAGCCTGACGGAACAGCCAGGTCTTACATAAATGCCGAAACAGCAGGAGAGTGGGAGCCAACCGAGCCTCCTCCGGGAGCGAATTCCACAGCACAGGGGCAGCCACCAAAAAAGATCTAACATCGGTGGCCACCCGCCTCGCCTGGGGAACCTCCAAAAAGGCTCCCACGGACAATCTCAAGGGTCGTACGGACACACGCCTGTGACTGGTGCACTAGGCAACTTCATAGTCAGGGCTGTAAAAATACACAAGCCATTTGCCAGACAGGCATGGAATTTCCCACAAATAAAGGAAAGAGCTGCCATGAGGCATATAACCCACTGGTCGCTGGCCACCTTGTGTTGAAAAATACTCAGGCTTATTGGTTCCCAGCAAGGATGGATTAAAAACCATGGATAGGAGGAGAGCAGGAGACTGAGACATTTTGCAGAGCTGTATCCCATTTGTGAGCTTACGTAGAAAGCACCATGACAGTGGGAGGGATGGTTCCTAGTCTCACTTGTTGGGTGCCATTCTCAGGTCCTCCTTGGAGTACATAAGAACATAACTAGTGCCAAAGTGAGTCAGGCCAATGGTCCGTCAAGCCCAGCATCCTGTCCTCCACCAGTGGCCAATCTCAACCACATGAGAGAAGAACCAACAGTCACAATGGGCAATCCATTCCCCGTTGTTCACTCCCAGCTCCTGACAGTAAGAAGTTCATCCCATAAGCTACTTTAAACCCAGCTATACTACTGGCCTTGACAACGTCCTCTGGTAACAAATTCCATAAGTTAATTATGCGTTGAGTGGAAAAAGTACTTACTTTTATTTGTTTTAACTCTGCCGGCAGCTAGTTTCATGGCGTGTCCCCTAGTTCTAGTACTATTTGAGAGGGTAAATAACAGTTCCCTATCGACTCGTTCCACACCACTCAAGATTTTATAAACCTCTATCATGTCCCCTCAGTCTTCTCTTCTCTAAGCTGAAGTGATCCAGCTTGTCAAACCTCTCTGTACATTTCATACCCTTTATCATTCTTATTGCCCTTCTTTGTACTTTTTCTAGTTCAGCTATGTCTTTTTTGAGATGGGGCGACCAGAACTGTACACAATATTCCAGGTGTGGTCGCACCATTGATTTGCATAGAGGCATTAGGACATCCTCAATTTTATTCTATCCCTTTGCGAATAACACCTAACATTGTTTGCTTTTTTGACTGCTGCTGCACATTGGGCTGCGGATTTCAGTGTATTGTCCACAATCACTTCCAGATCCTTTTCCTGAGTGGTAACTCCTAGTTTAGTACCTAATATTCTGTACTCACAGTTTGGATTATTTTTCCCTATGTGCATCACTTTGTACTTGTCCACATTAAATCTCATCTGCCATTTAGATGCCCAAGCACCCAGGCTCGTAAGGTCCTGTTGCAGTTCTTCACAGTCTGCTTGTGTTTTAACTACCTTGAATAACTTGGTGTCATCTGCAAATTTGATCACCTCACTCTTAACATCCTTTTTCCAGATCATTAATGAGTACATTAAACAGCACCAGTCCCAATACAGATCCCTGGGGCACACCACTTTTTACATCTCTCCATTGTGAAAACTGACGATGCAATCCTACCCTTTTCTTCCTATCCTTTAACCAGTTACCGATCCATAGTAAGACACTACCTCCTATCCCATGACTTTTTAATTTTCTCAAGAGTCTTTTATGTGGGACCTTTTCAAATGCTTTTTGGAAATCGAGGTACACTATATCTACCAGGTCTCCCTTGTCCACATGCTTATTTACACCCTCAAAAAATTCCAGCAGATTAGTGAGGCATGACTTACCGTTGCTAAATCCATGTTGACTCTTCCCCATTAAGCCATGTTTATCAACATGCCCACTGATTCTGTTCTTAATGATAGTTGCCACCATGTTGCCCAGCAGACATCAAGTTTACTGGTCTGTAGTTTCCAGGATTGCCTCTGAACCCCTTTTTAAATATCAGGATTACATTTGCCACCCTCCAGTTCTTGGGTACAGTAGCAGATTTTAGCTATAGGTTACAAATTACTAACAGTAGGTCTGCAATTTCATATTTGAGTTCCTTCCGAACTCTGGGGTGAATACCATCTGGTCCTGGTGATTTGTTAGTATTTAGTTTGTCAATTTGCTCTAGGATCTCCTCCAGAGTCACGTTGATTTGTGACAGCTCTTCCAATTCATCACTTACAAAGTAAGGTTCAGGCGTGGGTATCTCCCCAACATCCTCTGCAGTGAAGAACTCATTCAGCTTCTCTGCAAGGTCCTTTTCCTCCTTAAGCACCCCTTTCAGCCCCATGTCATCTAACAGCCCAACTGACTCTCTAGCAGGCTCCTTTTTTAAATTTGTGGAATACCTTTAATCTGAACTTTCAGGATGGTGTTTTTAAATAGTCTCCACGCTGCCTATAGACATTTAATTCTTGCAACTACTCCTTTAAGTTTCCCTCTAACTAGTTTCCTCATTTTTACATAGTTCCCCTTTCCAAAGTTATATGTTAACGCAGTGGCTTTATTTGGCATTTTCCCTCCTGTGAGTATGTCAAATTTGATTGGATTATGATCACTATTGCCCAGCGGCTCCAGCACCATTACCCCTTGCACTAAATCCTGCATTCCACTTATCCTGCAGAGCCAGAGTGCAATCAGTTTTGTCTTTTACAGGTGGAATTTGTACATATGCTCAATGCCACCATGTGTGCCACAACTCGCGCTATCTGTGCCATTCTGGAGAATTATCAGACAGAGGAAGGAATCCTTGTGCCTGAGAAACTGAGGGACTTCATGCCACCAGGTAATAGTTGAAGAATAATGGGAAAAGACCATTAACCCACCTAGCCACCCCTGCTCTCGCAGTCCCCACTCCCTGCATTCTGTCTCAGTTTCCAGGTCAAGAACACACCTGTGCTTTAATTTACTCTTGTTTCTCTCATCAGATCTGAAAGAGATGATCAGATTTGTGAAACCTGCTCCCATTGACCAGGAATCTTCCAAGAAGCAGAAGAAGCAGCATGAGGGAGGCAAAAAGAAGCCAGCTGGAGGGGACAGTGTCCTAGAAGGGAGGATGCAGAACATGACTGTAAAGGATGCTTAAACCACCTCCCTACTGAGAGGCAGCATAGTCTCATGTGGAGAGCTCAGAGCTGAGAGGAAGGCTCCTGAATACCAATTGCTACTTACTCACAGCTCTCATGTGGCCCTGGGCAAGTCCCTTCACTTCCATCTCAGTTTCCCCATCTGCACCATAGGGATGACAATACTTAATTTGTCTACCTCACCAGGAGGTTATGAGGAGCCACTGATGTTTGACCAGCCCTTTGAAAGTGGCAAGCACTGGAAGTGCCAAGTATTGTTTTCCCCAGAAACCATGCGTCTCAAACTGTTATGTAGCCTATGGCAACGGCTTCTGTTGGAACCCCTAGCTTCAAATTTGGTGAGAGGGAACAAAGCACTGGTGGTATGTTCGTGCTACTTAGTGAAACCCTATGCATAATGAAACAGCATGGGTTAGACAATCCGAAGGGAAAATAAGTGTAGGCTGTTGTGTAACCTGTGTGGTTTGACTGTAAAGATAGTCTCTTTGCATGGCCATAGGATTTGATCATTAATCTGATGCGACACAATAAAGCAGTCTGTGAGAGGGATAGATGCTATTCACAGTTTTCTGCTTCACTTTTGTGCTTCTTGCCCTCCCAACCCAACTTAAAATCCTTCATTGTATTTGCCCTGCTGGGGAATAAACTAACTTTGCACAGAGGCACACTGATCATGTCTGATCTCTAATGAGCTGCAGATTAATAAAACCGCTATTATTGGGACTAGCTTGGTAAGACTTTGAAGCCACGTGTGTACTTCCTGCTTCTAAGAGCTACAGATGAACACTAAGCCCTGAAGCACCTGCCCAAGGTATGTTGGTGGCAAATATACTTATGCCTTGGTCTGCCTTCCAGATGGCTAAGGCAGAGGTGATTCATGGGAACTTTGCTTCTCCCCCCCCCGCATCCTGGAGTGATGATGTTGAGAATCGGTTTAATGGAATGCACACCAATAATGTAATCTAGCCCAAGAGATAACTGTAGCTGAGCGAGCTGCTCATTAATGATGACCAGGACGTAATTTGGCATCCTTGTACGAGGGAAAATGCTAAAAAAAAACTTGCCAGAGGAGTATTTGAATAGGAGACCTATACAAGAATGAGGAAGCTAGCTAGACTAGGAAAATTAAAAGCAGCAGCTCCTTCCATTCCTTCATAAATAATTGGGCAGCTGTGACCAGTCATGTGTGTGCCAGTTTCCTTCTTCCTTCAGGTCAGCATATCACTTCTATAGGTTCCTTCTAGTCCATTTTGTTTTATAATCTGGCCACCTCCTGCATGGTCTGCCTCTTAGTCTATTATTGCCCTTCACCAGACAAAGGCCATTCTCACACGTTACCAGGGAGGCAGGGAAACTTATGTGACTGCAATTGTGACGCTTTTCTCACATGGGAATGTGCTATTCTGCTTTTATCACAAGAACACTCGTGCATGACCAGGTCCCCCCCATGTAGTTTTTGCAATAACGGGTGTTCTCATGGGATAAAAGCAGAATAATGCATTCTCATGTGGGCTAATTCCTGTGAAAATAAAACCATGGTTACAATCATGGAAGTTTTCCTGCCTCTCCAGTAATGAAAGAGTCATGGTCGGAACTGCGCATGCGCTGGACAGAGTAGCCGGGTATAGCTAGAGCTCCTCCCGATCAGCGCTGAAATCTGCTGGGGAAAAAAAACTTTAAAAGTTGCTGGAATAAAAAAAGGAAGGTGGGAACATGTCTCTGAGAGCCAGAGCCAAGCGGAGTTAAAAAAACAACCAAAAGAAACATCGCTAGAGTGATATTGCCGCCCGCAACTAACAGAGCAGGTCAGGGAGGAAGAGGCCAATTCAGAGTGGCACAACATGGCAGCGGTGGAAGCTGAAACGGAGGCAATCTCAGTGGAAGAAGAAGAACCTGGAGACAGGTCTGTAGTGGAACTCATTCTTGAAATGAAAAATGAACTAAAGGTATAAATCAAAAAACTGCGCTCATCGGTAGATGCAGGAAACAAAAAACTCAAAGTGCTAACGAAAAGAATGGATATCGCCGAGGTCAGAATCTCAACCATAGAGGATCAAGCGGTCTCTACTAAGAGCAGCATGTAAAATTACACGATTCAGTTGTATCCCTTCTTCAGAAAACTCAGGTTCTGGAGAACAGATCCAAAAAGAGACAATTTAAGAAGTGTGGGAATCCCTGAGGGGAGGGAAAAAACCAGTGTGAGGGTTCTGATCTGGACCTTTTTAAAGGATCAATTCCCAGAGGAATCTCACCTACACGAGGCGGGGATAGAGAGAGTACATAGAACAGGGAGACCCCCAAACAAAAAGTATCCTAAACCACACGCCATACTAGTTAAATTTACCAGATTCCAAGTTAAAGAAGAAGTACTGTGGAAAGCCAGACCAAAAAAAGAACTGATATTTGAAAACAAGATAGTCAAAATATTTCCAGACTACGCTGCTGAAACTGGCAAAAAGAAGAAGATGGAGCAAATATTTTGCCATTCTACGCGAGAGAGGATTAAAACCCATATTAAAATTTCCCACTAAGATGCACATCTCTTTAAATGGGACAGATAAAGTATTCTCATCGACAAAGGAATTAGAGGCTTTTTTACACCTGTCTCCCACTGATGGAACTGAACTTTAATTAGCAAGATTACAGAGCACAAAGGACAGAGTCAAGGAGCAACAACTTAAATTTAAACTACAAATAAGGAGCAGAATATACAAAGAGAGTCAAGAGGAGGGTACTGGCTCTAACTTAAAGGACAATAAACTGACAAGGGGAGGAGTCTTGCTGCTTTTCCAGGTAAAGGGAAAGCATTGCATCTCAGCGAGTTCCCAGGCTGGGTTGGCGATATGTTGGGGTTAATATTCTTATTTGGTTGCAGGAGGGGGTGAAAGCCTCTTAGTTGGGGATTTGAGGCTTAAAAATATAAAGTGTAAATGTATGGTGAAAAAATGGAATGAGGTAAAAATGAACAGCTTGCTGATTAAGCAAATTAGATTGAACAGAAAGAAATATGGTCAGATAAGGAAGGAATGTAGGAACAAAGACAAGACGGGAAAACCCAAGACGTGATAACTTGGACTATTGATAAAAACAGGAGGGGGAGTAATACAAGGAAAAGTAAAAATAAAGATGAGTAAATTAAAGTTGTTAACTTTAAATGTGAGAGGACTCAACTCACCAGTAAAACACAAAAGAGTGAGGAATTTACTATATGAGAACTCAGTTGATATTTTTTTTTCAAGAAACACCTGCTAGCTAGTGATGTAACCTGCTTTGCTAACAAAAACACTGGAGAAACGATAGCTGTGTGTGCGCTAAAGAGCCATGGTACTTAGCAAATGATTTTTCCTTATCCAGCAGCGAAGTTTTATTTGCTCCTCCTTCCTTTAATATGGTCTCAGCTACTGTCTCTTCTACACCATTCTTACTTCTAACATGGTCATGCCGGATTGCTGCAGTTGACTATCTCTGACTTTTCATTTCCAAGGCCAGTAGTAGGGCTGAAATGCAGCAGCCCTCTTCAATCCATGTCCCAGAACAGTGCATGGAGATCTCCTGAGGATTTTTAAACCCAATAGATCTCGGTGCACTGTTCTGTAGGCGTTTCTCCCTCCCACAGCCATCATTGGGAGTGGGGGCACTGGGGTGGCTGTGGAGGTTGGAGCCAGAAAAGGGGGGGCACATGTCAGTGCCAGGAGGGGGCAGGACTCCAGAGGCAGAGTACAAGCTTTCCAGAGGGATGGGGGAATGTGCCAGAGAAGGGGGACCTGCAAGTCTGCTTCAGCTCTGCTGTCTAGCAGGACTCATCAGCCAGGACTGCCCCACCTCCCACTATGTCCCCTGTTCTGGAAAGGCCCAGTGACTCCCCCCCTTCAGGGCCAGAACTATGGGAGAAAAGGGACTGGCTCCTGTTTAGTATGTGTGTTGTTGGACCTGGATTGAATGGAATCAGCCCAGAGAATCTGTTTCAGCCCTAGCCAGCAGTCTCTTCACCTTTTTGAGGGTTCATTTCTCCACTGCAGAAAGCAGGACTGAAAAAGTACACCTTTGCAGTAGTTTAGTTTTTCCCTCTACACTGTAGGCACAGTTTCCCTAACCACCTCATATTGTTATCAAATCATCCAGGGCTGCATCTGTCAATTGTATTCTCCTTGTTAATCTCCTTCAAGCAATCATCCGATACGATGAGGCTCTCCAGGGAGATGAAACTGCCCACCTTGCTATCCACATTGTTTGCTTCCTTTCTCTTGCAAAATATTGTTGTCTTGGTCTTGTCCACATTTATATGCAACTCATATTGCGTGCTGATTTTATAAGGAGTCTGGACTTGGCTCTCCAAACATTCATTAGCTGTGTCCAACATACCAACAGCATCAGAGAACTTTAGGCTGTTAATTACATCTGCAACTAATGCCCAAACTTTCAGCCATTGTAACTCCACCCATCACTCTCGCAAGGTAAACTAAAATACCAGGAGATAGTGGTCTCCCTATCTATCATCAGTTGCCCTCTCAAACCGTTGACCAGAACTTTCAACCTTGCCTTTTCCTAGATACAACTCAATAGTACAGAGAACTGCTACTCCCCACCAAAGTCTTTCCCCCTAACATGACAGGATGCCCTCACTGTAAACAGCTATGGCTAAAACTATGTGCATAAACAAATGTGACAGTTCTCGTTCACTTGTAGTGGGTGTTGTCACCTTTGCTAACACCCACAGCGCTTTAACTGCTGCTGGTTTGTGTTTTGTGAGCACAGCTGCACCTGTGCTGAGTACCTTACTGAGAGTGCTCAGAGGTTTCCAGGCTACTAAAGAGGAACTGGCACATGCATTTCTCCAGGCTGTGATTTCTGGCAGATTTTCAGTGTAGCTGTTGAAAAGGATCGATCCCAGTACAGACTCCTGGGGAAAGCACCATAGTCTTTATAGTCTGCTTTTGACTGCCTCCTGAGAGGGCAAAGGTACATTTCTGATCCTCTCTACGATAAGTCCGCCCAGTAGTTTGCTTGGAATTGTGTAAAGTGATTTCTTTGTGAGCCTTGTGTACCATGCAGCAGCCTCTGTAAGGCCTACTAGGATAGCAACTACTTTCTGACCAGCCTTGACATTTTGAGTAAGACAAAGGACCTGCTCCTGGTATGGACCTCACCTCTCATGTCTAAACATGCCTGTTTAAATGGCAACTGTTCACATGCTTCCTTTTCTATGTGTTGGAGAATGTCTCTCCATTAACGTGTATGTGGAGCAAAGCAGGCATCCAGGATGATACAAACACTGAAAATCAAACCATCCATAGCAGGACAATAAATGCATTATGTAGATAGGATGGGTTTTACACCTTGACAGCTTTATCAAGGTGCTCAGAAGGGTAGGGAGTGCAAGGTTGTTAATGCAAGGTTTTGTGACCATCAAAAACCTCCACAGCAAAACTGAAGGCCCTTTCAGCAGCCACCACTGGCTATGAATTATGTGGTCACTGTATTGGCAGATGCTGGCATCTGGTGGGGAGCAAGTGAACCACCTTCCTGTGGCACTGTCTCTTCTACCTTGTGCAGAGGAATAGACGTTGGCAGCGGCTCATCCACCATAGACCGCTATTCAGTCCCAGCCGCGACCCTGACTGGATTAGTGTCTGAGGACATTGTGCTGGGGATGTTTGTCAGGACTCTTGGGGGAATCTCCTCTGCCAAGCACGATATCTTGGAAGCTGTAGTGGAAAATTCCTGTTATGTGCCAGGAGGCTCATGCAGTTGCTAGCAACCACCTCTCAGGGCGCTTTTAGACAAGACACTTTTAATGTGGTTTTGTAAATGCACATTTAAATAATGCATATTTTTTAAAACCGGTTTTGGCATCCCCCGATCATCAAAGGGGCTCAAAACTAGTTTGGAATCAGACAAAACCACTTTCAAAATGGTTTTGGCTTTTAAAGAAGCATGGCAAATGTGCATTTAAAATGGTTTAGGTGTTTAAACGAGCATTAAAGCATGTGCATTTTTCACCAATCATGCACAAAACCTGTCTCATCTAAAAGTGGCCTCTGTCCCTGTATGACATTACAGGCCACCCACCATCACTGTCAGCGTGGACCCATGCTCTAGAGCCGATCTCCCAGCAGTACTTATATTGATATCTTACCATTGGCTGAGAGTTTAAGTGGGTGATGTTAATCCTTGTGGACTAATAGGTAACAACTGTCGTTGGTCCTGCTGGAGATTCAGCTGGATAGAATGCAGCTGCTGTGAATTTTTGTTGCAAGTGAGATCATAACATCTCTGCCACCTCCCACTCCACCCTCTCACCCGATTTAACAAGCTCCTAGTGGGAGGCTGAGTTTTCAGCACCAGGGCTGAGAGGTTCTGAAAATCTGCTTATTGGCCACTCTGCGCTGCAGCCTACAACTATGGCCATTTTTACACCGACGGCCCCACTCACCACTGGGTGTTCCAGCGGGTGTGCAGTGGGGGGCATCCGTGCAAATGGGCCGGCAGTGGGGGGTGTGTGCGGTGGGCGTGCGCCCGTGTAAACACCATGAATGGCGGGTGTTTGTGCAGGCGTGCTCCCGCACGCACACATCTCCACCCATGGGGCCATTCAGAAAACCGAAGGAGGCCCTGTGAGTGGACATGGGTGTGTGTCGGTGTAAAAAGACACACACACACCACGTGGGCACACCTATGAACGTTTTTACGCTGATGGGGGTGGGTAGGGGAATGGGTGTGCTCGCGCAGTGGGTGTCCTTTTACACAGACACGCACCCACCTCCACCCACAGGGCCTCCTCCGGTTTTCAAGATGGCCCCGTGGGTGTAGATGGGTGGGTGATTGGTGTAGGTGGGTGTGCACTGGGAGTGCGTATGCACACCCCCCCACTACCTGTGCTGTTTACACGGGTGCACGCCCAGCGCACACCCATTCCCCCCACCAACCACTGCACAACTGCCGGAACACCCAATGGTGGGTGGGGCTCTTCGTGTAAAAACGGCTTATAATTCACACTGAAGTGTGTCCCAATATTAATAATAATAAAGTTTATTTATACAGCGCCCCCCCCCTGCCAAATGGTGTAACATTTAAAATACAATAAAATAATATATATATATAAAAACAATTTAAAACAAGTGAAAAGGGGGAGGGGACACATGAAGTGGGAACCAGCAGTAAATCTCTAAAAGCACCTGGAAACCACATTTTCAGCTGCTTTTTGAAGATGAGGAGGGAGGAACTAAGCCAAACAGCTGGAGGGGGGGAGTTTCACACCAAGGGACTCGTCACAGCAAAGGCCTGATCGCCTGCCAATTTAAGGTGCAATGGCAGGATCCTCAAACAGTGGGTGGCATCTGAGAGCAGATAGCCAGTAGAGTGAGATTCCAGGAGTAGGTCTTGAATATGGCCAGGGCCTTAAAAACCAACAGTAATTTTAAATTCAATCCACCACGCTACAGGCAGCCAATGCAGAGAACACAGGGATGGTGTAATATGATCACAGCTGTCCAATCTAGTAAGCAGATGCTCTGCTGCATTCTGAACAAGCTGCAAGCGATGACGCAGTACTGCTGGGAGCCCACAGAAGAAGGAATTACAAAAATCAAGCTGATGACTAGATCATGGGTAGCTGTAGCAAGGTCAGCCTGGAATAAGTATGGGTGTAGCTTGCATAGGTTGCGCAACTGGACAAAACATTTTTTAACCATGTCTGATACCTGAGTTTTCATGGACAGAAACTGTTTTTACATAGATGGGTGTGCGGGGTGAGGGGCCGTCCGTGTATATGGCTGGCAGTGGGTGGGGGAATGGGTGTCTGCTCGGTGCTCGCCCATGTTGGAAGCCGCCCCGGGCTGCTTTGCAGGAGGGGCGGGGTATACATTTATTAAATAAATAAATAAATATATTCGGCCTGTGTGAACACCGAGCGGGATGGGTGGGGGTGTGTGCACGTTCCCGCATAACACCCACCTCCATCCATCACACACCTGTCTCCATCCATCGCACACCCACCTCCACCCATGGAGCCCTCCAGAAAACTGGAGGAGGCTCCGTGGGTGGAGGTGGGTGTGTGTCTATGTAAACGGCCACACACCTACTGTCAACCATCCATTCCCCACCACCACCTCTGTCCATTAAAAAGGGCCAGGGTATGGTTGAAAATGACACCCAGGTTCCTTACCTGGTTCACAACTTCCACCCGCAACCCTGCAACATGCAGGGCCTCAAGGGAGGAAAGGGCATCCTCATATCAGCTGCCCCTCCCGACCAGCATCACTTCAGTCTTCTCCAGATGATGATGAGATAGTTCTGACACATCCAGCTGGCTATATCATTCAGACATTCCTCCAGTGCAGAGACTGAGCTGACAGGGCTTGGCTCACAGGGCAAGAGATATGTATCAGCATACTGATGGGACTCAACTGTGCTTAGCCATAACATCCCCAAAGGGTTGCATCTGTGTATACATTGAACATGGTCAACAGGCTAGAACCTTTGAGGGACACCACATTTTAAGTCTCTCGGGGATGATGCATAACCATCCATCACAATGGACTGACTGCTCTTCTAGGTATGATTCAAACCACTGACCAGCAACTCCAATCACACTGGTGACATCCCTCAGCCACCAAAGCAGCAGCCCATGGTCAGTCATATTGAATGCTGCCATAAGGTCCAGCATGACTAAAATAGCCAGCTCTCCTCGATTCAAGATCATCAGCAGATCATTCAATACCCTGACAAGTGCAGTCTCTACCCCATATGACGGCTGGAACCCAGACTGGAATTCCCTAGAATGTCACTGAAGTCCAAATGTTGCTGCAGCTGTACTGCCACAGCCTTCTCACTCACCTTTCTTAGAGATCAGTGACCTTGATTATTGCAGTGTTAGGAGTTACTTAAAATCATAGAATCATAGAGTTGGATGTGACCTCAGAGATCATCTAGTCCCACCCTATTCAATGCAGGAAATCCACAGCTACAGCATCCCACACAGATTGGTGTCCAGCCTCTGTTTAAACGCCTTCAGGGAAGGAGAGCCCACCACCTCCCTAGATAATTTGTTCCGCTGTCGAACAGCATTTACCGTTAGGAAGTTCTTCCTAATTTTTAACTGAAATCTGCTTCCTTGTCATTTGAGCCCATTATTTCTAGTCTTGCCTTCGGGGGCAAGAGAGAACAAGTCTTTGCCATCCTCTCTGTGCCAGGCCTGCAGGCAGTGGAAGACCGTTATCATATCTCCCCTTAGTCATTAATTATCTAGGCTAAACATACCCAGCTCCTTCAACCTTTCCTCACAGGACTTAGTTTCCAGACCCCTGACCATCTTTGTCACCTTCCTCTGACCCCGTTCCAATTTGTCAATGTCAGCCTTAAAGTGCGGTGCCCAGAATGGGACAAAATACTCCAGGTGAGGTCTGACCAGTGCAGAATAGAATGGAACTATTACTTCTCATGATTTGGAAATGATGCTTCTGTTAATGCAGCCTATAACTGCATTAGCTTTTTTTGTGGCTGCATCACACTGCGGACTCATGTTCAGTTTGTGATCAACTACAACCCCCAGATCTTTTTTACATGTATTGCTGCCACCCCAGGTATCCTCCATCCTGTATTTGTACATTTGCTTTTTCTTACCTAAAATGCAGAACTTGAAATTTATCTCTGTTGAACTTCATTTTGTTAGTTTCAACCCAGTTTAATCATTTTGAATTTTATTTCTGTCTTTTAAGGTGTTGGGTATCTCTCCCAGGGTTTGTGTCATCTGCAAATTTAATAAGCATTACCCCTACTCCTTCATCCAAGTCATTAATAAAGATGTTGAACAGTACTGGGCCCAGGACAGAGCCCTGCAGCACTCCGCTTGACACCTCCCTCCAGATTGATGAGGAGCCATTGATGAGCACTCTGAGTACGGTTCTTTAACCGTAAATCCACCTAATGGTATTACCATCTGAGCCCACACTTTGCCAGCTTTTTAACAAGAATGTCATGGGGGACTTTGTCAAAAGCTTTGCTGAAATCAAGATATATTATGTCCATGGCATTCCCATGATCCACTAAACTAGTAACTCGATCAAAAAAGGCATTAGTCTAGCATGACTCATTCTTGGCAAATCCATGCTGGCTTCACTGCAGTTTTCTAGATGCTTACAGATTGACTGCTTTATAATCTGTTCTAGTATCTTTCCAGGTATCAATGTCAGGCTGACTGGTCTGTAGTTTCCCGGATCCTCCTTTATTCCATTTTTGAAGATAGGGACAACATTTTCCCATCTCCAGTCTTCCGGCACATCACCCGTTCTCCAAGAGTTCTCAAAGATGATAGACAGCGGTTCTGAGAGTACATCAGAAAGTTCCTTCGGTTCCCTAGGATGTAATTCATCTGGCCCCAAAGTCTCGAACTTCTTGTACCTAGGTATTCTCTGACCAACTCTTTATCCTGAGCTGCAATCCTTTCTCATAATTCATGTTCCTTCTGCCAGGTTGGACACAGTTTCCCTTTTGGGAGAAGACTGAGGCAAAATAGGAGTTGAGTAGTTCGGCCTTCTCTTTGTCACTTGTTAACATTTTACCATCTTCACCGAACCGTGGACTTACCTGAGAATCATGAGATTCCCAGCTTTCATTTGAGTTCCTGGCCCTTATGGTTACAGAGAAACGCTTGAAACAATGAGTGTAGCAGATGTACCTGAATGGCTTAGAAAATAAACGGCAGAAAGAGCCCCTGGTATATTGTTTTTGAAAAGTCTCTTGCTTTGGGGGTAGAATCAGGTTGGGGTTGGCATCTCTGCACAGTGTTCAGCAGGGCTGCCTCTCTGCTGCACAACAGGTTTGAAAAATGGCAACTGCTGAGGAAAACATGATTTTTTATGGGTATTAATGTTGCATTGAATTACAGGATTTTGATTGCAAGGTGCACAAACTCTCTACAATCCCATAATACTCTGTGGGAGAGAGCAGGCATGGACTGTGCCAAAACCCAGCACACTATCCTGAGATGTGCCTCCCAAATTTAGAGTGATTATTCAATCCAACAGTGTGGCCTGTGCAAGCCACAGCTCTCCAAGGAACTGATGCTGCTGGTTCTGGCAATGCACATGGTCTGGATGTTAGACGTCAGGATACCAAAAGTGTATCAAAAAAATGATACCAAAAGCTTTCTGGTAAGTTGAGCATCAAGATCATTTGGAAGACTACATCTATGATGCAAGGACGTCATTAAAAAATCCTGAGGGCTCAGAATGTGTTGCTCAGGAAAGCACTGGTGAACAGGACAGGCAATAGAGAATAAAGAGCTGAGGGATACTCAGAGGCTGCTAATCACCCCAATGTTTGTTTTGATTGCAGCAGGCAGCAGAGGTTGCTCTGCTTGGATTGCAGTGAATTCACACCAGCAACACACTGGAAGTGACAGGTTTATTGGGTTGAATTTGACTTGTTTCCTCAGCGCTCATTGCTTATGCTTACAACGAACTGCCAAAAGTCTGGATCTGTTTCCTGTGTATGCAGCAGTGGCGGCTGGTGGGTTTTGAGCTTGGTGGGGCAGTAAGGCCGGCGCAACCTTATTGCTGGCAGAGCTCTAGGGTGGGGCTTGTCCATTGTAGGCCGAGCTTGTATTAACTAGTGCAAGTGTCTGCAAAATTATTCTAAAACCTGATCAAATATTTAACATATACAAAACCTCAGGGCCACAACAAAATAGCTGCAGCGTGCATTTCCAAGTGAAGTAGAATGGCAGATTATATATTGCTATTGCACTGTACAGGAATTCCCTCTCCACCAAAGAAGAATCCTGGAAATAAGCTGCATTAAAAAAGAATGACAGCAACTAGATTTTCTACCCCTGTTCCCCACCAGCCACCCCCAAGAGACTGGGAACAGAAGCTCTTTTTGGCACAAGACATAGAAAGATGGCACATTTGTTGGCACAGACCACAATGGTCCAAGCAAGGCAACAAAATACACAGCAGTATAATGAATAATTAAAAACAAACACCACAGGCCAGCTGGAAATACCAAAGACCTTG
>QEPC01015148.1:602609-618859 GCA_003113815.1 Sphenodon punctatus | reverse complement strand
TTTGGGGTTTTTTTGGGGGGGTGGGGGGTGGGAGTCAAGCACGCCCCAGCAGCTGGGGAGGGCAAGCCCCGGCAGCTGGGGAGTGGAGGCCCTGAGGGTTTACCAGTGCGGGGGGAGGAGGAGGCAAACCAAGCCCCCCCCCGCATGGTAAATTGCGCCGAGGCACAGAATTGGCCCCTGACTCCCGCGGAATTTTTAAAAAAATTCCGCGGAAGAATCGGGGCCCTGGCGATATGCCATAGAACTAAAGGGCACACCAAAACACAGCTTCATTCCCTCTCCGAGATCCTCAGACCAGCGGAAACACTCAGCAATGTTGGAGGAGATCCAGAGACTCGAGGAAATCAGGGCCATAGAGCCAGTTCCCCCAGAGAAATGGGGGCTTGGCCTATACTCAATCCTCTTTTTAGTACCCAAGAAATCGGGCATGTGGAGAGCAGTTCTGGACCTCAAAACGCTGAACAAGGTAGTAAGGTACCAGCGTTTCAAGATGGAAATGGTCTCCTCAATTTGTCAGGCCATCAGGGAGGGGGATTGGTTAGTCTCCCTGGACCTCAGGGATGCGTATCTCCATATCCTGATATGGGAACCGCATCGCCAATGGCTTCGATTTTACTACCAGGGAAGCCACTACCAGTTCAGGGCCCTACCATTCGGCCTCTCTGCAGCCCCGAGGACGTTTACCAAGATTCTGATCCCACTGGTGGCAAACCTCAGGAAGGAAGGGGTGCACATTTATCCTTACCTGGACGATCTACTCATCCGGGCTCAGTCGAGAGAGAAGGTTCGGGCAGACCTGATCAAAATGATGGAGTATCTCGGATCCCATGGCTTCCTGATCAACGAGGAGAAGAGTCACCTAGTGCCGACACGCAGACTGGAGCACCTTGGGGTGCTAATAGATACTTCCTTAGGCGCCGCGTACATCCCATCAGCCAGACAACAACGCATCAGGTCAATGATTTCACAGCTGAATCATCAAACTCGGGCAAGACTAAAGCGCTTAGCACAGCTCCTAGGGCTCTTGGTCTCGTGCACCAGGCAGGTTCAATGGGCACAGTTCCATCTTCATCCCTTGCAGCAGCTGCTGAGGCCTTTGCAAGCAGATCTCATGAGAGGTCTCAATCCATGGGTAAGGATACCAAGAGGTTTTCAAAGATCAATGTCTTGGTGGTTAGGAGCAGAGACATTCGAGCCAGGTGTCCCGTTGGTGGAACCAACACGTACAGTCATCACGACGGACGCCAGCCTGTTGCGATGGGGTGCCCAGATGGGACCCACCTTGGCGCAGGGACTATGGTCTGCAACAGACTGCACCCAGAAAATCAATGTCCTCGAGTTCAGGGCAGTTCGTCTGGCACTGCTGCAGTTAGCCCATGTAATAGGCGGGTCACACGTCCTGATCTACATGGACAACATAGCCGCAAAGGCTTACATCAATCACCAGGCAGGATCCAGAGCTCCGAGTCTTCAGCGTGAAGCAGCAAAACTCTTTGCTAGGGCACAATGCAATCTGAAATCAATAAAGGCCCCTGCACATAAAGGGGACGGAGAATATACAGGCAGACTGGTTGTCGACAAATGTTGGACCCCCACGAATGGCAGGTACATCCGGACGTCTTCAGATCACTGATGAGTCACTTTGGGAAGCCAGTGATGGACTTGTTTGCGAGCAGGGCCAACACGCAAGTAAGAAGGTACATGGCAAAAAGGGCAGACGGAGCAGCGGAAGCAGTCGACGCACTCAACCAGAAGTGGCCACAAGGCCTTTTGTAGGCATTCCCGCCTACCCCGCTGATATCCAGGACCATTTCCAAGATCATCAGGGAACAAGCACTGGTAATCCTGGTGGTCCCCTGGTGGCCAAGGATGCCTTGGTTTTCAGACTTAGTGGAGCTGAGTCGGGATCAGCCTGTTCAGCTGCCGTTGAGGCCGGACTTGTTAACCCAGGGGCCACTCCGGTGCAGCAACATCAACATCTTAAAACTGACAGCATGACTCTTGAGCGCGCAGCCTTAAGGGCTCAGGGTTATTCGGAGGCAGTCCTAGCAACCCTACAACAAGCAGACCATAAGGGAGTAGATCTGGCTCAAGCAGGGGTTCAGACTATCCTGCAATTCCTCCAAGATGGTTTGGAGAAAGGCCTTAGTCCAAATACCTTGGCTCGCCAAGCAGTGGCCATTGCGGTGTTGCGATTTGATTGTATGTGATATACTATGAGAATTAATATGCTGGAACCAATGACCATATTTGAAAATGCATGTAACTATTGTACCAAAGCTCTGAATTATCTGTACTGATCCAGTAGGCAGGATCTCTAGAAATAGCCAGGTAGGCTGTGTGGGAAATAATCTCACATGACTTTCACAAACTCCCAACCACATCATCATGTCTTGCAAGACCAGTGATTTACATCATATTGCTGACCAACCGCACCCAGCCTGGAACAAAGCACTGACAAAGACTAAAACAAAGGGGCTTGATGAGAGGGTGCTTGAACACCCCTGAAGAATATCTCCTTCACGCCTGGAGGGGAAGGAGGAGATGTTTCTGCTCAGGGAGTTGCCAACTGACAAGCAGAAGCCATTCAAGCGGCCATCACCCTTTTTGCACCAGCACAGATGATAAAGGCATATCTACTCCCTGCCTGAAGGGAGGGAAAAAGATGTCCTGTTATCAAGTGCCCACCCTGACTAACAAACAAACTGGGAATGTGACCATTAGCACCCAGGCTCCAGATGGATGGGAAAGGGAGATGACAGCCAGACTCTGTAAGATGAATACCAGCAAGCACATTGCACAATCAAGCACCCTGGAATATGCATACTGAAGAACATCTTCTCCCCAAAACACTATAAAAGACTGAAGCAGAGACCAGAACGTTGTCTCAGCGCTTGGCATCTAACTTGGTGTTCGTGGGCTGTTGACCCTTTCCGGGACCCCTCCATAGGGGGTCCTACAACCCTATCTCCTGCTCCTGACAGATGACATCCACCGTTTTGAGCTTTCAAGACATGTAAGACTGACTTTGGGTGTGGGATATTGTATAGCTAGGTAACTGCTGCTGGATCATTACAGACTGGGCTTTATAAATGTGTGAACAACTAAATAAATCTATAACTATGATTTAAGATCCCTTCTATGTGAATCTCTCATATGTGCAAACCAGGGTGTGTGGGTCCCCCGATCCAAAGAGAGCTAATTCCCTATGTAACAGCGGCAGTCCTGCAATCAGTTTCACGCAGGAGATTGCTTCCCCATAGGCATATTAGACAGTTCCTATGAGCAGCTCGTAACATCTGCCCCCCAGTCTCCCACAGGTGTCCCTCGTGGAGTCTTAGTTTGGTCTTGGACGCCCTTACTAGGGCTCTGTTTGAGCCACTCCGGCATGTATCCTTGTACATGCTAACCATTAAGATAGTATTCCTGGTGGCAGTAACTTCAGCCCACAGGGTATTGGAACTGGGAGCATTATCTATGGAGGACAATTATTGCTCCTTTAAAAGCCAGTCAGTGACACTTAGAGTGGACGAGGCCTTCATCCCAAAGATAAACTCGTCTTTTCATAAGAATCAGGAATTAGTTCTCCCGTCCTTTTGCCCGAAGCCCTCTCACCCCAGGGAGAAGGTGTGGCACACCCTGGATATGAGACGGGCCCTAAAAATCTATCTGAAAAGGACTCAAGGGTTGAGATCCACCTCAGCCTTATTTATTAACATCAGGCCTAGTTATGGGGGTCGGAAGACTTCGAGGGTATTGATTTCTAAGCGGGTTAAGCAATGCATCGTGGAAGCTTACAAGGCAAAGAATAAGGTCCCTCCTTTGCAAATCTGGGCGCACTCAGTTAGAGGCGCCGCCACTTCGTACGCCTTTAAGTCAAGGGCGTCTTACGACAATATTTGCAGAGCAGGAACTTGGTTGTCCCTGCACACTTTCGTTAAGCACTACAAACTAGATTTGTTTAGGTCCGCTGAGGTGGCGTTTGGCAGGAGGGTCTTGTAGGCAGTTCTGGAGGCTCCCAGGGCTGTTTGCTCCCACCCATAGTTTTTTGGGGCTCGGGTACATCCCGTGCGGAGCAGTGACAGGAGACAGAAGGAGAAACAAAAATTGGTCACCTACCTCGGTGAATTTGTTTCTATTCTGTCGTACTGTCAGTGCTCCAGCCCCCCCTGTCAAACAGCACTGTCAAGAATGAGGGAAGCATTTAGGGATGCCCAGCTGTTGTTCTGAGTTGGTTAAGGTTAGGTTCTCATTGAAGTTAAGGGGTTGTGTTACATTATCAACTACTGGGGACCCCAGAAGGGGTGTTACCACTAACAATATTAATAAGACTATTTCAGCAAGGTGGAGACGAGCCTCGGCTTGGTTACGGACTGACGAGGGGCAGCTCCACGCACGCGCAGGAAGATTTTCTTCTTCTGCCTCCAATCGGCCATCCGCAGAGCTGCCTATGTGGAGCACTGAAAGTACGACAGAATAGAAACAAATTCACCGAGGTAGGTGACCAATTTTTGTTTACTTTGCCCTTCAAAGCCGTCTTTGGTCTGGCAATGCCCGATGAATTTGGCAGTTTGGGCATTAATCCAGATCCTGCTGTGGGTTCCAGTTAATCAAAGATCCACACGTACCAGAGCTGGAAGATTCCAAACAGCAGACTCACATCCCAAAAAGACTAAGAAGGTGAAAGAAACATGAAACCAGGCCTAGGCTTCATAGCCTGAGTTTAAGTGCCCAGCTGTGTTGGGTGCTGTACAGGGCACAAATTCCAGACAGATCCTGCTCCAAGGAGCTTACAGTCATAACTGATAGAACATGTTTGTGAAAAGTGGCCTGTGCCATTGGGTGTCTTTTCACTTTTTAGTGCCAAGGAGCCCTCCATGTGATACCTTAGGTCTGATTTCCAAGCAGATGAGCAGACAGCACTCCAATGGACTTCAGCAAAACCCAGTGGCATTTAAACTGGAGACATATAGAATGGACAGCTTCATGGGCTCCTCTCACCCTGCTTCTCCTCTTTCCTGTGTGGCTGGCTGCTCGGCTACAGTGCCAGCCTTGCCACCCACCTATTCCATTTGCTGACAAATGCCTTTTCTTCCCATAAACATCCCCAGGCCCATCTCGTTGCCCTCTTCTTTACTGTAATTCTTGGTGCCAGCTAGATGAGGGCTAGG
The DNA here is from genome assembly GCA_003113815.1 of Sphenodon punctatus. Lineage (NCBI taxonomy): Eukaryota > Metazoa > Chordata > Lepidosauria > Sphenodontia > Sphenodontidae > Sphenodon > Sphenodon punctatus. The sequence continues at coordinate 613,688 of QEPC01015148.1, read as the reverse complement.
GGAGGGAGAGAATATTGATGCACTACACAGAAAAAGTCTGCCACTTAGATTTTTATGAGCCTTATGTGGACAACTTCCTACTAGCCAGTGGGATCTGCATAATCTTATCTGAGCACCCTCTCTGTATGCTATTAAGGAGCACAGCCTCAAGCTGTGAGGTGGAGAGAGGGTAGAGTCAGGTGCCATGTTGCCCTTTTGTGGAAGGATCAGGTCTGGGGAAGTGTAGGGTGTGGCAGAAGCTGCCAGGAACAACTCTGCCCTTTCCATGTGACCTTCACTGACACTCTGGCTTCCAGGTTGACTAGGCCTGATTTCGCAACCAGCCGCATGGCAGGATTTCAAAATACATGGGGAAGGGGCCTACAGCCAGCATGGCTGGAGGGGTCATTCTCTGATTGGACTAGATACAGCCAGGTAACCCCCCAAGGATCAATCATGAATGAGGGGTAGTGGGCTTTTAAAAAGAAAGACACACCTCTCAGGAGGTTCTTCCATCTTGTCTTCTGTTTGCTCTGGGATACGGACCTTTTGCTATGGAGCTAAGGGAATGGCTCCTGGCCTGTTTGGACTAAACTGAACCGAAGGACTGAACCCCTTTCCTGCAAGGCAAAGGAGCATCTAAAGCTGTGAGTAATTGAATGTTACATCTGAGGGACCAGTTCAGGCTAGATTCTTCTAAAAGGGCCCTCGAGCCTAACTGTGTCTGATCAATTGCTTTTGCTCAAGGATTCAAAGTACCTCACATGGTTGTAGCCTGTGATGCTGGGTTTAAAAATACCATTAAAGTAATATTCCTTTTTCTGATCTAAAAGATCTGTGTATGTGTGTGTGTGTTAGCAAATACGCCTCTGTACACTCAGGCAGCAGAAATTGGGAACTGAATTATTCTGGCTTGCGAGCCTGGCTGCTTAAAGAAAAGGATAGAGGTCTCATTCTTCCCAGAGGGATGAGACTTGCAGTCTAAGTAAATATTCTGGGTGGTGGCAGCAGAAAAGATACCAGAAAATAAGTGGGTAACGGGAGACTGGGGTGAACCCCAGTGGGCTCCGTTACGCCACATAGGGGAGAAGCTAAGGGGAGTCTATTGACATTTTCCTGAGGCTCACGGACCAATATTGGTGGGGACAATCTGGTGCTATCAGGACCATCTCGCCCTCCTTTTCTCTCAAGATATCTATGATTCTGGGAATTATAGGGATAGGAGGAAAGGCATACAGAGCTCCCTTTGCCAAGGTGCTATGAGAGCATCTCCTGTGACCCATGGCCCTCCCCTGCCCTGGAGAAGAAGATTGGGAGTTTTTGTTGACTCAGATGTACAGAGGGTCCACTGTGAAGGGTCCCTAAGCACATCTGCAAGGTGCAGAACACGGATGTCTTTAATGTCCATTTCTGAGACATTGAGCTGGTATGACTCAGAGCAACTGCCTCACTGTTCTCTAGACCTGAGATTTGGACTGGCCTGAGAGGACAGCCCTCTGAGGAAACACCACTCCCACGGGTAGCACGCTTCCTGCAGGAGGGAGTGGGACCTGGTGCTGCCTTGCTTGTTTATGTAGCACACTGCTACCGTATTGTCCAGACATATTAGGACTGCCAGATGCCTGATCTGTGGCTCAAAAGCCCTCACCCCTCAGTGCAAGTCAAGCCACCCTGAGCTTCAATACATTTATGTGCACTGAACACTCTTACTCTGTCCAGAACGCATTGACTGCAAGGTTTGGGGACATACGAGCCCCTCATCCCTGTAGAGACACATTGGAGGTAATAGTTTAGGGTGGGTTCTCTTGTTAGAACTGCACCCCCCCTACAGATGTTTCCAACGCTGCTCCACTAGGTGAGGTTGTGAATGACCTCCAGTGGAAGTGTCAGTGGGAGCCCTTTATCTTCTAACCCAGTCTTTACCCAGGGAGCTAGCCCTCTCTGTAAGGGTCGTAGCCTTGCTAGGGGCATGGTGAAAGTGGTGGAGGCCATTAGTCCCAACAATCTAGAAAAAAGAATATAAGATTGACAGGGGCTGCTAACAATAAGGGACACTATATATCACTTAGAAGCACTGAGTGGGAGAATGCTTTAGCTCTGCTTGAGTCAAGTAAGGCTCCAATAAATCCAGTGGAGTCAGTCCGGGTTAGAACTGACTTGTCCCAATTAATGAGAATACTTAATTCAGTGAGCAAAGTACAAGTCTTGGCAATCTGGCTAGTCAGGGTGTCATGGGAGTTTGCCCTAAACAGCCAGTCATCAAGGCACACATGTAAACCCTGTCTTCTCAAATGAGCAGCCACTGGGGCTAAACATTTTGTAAACACTCTAGGAGAAGTGGAGAGGATGAAAGGAAGGACAGTGAACTGGTAATGTGATCCGCCCAGGGCAAACTGAAGAAACTTCCGATAGTCTGGGTGAATGGATATATGAAAATATGCATCCATCATATCAATACATCACCCTATCCGAAAGAAGGAATGAGTTAAAGTCATCAGTTAAACATAAATTTGAATGTATTTATTTAAAAATCAGAGGTCTAAAGTAGGTCTAAAGCCCTTTTTACTAAGGTATTTTTGTAAAATCTGGAACCCAATTCCAATTCTGGGACCAGCTCAGTTGCACCCTTATGTAATAGCTGAGCAATCTCAGCGCCTCCACTGCCAGGCAATCCAGAGAAGCTGAGGTGGAAACAAATCATTCCCTTGAGGTAGAGGAGAAATTAATCCCGTAACCTTCTCTAACTACGGAAAGAACCCACTGATCAATAGTGATGTGTTCCCAGACCTCAGTGAACTGAAATAAATGTTTTAGAAAAGCGGGGAGTCTGTGATGACCTGGGTAAGACACTTTCACTAAAACTGCTTCTTGGGCAGCAGCAGGTTAGGGGAAGCAGAAGTACACGGACTACGATGCCTGAAGGCTTGACCTTGGGCCGGTCTAAAGAAACCCCTTTGAGTTGATTTTGTTCTGGGAGGTGCAGGTGGGGGGTACAAAAGCCTGCCCCTGGCATTGTGAGGGGCCTTGTGGCAGCTAGAACCAGTGAAACCTTTCCCCTGCATCAGAACGAGGCCTTGGGTCCAGTACCAAGGTACTGTGGGATTCTGGGAGGCTCTGGGCCCCATTCTGCACCTCTCCATGCTGGACTGCATTGGGGGAGGGGGGCTGCCAGGGCTTGCCTCCCCTTCCCAGCCTTGTAGATGCAGGGCTGGCCTCTCCGTCCTCTCCCTCACTGGCCAGGTTGCGGTGGGTAGGTAGGGGGCTGCCAGGGCTTGCTTCCCCCCAACCCATCCTCCACAGCCTGGTAAATGAAATGAACACACCTAGCAGCAGCTGCGACAGCTCCTCTCAATGCTCTTCAGCTGCTCCTTCTGGCCACTTCCTGGCCTCTCCCAACAGGACTTTATAGAGTGGCGCAGCTGGATGACATCATCTGGTGTGAAATTAAACCTTCCCATAAGGGCCAGGTAATGCTCTACAAAGTGCTACCACAGAGTATGATTTGCAGCCCAGGGCATCTATGTGCTTTCCCTCTTTGTCAGAGGGTTGCACACGAAGTTTTTCCCTTTTAGATCTTTCTGCCACCTCTTGAGAGTAGGGTGGCCATACCTCACCTTTAAAAGAGGACACTTATGAAAAATACATGTTGCAGGGTTGCATTGGTTCCAGTGCAGCCCTGCACCGTGTATTTTTCATAAGCGTCCTCTTTTAAAGGGGAGGTATGGCCACCCTGCTTGATAGAGTAGGAACTCATGCCCCTCCCCCAGGGCAGGATACATCTTAAAAACCCAGAAATTCACAGGGAATTTCTCCACTGTCAATAATACCTTTTGCTAAGAACAGGGCAGTTCTTTCCCTGTGACCTGTATATAGGGTATCAGATAACTGATATGGCGCCTGAACATCCTGAGAGCCTAAGGACAACCCCCTCCATAGCTGCCATTCAGGCAACGAGTTCCTAAAAAGTTTTAAAGTTCAGGGGAGGAGGGCTTGCATTGGGTCCCACCTGTTAAAACAGGGTAGGGGACCAATTCTGGTCTATCAATCCATCCAGATTCTTTTCCAGTGGGGAGAAATCCTTGTTATTAGTTGGTGAAGTCGAAGGCCCTTCAAGGGGGACCATCTCATCACAGTAGTCCACACCAAGGTGCAGGGCAGCAGCGTACTGCTGTGTTGATGCTCTAATCATTGGATATCTCGGGAACGGATACTTTGCCTCGAGCAGGCCTGTTTTCAGAGTGGGCGCTCGATTGTTGAGCACTGTCTCATCCTTCAACATCTTGGGGTGAAATACACTGCCAAGAATGGAAAGTTCTTTGTGGCCTTTTTAGATCTGCGGGCAGCCTTTGACCTTGTAAATAGGGGCATGCTATGGGAAAGACTTGCTTTGATGGATATGGATAGACGGTTACTCTTTCTTCTACGGCAGCTTCATGCAGATACTTTGGCAGTGAAGTTGGGTCGGTCTGGCCACTTGACGGAAGAAATTCCAACTCGGAGAGGAGTCAGGCAGGACTGTGTACTAGCGCCTGTTCTTTTCAATCTTTTAAAAAATGGCATTGCTGGCCAGCTGACAGTGTCCGTTTCTCCACCCCCCCCTAAATTGGCTGATCGAGTGTTGGGGTGTTTATTATACGCCGATGATATTGCCATCTTATCTCAGATCCGGGTAGGCCTAAATAGGCAGATGGCCTGCTTTGCAGAGTTTTGCCATCAAAATGATCTCCAGATAAACTATGGTAAATCTAAAATAATGGTCTTCACCAAAGCCCGTAAGCTTTATCGTTGGTCTATTGATGGCCATAGCATTGCCCAGGTTAAAATCTCTCAATACCTGGGCCTACTTTTTCATGCAGCCGGCTCTTGGACTGACCATTCGGAGAAGGCACTGTCTGCCACGAGGGGTTCCTCCCTCCCTTTGGTCAGACTTTACAGCAGATCAGGGAAGAGGGCTGTATTGCCTGCAATCAAAGTTTTTAATGGCAAGGTCCGGGCTCAGTTATTATTTGGGGCTGAGGTTTGGGCCCAGGTATCTTGTGTCAAAATTAAGGAAATTAGATAGCGTTCAGGCTCATTTCCTCCAAAGATTGCTGAGGATCCCCAGTGCTACACCATATACGGCCATTAGACATGAGACGGGGCAGCTCAGATGTCTACGAGGACTTGGATTGGTGTCCTCAAATTTTGGGCTAAGTCATCCCTTCTTCAATCAAGGGGGCTTATATCCCTTTGGATTGAAGATCCTGTGGCGACAGGCAGTGGAATTATTCCTCTGCCAGCTGGGATTCAGCCTGGACCATCTGAGGGGAAAGGAGTTAGCGGCAGTGGTAAAGGCCTTGGTAGCTAGGGTAGAGGATAGGGAATTTCAAGAAGAGACGGCGGCTATAAGAGCTTCCCGCCGTCTTGTGAACTATCTCCCGTTTGTAAAGTTCCGCCCTAGCATGGCCTCGTATTTGCTCTCACAAATCTCAACTAGAGGCAAGCATTTGTTCATGTCTGCTCGGTTAAATGCCTTGCCATCTATGGTTTTTGAGAGTCGCCTTTCTGCTATCAATTTTCCTGAACGCCTTTGTCCTTTTGACCACCAGCATGTGGGAACTCTGTCTCATATTCTGTTTCAATGTCGTCTATACGATCTTATACGTATCAAACATCTTTCTGCTTTTTTACAAAGATTCCCTGGTCGTACTGATCATAATTTATGTTTGTTGGCCTTGACTGATGAGGCTCATTCTGTCACAGAGGCCATCTCTCAGTTTCTAGTGGCTGCCATCAACCTTCACACCTTGTTTCTTCAGTTTAAACATCCTGTTAACAAATTATAGTGGAGCCTTGATACACCCTTGGTTTATGAATGGATTCTGGCTAAATTGCGTTGCTCTCTCTCCCTTTGGTATTTGCAATCAAAATTTATATGTATCTGTTTGTATCCATTTTTAAGTTTTTAATTTTCTTTGTGGTTTTGTATTTTTTTCCTGTATTTTGTTTTATGGCTTCGGCTGCAATAAATTATTAATTATTATTATTATTGTATGATGGAGAAAACTGACAAAGTGCCCGGAGCATAGATTTACATATCAGTGGTGCCAGCACTTTGCATGCCTCGTCCAGTGGCACCTCTGTAGGGGGAAGGGAACTTAGTAGTCCCAGACCGTCAGTGTCAATGGCACTCTCCTCACAGGGAGGGTGTCAGGATGGTACGTAAGGGGGGGTTGAAGGACCCTTCCTTCTTTATCTTTCTTCTTCAGGGACATGTCAGGTTCAGGGGGCCAGTACCTGTGAGGAGAGTTCCGTATAGGGATGGGGCACGGGGAAGACCTCCCCCTCCTTGGCACGGGGAAGACCTCCCTGTTGAGGAATGGGGCATCCTTGACTTTGCAGGAGCCTGAGAGGACTTAGGTGCTGATGACACCAACAAGGTGTATGCAACCCAATGGCACCTCCCCGTGGGCACTGGCCAGAGCAGGAGAAGGATGGCGCTGCTCAGAGCACATCTCTGTAGACAAGGCTGGGTCCTGTGCTGACATAGCCCTTTCTGTGAGGTCTCTCTTTTCTCATGTGCAGTTTAAAGCCGTGGCACACAATACAGGTGCCGGTAATGTGCTCTGACTCCAAGCACATTAAACACTATGAGTGAGAGCTTGTTTCAGGGATTCTAGCTTCACAGTCAGTACACTTCCTGAAACCCGTGGCAAGGGCCATACATCAGGCCTTGCTATTCTGAGTCCGCTGAAGGTGGGAAGAAAAGAACTAGGGAAACTTGGTCGAGTGCCTATTTATGGTCACAAAAGCGCTAAGTGCTTCTATTTGAAATTGTCTTGCTGTTCTCCGAGTTGGCTGCTAAATGGAACCAATACCTATAGTGGGATTACAATGAGAGGGTAATGAAAAAGAATGGATATATATTTACATGGAAAGATAGAAATATTTCATAATATGCCCTTTTAAAAATCATCTGGATGCCAAAGTATAGTAGAGAGGTGGACAAATGACAACTCAGGCGCCACATACATCTCAATTTTTGTGGTTCTGTATTGAGGTTTTTGTGGCAGCCTGGTGGATGTCTCAGGAGCAAAAGAAGCTGAGCTGGCAATTCCATCACTGGAGCTTCCAGGAGGCTGTGGGAACAAGGAGAATATGCTCTGTACCAGTGTTGCTGTGGCCCAAACCCACTAGACCTCCTGGAAGCTAGAGCTTTGTTGTATGTGGGGGAGTGACAGGGGAACAGTGATCAATGGCCGTTTTCACATCAACGCCTCCCACCCCCCCGCTGGGTGTGCGGTAGGGTGTGTCTCCAGTGGGGGCATCTGCGGAAACAGCTAGTGGTGGGTGGGGAGATGGGTGTGCGCTCGGTGTTTGTCTGTGCAAACACTGTGGGCGATGGGTCCTCACACGTGCAACACCCACCTCCACCCATCACCCACCCACGGGGCCCTCAAAAAAACCAGAAGAGGCCCCCATGGGTGGGGGTGAGGGGTGTCCATGTAAATGGACAAACACTCATTCTCATCCATGTAAAAATGGCCAATGTAATGCCTTGTGCCTCAGCAGTATAAAAATTTTGATATGCGGGCCGTGGCTCTTGGGCTTGGGAATTTTGCCCATCTTTGATATAGTACTTGCTAGTTGCTGTATATATCTGTTGTTGTGATTTTTATGCACTTCCCCCCTCCCTTTAAAAAGAATATATATAGGTGAATAAGAGGTGTAAGACCTATGTTCTGTCGCAGCCTCTGAGGTTGGCCGAGGATGCCCTCTTGTGAGTAGCAAGTGCCTGAGGTTTGTACAATGACAGCACACACAGAGGCATTCTTGGTGGCTGCTCCACACGTATGGAACTCTCTTCCCTTGGGGATATGCCTAAGACTGAGCCTGCTCACCTTTTGGAAGAGGTACAATATCTTTTTGTTTGGCCAGGCCTTTGGTGGGAGAGAGGGTTGGTTAATGGGGTTTAGGGTTTCTTTTAAGTGTTTTTATATGTTTTTCATATATGTTTCATATGTTCTATGTGTATGTATTTTATATATTTTTGTACACTGCCCAGATTCTTCGAGGGAAGGGTGGGATAAAAAATGAATAAATAATGATTTAAGGTACCACTGAGCACAAATTCATTGAGCAACTGAATGGTTTGACAAACTTCCATTGTACTGTTAAATTGAAGACACTAATAAACAGAATGACACACTCACTCACTAAGCTGAATATATTTTTTACTTTTTTTTTTCCATTTCACTTTTAATTTGTATCCTGCACTCTCTCGCCAAAGGCGACTCGAGGCGGCTCACAACAAAAGTGGAAATATACAAAATAACACCTTACAGCAAATAAACATCATAACATGGAAAAGAAAATTGTGTCCCAAATGGACCAACAACACCTAATTACAGTACAAAATTAACAAATCATCATTACGATACATCAGAAACCTGTCCTCATCATCCCTTCCATTTGCCCCATCCCTGCTGTCACCAGGGAGGGGACCCATCTACAACAACCCCCCCCTCCTGCTCTCACCAGGAGGAGGGGGTCTCTCCTCATCCCAATTTTACAATAATATATTATTCTTATTATACAATAATAAATCATATATACATTCCCCCTACAATATACACAATACACTCCAATCCACCCCTCACCTCACAAAACTTAATGAATAACTTATATCATGACTGCAGCATATAACAAGCGGGCACCATCCCTTTCCATCTCTAATTTAATTCCAACATCATACCCCACTATCTTAACCCCCACAAATCTCCATCCCATTCTTACCAAGGAAGGGGCCCCCCCCTCTTCCCTTCCTGCTCTCACCAGGAGGCGAATACCTCTTTTTTCCAATTCCCCCTCCCACCATACCGTTATGGAATCAATCTTTTCTCCTGGCCCCGCCCAGCGGGCCCAACCAAAGGGCATGCCCCTTTGGGCATGCCCCTTTGGCATGTGCCACTGGCACGTCCGCCGTCCCCGCTGTCAGCCGTTCCTGGCTCTTGTGCGGGCAGCCCGGAAACCAACCGGCCCTGGCCCCGCCTACTGCTCAAATGCGGCGGTAGCCACTGACATTTAGGTGCAGGTTCAGGCACACAAGACCACACCCCCCCAATCAAGGTCTCAAGAGGGGTCGGGGGCTGAAGTCCGTCCCACTGTCCCAGGCAAGCGCTTACCCCACCATCTCTCCACTGCTGCCGCTCCTCATAACACTCTCAGCAGGGGCCCCGTCATTCACAGTCCATACCCAGCCCAGGGGTTTGCAGCTTGTTGTCTTTGCCACCTCAACACTGTCGGCCGTGTTTGACTCTTGTGCGAGCGGCCTGGAAACCAACCAATCCTGGCCCCACCCACTGTTCAAAAGCAGCAGCAGCTACTGACATCTAGGTGCAGATTCAGGCACACAAAACCACCACCCCCCAATCAAGGTCTCAAGAGGGGTCGGGGGCTGGCCAAAGTCCATCCCACTGTCCCAGGCAAGCTCTTACCCCACCATCTCTCCACCGCTGCCGCTCCTCATAACACTCTCAGCAGGGGCCCCATCACTCACAGTCCATACCTAGCCCAGGGGTTTGCAGCTCATTGTCTTTGCAGCCTCAACACTGTCGGCCGTCCCCGGCTCTTGTGCGGGCGGCCCGGAAACCAACCGGCCCTGGCCCCGACCACTGCTCAAATATATGTACTAGGGATGTGCACAGTAACTATCTTTCATTTTCATTATTACTTTCATTTTCATTCTTAAAATGTCATTCATTTTCGTTATATTTCATTAGTTTTTGTTTCGTTTTTACTTTTGTTTTTGCTTTCCATTGGTTGCTGTGAGGTCCCACTATCACCAGTGCCGCTCCCGGCTCCTTCAGGGAGGGGCCATGGCCGGCGAGCGCTGTGTGACGCTGTGGGGATGCCGGAAGCGTCGATCCGCTTGCAGGGGCAGAGCTGGTAGATGTGGCTGGGAGTGACGGGGCAGGGCCTTCCAGCGTGTTGCACCGCTCCACACACTTGTGCGCTCGGAGAGGCGGGGCTAGCAGCATTTAAGGGAATGCTGGAGTCACAGCGTTGCCGGTGATCAGCAACGCTGTGAGAAACTGGCCCCCTGCGTAGATTTACAGTGTGGAAGTGTGGTAACCTGTGTCGTGTGCGTGTGTGGAGAGTGTGAGTGTGTGAGACTGAGAGGACAGTGAGTGCACAAGTGAGACCCTATCTAAGGAAGTGTGTGTGTGTGCGTGTATAGTTTTGGTGTACCCTTGTTCTAGGGTGTACCCTTGTCTGGGCCCTCCTACCCCTATAACCCGGTGCGTGAGTTCCTGTGGCTACCCTTACCTGTAATCCCTGGTCCTGGTCCTCCTTTCCTTCACCTTGCCCTGCACCTTTCACCTTCCTGAGTGCTATGTGGAGTTCTGGGTGTTTGTGGGTATGAGTGGTGTGTGAGAGGCTGTGGCGAGTGGAGCACTCAGGGCCTTGCTGCCCCCCCCCCCCATGATGATCTGGCCTCTTCCTGTCCAGGAAGTTCAGGGCCATATAAAATCCTGAGGGGTTGTTTTTCCCCACAAAGTGTGTGGCCCCTCGAGTGTGTGAAGGGGCGATTGTGTGAGTTAGTGTGTGTGGGTTTTCCCTGGGTCTTTGGTCCCTTCTTGTGTCCCACTACCCTAACAGTTTCAATGGGAAACACATTTTTGGCTGTAACTTCTTTTTCATCTGATCTGGATGAAACATGTCAGGATTGTACCCCCAACAGAGGGTGTTATGTGTGCCGAAGTTTGGAAAGATTGGATAAAGGGATCTGATTTTATAAGCAGTTGAAATCTATTATTTTCAGGCAGCATTAGCTGCCTGAAACTTAAATGTACAGCCACTGTTCATTATAAACAGGGGACTGCTGAAGCCCCGATTTTGATGAAACTGCTTGACCTACATTTCTGAAAATTTAACCATGGCTGTAAGTTGTGAGGACCATCATATCCACAACGTTTGAAAAAGATCCATTAGGAAAATAAAATGTTATACTGCTTAAACATTAATTGGTTGTGGTCAAAATGCACCCCATCCTCACGTATTTGAATCATCAATATCTCCTCCCCCTGGATGAGTTGAGCCCCCAAACTTCACAGGCTT
>QEPC01015148.1:577903-599057 GCA_003113815.1 Sphenodon punctatus | reverse complement strand
GTGACGTGTGAGGGAATGAGGGAAAGAGGCCAGGCGTGGGGGAAGGGAGAGGGGAAGGGGGCTCACGGGAACAAGGGGTCGTGGGGGAGAGGGCACTCAAACCAGGTTATGGTGTCACAACAGGGTAGAAGGAAGGAAGGTACGGGAAGTGCAGGGCAAACACGGGTCAAACTACTCACTCAGTCCACGGGGTCAAAATAGAGAAGGGATGACAAGAAAGGATCAGCTCCTCACACTCCACACCGGTCACTCCAGGGAGGGGGGGGAACACAGAGAACCAACACCGCACTCTAGATCAAGGGGTCATACGAGGGTCCAGACAACACAGCCAAGGGGGGCCAGCCTCTCATAAACGATTACCGCCGGCGGCTCTCAGCCCTGCCGGTACAATATATAGCCCCCTCCCAGGTGTTTCCAATGTGCTCAGGGTGGGGCCCCAGTCCGTCCCACCAAACGTGCGCTGCGTCTGGGCGGGACTTCGCTCCCTGATTGATTCTGAGTCAACTCCGCCCCCTCGCCGTGGTCGGCGTCGCCCTCCAGGCTTCCCCACCGGCCTGCTGGTTCCTTTGCAATGTGGGGCCTGCTGCCGCGTGGGGTCTAGAGGGTGCGTGGCCTTACAAAAGGGTGGTTAGCGTCATGTCTGTTTTCACCCAAAGTCGTTACAGCCAGGAATGTGTACACAGATTTTGGTAAAATAACATATTTCAACTGCTTATACGTTGGATCCCTTTAACCAATCTTTCCAAAGTTTGGCACATAATGCCCTCCATTGGGGGTAAAATCGTGCCAAGTATCATCTAAATCAGACCCCCCCCCCAAAAGATAAAACCAAAAATGTATTTTTTCAGTTTTTTCCTATTATTAGTTTTTTCCTAATACCAAAACAAACTTCTTTCGTTCTTCTATTCTTTCATTTTCATTATTCAATATCAAAAATAAAAAATGAAAGAGTCCTCTTGTTTTTATTATAATAACAAAAACTAAATGCACCCCCCTAATACACACACTGTGCTGGAAAACTATACGGGCAGTCTCTTTTTACCACCTGCAGATAGTAGGGAGAGAGAGAGATCCTCACACTGGGATATGTCAGTTTCAAAGGCCAGCCCAGCGCACGCACACACACCCCGGGGGCCCATGGATCATGGCAGGGGACGTGCGAGGTGGCTGGTACAGTTGCCCTTTATAGAATCGCTCCCCACACATTTCACTTCAGCAGCTAATTCATAGCTGTGCCATGCAATGGCCACAGACCCCCTCCCCTGCCATGCCCTTTTAAAAACACCGTAAGTGACCAGCCTCCATGGGGCTGAGTGAGGAGGCTTCTCAGGCTGCTTGGAAGGAGTCACCTTTTCTTCAGGTCCATGCACTTGTCGACTGGAAAGTTTAGTTACTTCATTAAGGCTGGAACAGTCCTGGTCCCATAAACTCAGTTTTCCAAGTAGGCTCCCTCCCTAGCTCTGAGGTGCAGCACAATTATAATGTGCAAAAGATGGACTGTGCCCCATCCCAGTTGGTTTATTGCAGAATACATTCACATTCCAGATGTGTGTGAGCCCCTCAGGTTCATTGGTTTTGGTGAAGCTGCACCACTCACATCTAGGATAGTTACACCCCTCCCCTAGCGATTCCAGCTCACGTCGAGTGCTCTTCCTCACACCACTAGCATGATTTCATTGCATGCAGCGGGGTCCTCATTGCACAGATGGGGATGAGCCACAGAGACCCAGTGAGTCACTCAAGGGAGTGGGTAGGAGTTGTGGGCCGGCTCCTAGCTGTAAGTGCTAGGGCACTGCCTAGCACTGGTACAGTTATTATTATAAGCATTTATATAGCACTAGCGATGTACCTGGTGCTTTACAAAGAATAAGATAGACACGGTCCCTGCCCGAGAGCTTACAATCTAAAGACAGGGGGAGGGAAACAGGGAAGGGGGAACAGAGGGAGAGACAAGGTGCTCGCTGACCAGAGAAGCCTCCTGCAGCTCATGTTCACTCCAGATGGACCCAGGAACTCGCCTCCTAGTCCTATAAGCCTTGCTTATGCATCTGCTTCTCCCAGCTCCATGGTGCCAGCTTCGCTTCTCTTTGAAGGCCACTATTAAAAGCAAGCTACTAATTAAGTTAATGAGATGCAGAGAAAAGTTTTCCAGTGGAGTGCAAGTGTTTCTGACCAGCCTCTGACTAGGGAGGAAGTTCCCCTACACTCCAAATCCCCCCCGCAGAGGCAGCACTATGGACCCCAAATGAGCTCTGCTGATGCCACCACTCATGCCAGGTAGCCCATTCCTCTTTCTCCCATCAGGGGCACCATTTCCTTTCCTTTTTCCAAGCCCCAGGGCCACCAATGGGGGAAGGAGATCCAGGCTCTTCTCTTCTGGTGATGAGTTAGCAGTTGTCCCCTCTGCCAAGCCCACTCTGGGATTGTTTCCCTTCCATACCTGTCAGACTCGTTCTCTCAAGCAGGCTGTGCTCATTGTTGCTCACACTGTCTCAGGCTCCTTTCTGTTCTTCAGGAAAGAAACCTGGGCCCTTCCTCAAGGGGGGGCCTGATCCTGATGTGTCTGGACTTGTCTAGTGGCAGCCAAGTTTGGATCTCTGACACCTGTAGCTTCCATTGGCTCACTAGTATCTCCCAGCCTCTTTCACTTTGTTTTCTAGAGCTGGGTTTGAGGAGATTTCACCTGAGGCTGCCCCTCCTCTGCTCTGCCCCACTCATGTGAGCAGCCAGATTTAGCTCCTGCTGAGATTTGTTGGAGGGAGGGAGGAGAGATCAATCCCCACCACTCCCATTTTCTCCAGAGTTTAACATGGAATATTTAATTCATGAATAAAACCAAGAAGCTCCTCCCAGGGTTTGTCCTAAGATAATTAAATGACATTAAAGAACTACAGTTGTGTTTTCCATCCCTACCCCCACCCCTTCTTCCCCTGGCTGTGAGAGGAACCCAGTTCCCCACCGCAGAGTCTGTGATGGATGGTCCTGAGCACAGAGAGCCTTGTACTGCTGTACTCCAGCTACAGCTAATTTTTTGCCTCTCCTGTCTCCATCACCACCATCCCAGCTTATGAGCAATCAGTGTCTCAGAAGAACAGTCTGCCCTGGCTTCCGCAGCCTCTGTGACAAGTCAGGAAAGTAGGAGTGGAGTCAGCCACACAGCATGCACACCTTGACTTTCTTGGAAGCATAGCCAGGATCTAAAACACTTTGTTTCATATTTCCAGCTTGGTTTGTATTCTGAGGGGCCCTACGAGGTCGGGAGGATAGGGGTGGTCTGGTGGTTCATGAGAGGAGCCTCTCAAAGAAGAACCAGCAGTAGTTCTTCTTTGAGAGGCTCCTCTCATTCTCACAACTGGGTTGGCTGCACTGTGTGTGCGCACAACCCAGTTGTGAGAATGTTCAGAGCCAACTCGATGAACCTTAGTTTAGATGGTAGTAACCTTCTGGATTTGGCCAGGTGGCGGTGATTATTATTATTTTTTTAAAAATCAGATTGCCGATCAGTTTGATTTGCAGTATGAGATTGGGGGAGGGGCCAGGAGGGGCATTGCCTCAGATTTCCTAGGGGGTGCACCGTGCCTGGAGGGGCTGCTGTATATGTGGGGGTGAGAGGGGCTGCTGTATGTGTGGGGGGAAGAGGGTGAGAGAGGGGTTGCCCTGCACTATGTATTTTTCATAAACATCCTGGATTAAAGGGGAGGTATGGCAACCCTAGATGGGGGGGTGGGGTGAGAGAGGAGCTGCTGTATGTGTGGAGGGAGGGGGGAGAGGGCAGAGTGAGGCAATGCTGTTTGGGGGTAGGGTGGTCATACCTCCCCTTTAAAAGAGGATGCTTATGAAAAGTACATGTTGCAGGGCTGCACTAGTTCCAGTGGAGCCCTGCACCATGTATTTTTTAAAGGGGAGGTATGGCCACCCTACTTGCGGGAGGGTCAGTGGGAGGCAAGAATGAGTGCTTAGGCCTATCCCAGGACATTCAGTCAGGACTGCAGGGCACTAGAGGTGGGGTGGGTGCATGCCCACAGTAGGGGCTGCCGGTCAGGATTGCAGGGCACTGGCAGAGCTGTATGGGGTGGGTGCCACAGCTGGGACAGCAATGGCTGCAGGTTAGGATTGCCATATTTCAGTACATGGTGAGGGATTTCGGTATATATGGCCACCCCCACTCCAGAGGCAGCCCCATTTCAGTACATGGTGAGGCTTTGAAATTCTGAAATTTCACTGTTAAGGTGCTAATCATGATAGTTCACCAGCAGGGGCAATTTAGTGCAGTGCATTGCATTGCATTCTCAAAAAATGAGGACATTCTATACTTACAAATTCAACTATAGGTGATTTCAGATGTTATGCCTCTGACATTCACCCCGGCTGAACCACGGTCAAACACGGGCCGCGTTTGACTGTGGTGCATGTCTGTTGGCTCGCCGCCAGATGTGCACCACAGTCAAACACAGCCCGTGTTTGCATTCACCACACCTCTAGACCTCCGGACGTGAGGAGGTCGAGAAGTGTGGTGAAAGGCCACCACGGCCGTGGTGAACGGAAAGTAGCATCTGGTTACTTACCATTCACCACAGTCAATGAAATTCACCTCCGCCCGTGGTTGCGGCAGCGGCCGGATTGGCCGTTGCCCATCGGGAGGGGGGAGGGCCGCCGGGGAATGCAGGGGGCGGGGCCGTGTGGTAGCACTCTGCGCCGTGTGGCCCCGCCCCCTCCGGGTGTGTGTGCCGCTTTAGACATTACGGGTGGGCACTTTCACAACGGGCCGTGGTGTGGTTCAGACCACGGCTGGGGGCAATGGGGCGCATGTCTGTTGGCGCTCCCCTTCACCCCTGGCCGTGGTCCGAACCATCCCATGGCCCGTGGTAAAAGCGCCTGCCCGTAACATCTGAAATCACCCTATGCTCCAAAAAGCGTGGACATTTTATGTTAAGGCTCTTTCCTTAACTTCTATGTCATGTTAGCAGTAAAGATGTTGTACAGTCTTGCATATTGTGCTTGTTTACAACTTAGGTTCCATGCACCCACACTTTGCCTTGGTCTTTCTTTTTTAAAATTTTTATATATATATATTTATTCTTTCTTGTTAATTGACACTACATAAGTTTGGTCATTGTACATTCTTTACATTTTTGGACCTTTCTGGGACCATCCCATTACAGCTTTGGTTCATTATGTTCTTATGCATTTATTATCCAACTTAAATTTATAATATAAACAAAAAATAAACAATCTTGTAATACTATTCACCCTTGATGATATACCATTTATCTCCCCCCACCATTTGAAATGCTATTTGTCTTTTTTAACTTCTATTAGGAAAGAGTTCTATAGTCTATATTCCTTTTTCATATTTTTGTGAAGCATACTGTTGCTTTTGTTCCTTGAGCCTTTGTCTGTTCTTGTATTAATTCCTATATATTATTCCAAACTGCGTAGAAACCCTCTAGATTCTGATGGATATCTGCCTGTATACGTTCCATAGTTAATATAAACCATAGTCTTTGAATCCATCTTTCCATTGATGCTTTTTGGACAGATTCCCAGTTACAGACAATTGTGTATATTGCTGCTAATCTTAATTGCTGATATGCCAATTTTCTTTCTTTTGTGACAGGTAGATCTGGAAATATTCCTAGGAGTGCAAATACGGGTTGAAAGGGAATTTTCACCCTAGCTAGTAGTAGTTTATTGTGTCCAGCAATTATGCTATAACAATATAAAAAATAAATACAAATGCCCAATAAACAAATGCACAAATTAACAGCCCAAATAAATAGGGCTAAATAATAATAATCATGGTAATAATCCAATACCAAAAATTCATACACCAGCTCACACAAATATTACACGCATAAAATGGATAACCCACCTATACATAAATTAACCCATAGTAACATCTGGGAGTTGAGACTCCTTGGCGGAGAAGCCTGATAAACCATAGAGGGGGAACTAATCCCAAATAAGATTTCATCCTACTGGTTAGCTACCTGCAATATCCAAAGGACAAATTCAAACGAGATATATATACCCTAGATGCATGTTAATTTCCCTGGGTGGGTTTCCTCCTTCTTTCTACTAACAGGAGAAAAAAGACAGCAGCCTTAGTTGACTGCAGATCAAGGCCACTCATTAGACAGATCATTTTCGCCTCAGTCGAAAAAGAATTAACAAACAGCGGGTCAATCCATGTCGCTCTAAGATCACCGTAATGTGGACAGCTAAATATGACATGCGACTCCACTGCTCGATTGTCACAAGAGGAAGTTCTGGAAAGGTATGCTAGGCATTCTCTCCTGCCTTTGACTAGAGCGGTGTCAAACAAGTTAAAACGCAGTAAGGTGACTTACCTCCTTAGTCTTGGATCTAGGATCTGCAATAAATAATATTCTAAGGAGACATGCTGTTTAATCAGAGGATATAGTGGAGCAATCCTATTAGATCTAACTGCATCCATTTTTCTTTCAGCCGCATAGCATTTGACTCAGTATTTAATTTCTACTTTGTCCAGAAGAGTTTCCAAGGGCTCATTCCCTTCTATTGGTAAAGCAAACTCTACCACAAGTTTCTTAATCCAGGCAGCCCATCTATATGGTATACTGCCTGTGTGGCTCCTTTGCTCATGATAGCATTGGGCTGCTAGGCATGACCAATTTCTCCACGCCAATTTCTGCCAGAAGAACAGCGCTCTCAAATTAGAGTGCACTGCTATCTTCAAAAAACCTGTTTCAGCTCACAACAGTGGCAATGGTGTTGCTCTTGGAGCATTAAGAATGCTCCGTAAGAAATAGTTTTGTGGGAATTCTAGGCTATTTGAGGAACCCATATCCGTAATTTCAGTTCCATATAACAATTGAGGCAAAACTTTTACTGAGAAGATATCAATAATTTGTTCAATTGATGCCACTGGGAGGAATGATACAGATGCAGAATACTAACAAACATCTGCATTGTCTTTGCCCTAAGCATTTCATTGTTGGCCCTCCAAGATTGGGAAGATGCAAACACAAGGCCAAGATAGGTATAACGTGATACCAGTGTCATTTCCTGAGTCCCCAACTTTCATCGAAAGTTTGCGTGGGTGGTTCCATAGCACATTATGCTGGATTTGCTAAGATTTACTGAAAGTAAATTTCCCACACAAAAGGAGTTCACAGCATCTAGACATTTTTGAAGGCCCTGTTTAGTTTGAGACATTAATATAATGTCATCAGCATATAAGAGGATTGATAACGGTCTGTTTCCAATAGCGGGCGAAGTATGGTTTGCAACATTAACCTCCTGAACCAAATCATTAATAGAAAGATTGAAAAGGATCGGAGCCAATAGGCATCCCTGTCTTACACCTGATTGTAAAGGAAAAGAGTCAGTTATACTTCTGCCAGAACCAGTTTTGACAACTGCTCTAACATTTTCATGTAATTTAACAATTAACTTGAATAAATGGGGATTGATACCCATCTTGACCAACTTGTCCCACAAGATCCTTTTGGGGACAGAGTAGAATGCTTTCAACAGGTCAATAAATGCAAGGTACAGTTTCCCTCTTCTAACATGGACATATTTGTCTATAATGTAGGATAGAACGAAGCAATTGTCTATCGTCGATCTGCCCTGATGGAAGCATGACTGCTCCTCTGCCAGAAGAGCCTGTGCAGACACCCATTTTTCTAAAACTAATAGAAGCCCACGAGTATATAGTTTGCTAATAATAGGTAACAGGCTAATAGGCCTGTAACAGGCTTGGTCCCTTGGGTTGCCTCTTTTAAATATGGGAATGACCAATGCTTGAGTCCAAGACCGAGGTATAGTTTTAGTTTGATTAATAGCAGTGAAGTAAGATGCAAGGACTGGTGACCACCAGCTGGCATTTTCTTTAAATAATTCAGGGGGGATGCCATCTGCCCCCGCAGCGTTGTCTAATTTTAATCTACCGATACTTTCATAGACTTCCCTCACTTCAGTAGGTGGAAAAGATTGAAATGAGAGGGCTTCGGTAGAATCATGAAAGGCTGCACAGTCAGTGGAAGTGGAGTTTACACTAGAAGAGTCACGGAACAATTCTGAGTAGAAAGCTATCCATTGGTTATCCTCAATACGGAAAGAGTCAGAGGGCCCACCCTTACGATGCCAGTTTCGGATAAGTTTCCAGAAACCGTCCAAGTCCTGCAATTTTGCTGCAATCTGGAGACTTGCCCACAACTGAGACACCTTAGCAGTTCTTTTAGTTCTTAGAAATTTTTGGTATTCCCTTCTTTTTAAAATAAATAGGGTGATTTCAGACATTATGAGTCTGAAATTCACCCCGCCTGAACCACAGTCAAACACGGGCCGCATTTGACTATGGTGAACGTCTGTTTGCTCGCCGCCAGATGTGCACCACAGTCAAATGTGGCCCGTGTTTGCATTCACCACACTTCTGGACCTCCGGATGCGAGGAGGTCGAGAAGTGTGGTGAAAGGCCACCATGGCCGTGGTGAACGGAAAGTAACTTCTGTTTACTTACCGTTCACCGCAGTCAATGACATTCACCCCTGCTTGTGGTTGCGGCGTCGGGAGGGGGTAGGGCTGCTGGGGAACGCAGGGGGTGGGGCCGTGCGGCAGCATGTTGCGCCGCGTGGCTCCGCCCCCTCCGAGGCGTGTGTGCTGCTTTAGACGTGACAGGTAGCCGGTTTCACCACGGGCTGTGGTTTGGCGGTCCCCACAGCCAGGGGCAATGGGGCGCACGTCTGTTGGCGCGCCCCTTCACCCCCGGCCATGGTCCGAACCACCCCACGGCCCGTGGTGAAAGCGGCCGCCCGTCATGTCTGAAATCACCCATAGTTCCCAGTCCTCTCTCAAATGGTACCTGCTCCAGTTTTTCCTGAGTTTAATCAATTGGCTCTTGACTTGTCTGCAATCATAGTCATACCAGTTGTTATTTGACCTTTTCCCCATGGAAGTCCGGGGGGAGCCTTGTCTAGTGTTGAGTGGTATTATTAAATCAATGATGGAGGTGAATAAGCTGAAAACATCAGAGGAGTTAGATGCTTTAAGAATTGCGTCTCAAAGAGCTAACAAACTACTTGAATTGAGCAAATGGGAGGTTTTAAGGGAGATCTGAAAGTCCCACTTAATGGGCAACCTCAAATAAGATGAGATCTGGCCACAGGGCCGAGCCTGAAAGGAAACGAGAGGAGGTGCCAACATGATATGGAGGGGAAGATGGTCACTCTCAGGTCTCTGCAGCACCTTGAAATCCATTACAGCATCAAACTTTTCTGGGGATATCAGAAAATAATCAATGACACTGGATCCTAAGATACATTAATAGGTGCATGCACCATAAGGGTCAGAGGAAATTCTCCCATTGACAATAATTAAACCTGAGTTTGCTAAAAGTTTCAACAATTTGGCTCCATTCTTATTTATATTTGGGTCTTCTGAGGAGTGTAAAGAGATCTTTAAGGATGCCTGAAAATGGTCACCCTAGTAGCTGGATCTTGCAAGCCTAACCTCGCATTGAAGTCCCCGACTACTATTAACCTATCTTCAGAATAGGCCTGGCAAAACATCTCGATCAGAATTTCTAACTGATTCCATATGGTGGCTGAATAATAATGTGAGGAATCTGGGGGGATATACATATTGAGTATGAGATAGTTCCCCATCCCAGATCCTTTGAATTCTTATTCTACCACTACAGTTTGGCAAATTTACCGGGATCAACTTATAGTTTGCTTTTAATTTAGTCAAGATAAGCATCGTCACTCCACCAGACAGGTGACCTTTCTTCCCTTCCTTTCTTCCTGGGACTGAGAAGATCTGAAAGTTTGAGATTCGCAAAGCATCTGGCTATCTTCAGCTTTAGATAGCCAAGTCTCCTGTAAACAAATGATTTCAAAACCTTGCAGAAACTCCACCCAACCTATATCTGCTAATTTAGTCTTGAGACCCTCCAAGTTCCACGACAAACAACTAATAGCCTGTGCTTGAGGTAGTCAGAACGATGGAAAATTTGTTATTGAAGGTGGGTTAGATTTGGCCATAGAGGCCGGGACAAGCTGAGCACTTCCCCCGAAATTTCTTGATATTCAGTTCCCACATCAGGTAAGCCCCTATAGATGACAGTTTGGTTCGGGGAAGAGTGCTCCAAAGGATCATCATCTTCGCCTAGGGATTGTACCGGCCATTCCATCACCTCCCTTAGAGTTTGCTCCGAAATTAATGAATAGGGATGGGCGAACGCGGTTCGGAAGTTCGGACCGAACTCGACCAGTTCGGTCGACCGAACCGAACTCAATTTTCGAACCAAACCGAATTTCCGAACTCGGTTCTGTTCACACATTCCTATTAATGAATAGTCAATTAACAACAGTTCTTCATGACTATTGATTTCCTCTGAAGATGAGGAATCTACAGCGCCCGTGGTGTCCATTATTTCCTGGTACCTATTGGAAGACAAAAGGCCAATAGAAGACTGGGAAGGAATAATTGCATGGCAAAGAGGAGGGGAAAGAACACAATCCTGACTGTGGAAACTGCCACAAATAGCCCTGGCAAGAGTATTTTCATTTCGCTGAATGAAAATGCCAGTGGTCTTAAGCCTTTTCCGCGCAGCCCACATATCAGATGCAATTGTAATTTGGTTGAATTCTAATTCCCACCTCTGGGAATGGCCCCTGTCCATAAGAGGCTTACAGTTCACTAAGTCAGATAGACGAAAAGCCACTCCCATCACTGAATGGAAAAACTCGACTAATTTACATTCGCCTAATACTTTCCTTTGAAGAAAGAGGAACCTCCTTTTCTTATTGAAATGGCAGATAATGGCCATCGCCCAACGCTCATTGGTCTCCTGTGGCCAAATCTTAAAGCCTACAGGGAGCCGAGATCCATGGAAGTTTGCCTTATGCATATTATCCCTCACACTAGTTCCTGTGGATGGCTGCAACTTCTTATGAATTCCTAGAGGCTCCTCATGGGGTTCCCTGCTAGGTGAAACAGGCAGAGATGGCTGATCTATTGACTGACCACTAAAGACATTAGCCCGTGGGAAAGTTGGAAGCAAGGAAGAAGGGGGATCGATGATTATAATCTCATCATTTTCTTGCTGACTTCCACTAGGTATTATCGGATGCGTTTGCGTGGCTACATCAAGTTTAGTAACAGTAGGAAATTCTATCTTTTTAGATTTAGTCAGCTCATTAAATTTGAGCCAGAATCCACCAACCAATACTTTCATGGAGAATAAAAGGTCGTTGAAATACTCTAGTTTCTCCTCCATTTCCTTGAATTTGGTATCAAGTTCCAAATCGTACCTGATACCAAAGTCCTCAAATTTTTGATTTAATGAAGTACAAAGAGCCTCTATAGTCCTCAATTTAAGATGCCACCCAGAATCCTTCTCTGTACGCAATACGTTATGAAGGGGAGCTTCAAAACAGGGACTAGAGGCAGTTGAAATTAAATTTTCTGCCTCTCCCATTCTGTCAGTTGGAGGATAAAAAAAGGAGAGTTTAGGTTGAATCAGCATAGGGGATTTAGCCTGTTTGGAGATCCTGTCAGTCATTGCTGTTTCTTCAGCCAAACTGAGCTGGTTGCTTAGAGTGCGCGATCTCAACTTCATGGCATAAACCAGGAGTAAATAATTATTGGATAAAACCAGACAATCTAAATTAAATAATAATTCTTAAAGCAAAACATGCACCTAGGATCAACCAAGACCACTGCCCGAAAAAAGCCTGAGCTGGAGATCCGCTTGTAAATCACAGGCCTCAGGTCCAATAAATACACAATACGTAAAAAGAGATTGCCAAATAGAAGTTGTATGACTGCAATAAATTTGAAGGATAATAATAATAATAACTTTATTGTATATAACCCAAAGGTTCTTTACAACCCTATATATACATACCTATATATATTCCAATTAAATTAAGTTAAGTACAAATAAAATAAGATAAAATAAAATAAAATAAAAATAAAATATAAAGTAAAAACATCTTCATACAAATATAACAAAATAATTTCCCATTTATAAGGTGTCCAGTCTTTCTCAACTTACAATGTATATATATATACAATCGTTCCAATAGATTTTTGACAGTACTTAGTTATCCAGTTGTTTACCCCGCAGGAACATTGCATGCATACAGAAAGTTGCAACAGCCCGAGATAACCTTGAGTCCTTAGCATGTAAATATTTCTGTAAAACCAGATCCTGGGGTAGGTAAAATACTGCCGGTAAATATAGCCATAAATATCTTTTACGCTAAGTATTATATAATGGGCAGCAAAATAAAACATGATACAAATCTTCAATCTGATTTAGTGAACACATTCAACAGTATCTGAGAGATCGTTCTAAACCTTGGTATCTCCCCTCGGTAACAGCTGATGGAAATAGTTGAAATCTGAATAGTGAGTATGCACGCCTAAGTTGTGGATTGTCCCAATTAAATAAATAAGAGTCAGCCAAGTTGTTGGGTATCAACCGTTCATATCCTGGGGCTATTTTCTGGTTTCGAATTAAACCGTCTATTTCCTGGAGCTCCTGATCCAGAATCCTTCTTTTAATCAATCGCTTTGCTGTCTGGAAATCTAAATCCCAAAAAAATTCCTTAGAAAATCCTAACTTCTGGACCTCTTCCTTTATCCTATTTCTCCACTTAGACTGATGTTGGTCCGTGCCCAAAATTTTCTTAAGTGGTGCCACATCCTGTACCCGACCTACTCCTTTTAGCCAAAAATTCATTATGCATATTAGTGCTCGTGCCTTTACAGAAGGAACAAGTGTTTCTGCGCGCAATAAGGGGGCTGGCGTGCCCAACGGGACACCCAAAATAAATCTTAAGAATTTGTTTTGAGGGGCCTCCATTTCGGTTAACAAATCTAGTCCCCAGATTGGTACTGCATACATAAGTTGTCCAATAACTTTTGACAGATATAATCTCAAAGCTGGAGCAACTTGTTGCCCACCCCTTTTATAATAAAACATTTTAAAGCCATCTATGGTCTTATTCACTTGCTTTTTACTATAATTGAGATGATGTCGCCAGTTACCCTCCGCCGCAAAAAGGACTCCTAAATACTTGAAGGTTTTTACCTGTTCCAATTCCACCCCATCCATCTGCCATCTATGCGGTGATCTTTCTGGCCGTTTATCCGCCAGCAACACTTTGGTTTTGGCGTAATTCACCTCCAACATTTCTTGTTTACAATAGCAGCTAAATCTTTCCAAGGTTCTTCTGAAGCCTATTTTTGTTCTTGACATTAAAACTGCGTCGTCCGCATATAATAAGATCGTAATATTTCTTTGACCAAGTTTAGGGGGGTGAGTAAACTCCTCTCGCATATATGTGACGACATCATTTAAATATATATTAAATAAAGTAGGAGCCAGGATGCATCCCTATCGCACCCCCTTGTTTACAGGGATTGTCTTTGAAAGGGGCGAGTTCTTAGATACCCTTATTTTTAGTGTGTTCTTACTGTGTAATTTTATTATAAGCCAAAGGAGCCGGGGATCCAAGGAAATACCCCTCAACTTATACCAAAGCCTGTCTCTACTGACTGAATCAAACGCTGCACGCAGATCTATGAAACACAGATATAACTTCTGACCTCTTTCCTTCCTACGTGGCCCAAACCCAGTATATTTATCAATTAAGTGTGACAAGACGTGCACCTGGTCTACTGTTGAGGAGGCTTTCCGAAACCCGGCCTGTTCTGGCTCTAGGTAGTCCACCACCTCCAACCCTAGCTGCAGTCTTAACATCAGGTACTTCGCGTACAATTTACCTATCAATGATAACAGGTTTATTGGCCTATAATTAGAGGGTATTGAGGGGTCACCCTTCTTATACACCGGTACTACCAAGCTAAGGAGCCAATTTATAGGGATCCATCCGGTTTCATTAATATCAGTAAATACCCTAGCTAAAAGAATGGCCCATTTCTCTGCCTGTACTTTTAAAATCTCGGCTGAGATGAAATCCACACCCGGGGCCTTTCCTGTTTTCAATTGTGAAATCAATTTCTTAACCTCTTCCGGGCTCACTGGATCCCATTGAGGAAATTTATTCGAAGAGGCAATTTCAATTTCGATAATTTTGGATGTCTCCTCTAGGCCCCTATAGAGCCCTGCAAAATGCAATTCCCATTGGGCCATTGTAATAAAACCTGCGGACTGCTGATAATTACCTACTCCCCTGTCCCTGACCAGGTCCCAAAATTTCCTTAAGTTTCTATCTCGTGCAGCTTCATTAAGAGTTTTCCATTGTGCTGCCCAAAAGACCCTCTTTTTCCTAAGCAAAGTCTGTCTATACTTAGCCCTCTCCTCTAAATACCTTGCTCTATTTTCTATAGTAGGGCACTTATGAAATCTCTTTACCTGCTTCCTTAAATAACTACGCATTTAGTCACATTCCTGATCAAACCATGAGGGACTTTGCGCAGAAAACTGATTAGGGAGATATTTAGTAGTTATAGCAGGTTGCAAACAATCAATGAAATTTTCAAAGTCCCGAATAGCATCCTCAGGTTCAGAAATACTTAACTCCCCCAGAAATTTAGCCCCTTCCTGAGTTAATAGACTTTTTATTACTTTCTCGACATATGGTGACCATCTTTTCGCTACCTTCACTGGGTTCCGTGGAATGACCTGGGAAGAATTATACCGATTACAGTTTGCACACCCCCAATCCTGCTTAAACTCAAACACCAAACCCAGAGGGAAATGTGTAGACAGAGGGCAGGGAATCACAGCAAAATTCTCAATTTGCTTCATGAGCGTTGCTGAAACCAAAAGATAGTCAATTATACTCGCCCCAAGGGTAGATACATAGGTATCTACCATACATGCCATTTAAAATTTCCAAGTCTAGCGCCTATATCAATTCCACCATCAAGGATGACCATGGGCATACTACAGTGTCTTTTGATTTCCTTTGACTATTGCAAGGGATCTTAACCTGACCCCGTGGGCTATTTCCCCACAGACTCAGGTGGATATTACCTATTCGTGTGTTGAAATCACCACCCAGTATTACCTCTGCTTTTGGATACTTCCCCATGGCCCTCAATAAACTATCCGATATATATTCCCATATAGCTATATCATAGTAGGATGACATTCCTGGCGGAATATATACATTTGCAAGTAAAAGTCCCATTCTCCCCCCCACTTTCAAATACCATAATCCATAGTAAGCCGGAATTTTATCAATCAGTACCGGAGAGGTGTCCAAAGAGACTGCAGTTAACAAAGCTACCCCCCCACTAGCCCTACCCTTCTTATAATTAGAACACGCTGGTATATTATCAACCCTAAAGCCTTTACATTCAAAATCCAAAGTAGCCCAGGTCTCTTGCAATAGTAAGATCTGAAAATCCTTTATAAAAGGGTTAAAATCTACATCTTTATTTTTATTTTTTATACCTGTTATGTTCCACGATAAGAAATTACACAACAAATCAACCTGCCTTTGGTGTCAGACTGGAGGGTCCGTCCTATATAGAAAGACACTTTCCATCACTTGAGGCCTATTAACATTTCTATCTCTAAAGGAATACACTCCCGGTAATAAATTATTGTCTAATTGTTGTCCTTGGGGTTTTACTAAAACTATTGCACCTGGGGAACCTTGTGGGCTCTTACCAACTAACTCCAAACAGTCTTCCCTATCACAGGGGACTCTATTGTTTAATAGCTCCTCTTCCTGTCCCTCCAAAACTGAAAATCCTTGTTCATTGTTTCCCAGAACCCCAATACCTTCTAACTGCATGCTAGAACTAACTTTCCTTAGGGGTTGATTATTGGTTCTTACTGGAGTTGATGAGGCATTGGGAACCACTACTACCGATGTAGAGCACTGTACTACACAGGCTGCTCTAACTTGATTGACTTCCCCCTTTTGTTCCCATGATTTTTGTATTACTGTATTGTAAGTGTAAGGATTTTGCTTTTTCAGCCTTCACACATAGGGCTTCTAATTTGCCGAACACCTCCCTCATTTCTAATGAATGCAAATCTGCTTTAACGTCTAAAGTTTCCTGATTACCGATTATTTGTCTAGGAGATATTCCAGGATTTTCCACCACCTCCATTTCTTGCATCGACCCCGAACTGCCAGTACCTGGCTTAGGGTCACCTCCCAAAATTCGCGGGGCCTGTGGGTTATCTAAACCTGTGACAGAGGTGGAGGATTTACCTTTTTCTCTTCCTACTTCTACCATACCTTGCGCAGGGATTGTAACTGGGGGATCTGCAAGGAGTAGCCTGGAAATAAAACCTGCCTTTTATAAAGGTTCACCTCATTGTCCAGAATCATTTGGACAAGGGAAGCAGACTGGAATGTGATGTTTAACATCCACCGCTTTTTCACATTTGGGATTTGATCCACCGACACAATATCCTTTCTTATAATTGTTTCCTCTAACAATACTCTCAGGTGTTCCGCAACATCTCCCGGGGTGGTCCAAAAAGGGAGCACCCCATTTGGGAGAGGGAGCACTGTAAAGAATAGTGCGACAGGGGAATACACATACTTCCCATTTTTTCCGTGCATACTATCTCGCTCCTACTCTTTTTCCCCTGGGCTTTATTTGTTTTCCCTATAGCCATCTTCCTATCCAGACCTGCCACAGGTGGTGGACATTCTCTATTTCCCACTGGTTGTCTGCCTAATCCTGATCCCTGTAACGCATTTAATTTCATATCCATTTTATGCATTTTTAAAAACAATATTTGCATAGTGTGAGAGGTGGCAACTGCAAGATCAGCCACAATACTCATAGCCGAGGGGTCAAACCCTCCCCCCCCCCCAACTCCAACCATGTGTTCTGCACAGTTGTTACGGGAGCCCTGATCCATAGAATTGGACCAATTTTCCTCTTGTCCTTGATTTTTCCCTCCTTGGGGGGACAGCAGGGCAACAGAACGATTGCTTGTCGGGATGGGAGATCCCAAGGCCTCCTGCCCAGTCTCAAAGAAATTGTCAATTCGCCTCTGTTTAGATACCTGTTCAGGAACAGCCAACTTCAAGTCCTTCCTTGGGCGTTTCTGCTTTGCCATTTATGCCCAGCGTCCGTGTTTACCCCAATACATACAATAAATACACTAACGCAGGTCTTACAAATTTTTTATCTTTTGGCTATCGTTGCTCCTACGGCCACTAATATCCCCAACTATACGCTATCTCTCCCCCTCCAAGTCACACCAAAGTCACACCATAGGGGAGTGAATCTAACTGGATATAATGCCCCCACACCTCTAACAAACTGCAGTCCGGTAAGACCAAAAAAGGGGAATATTGCGCCCTGCGCCCGGTCGTGCCGAAGGGCGAGCAAAAGGGCGCGCACCCTTTTGCGCGCATTCTTTGGCGCATGCCTCCGGCGTTGCCGGAGGCTAGCCAGGCCCTTTTCTCTTGTCCACAGGTCCTGAGCTCCGCCCTCGTCTGGGACTCCACACAGCTGACAGGTAAGTTAGGACTGAAGGCTCTGCTGCGACGCTGTTCCTCGGCTTCGCTCCCCCGCTGCCGGAGGCTAGCCGGGTCCTTTTCTCTTGTCTGCAGGTCCTGAGCTCCGCCCTCATCTGGGACTCCGCACAGCTGACAGGTAAGTTAGGACTGAAGGCTCTGCTGCGACGCTGTTCCTCGGCTTCGCTCCCCCACTGCCGGAGGCTAGCTGGGCCCTTTTCTCTTGTCCGCAGGTCCTGAGCTCCGCCCTCGTCTGGGACTCCACACAGCTGACAGGTAAGTTAGGACTGAAGGCTCTGCTGCGACGCTGTTCCTCGGCTTCGCTCCCCCGCTGCCGGAGGCTAGCCAGGCCCTTTTCTCTTGTCCGCAGGTCCTGAGCTCCGCCCTTGTCTGGGACTCCACACAGCTGACAGGTAAGTTAGGACTGAAGGCTCTGCTGAGACACTGTTCCTCGGCTCCACTCCCCCGCTGCCGGAGGCTAGCCGGGCCCTTTTCTCTTGTCCGCAGGTCCTGAGCTCCGCCCTTGTCTGGGACTCCGCACAGCTGACAGGTAAGTTAGGACTGAAGGCTCTGCTGCGACGCTGTTCCTCGGCTCCGCTCCCAAATTTGAAGGATAAAACCTTACTGGAGAATGAATATCCAGGTCAAGTCCCAAGGAACAATAGAAACAAAAAGGGAATTTGAAGTCAGAATCTGACTACCAGAAAGCTCCCTTACTGTAATTGGTGGGATTTCCTGAGTGTCTTATTTTCTATCTCCAGATTCCTCTCAAAGAAGCAGGACCTGGTGCCCAGAATGCAACAGCGTTGTTTTGTGGCATATCGGGCACAATAATCTCTCGAAGGTCAGCACAGCAGAGCTTAGTTCACATTATTGTCTCTAGCCACCAAGCCAAGGCAGCACCCAATTTATCTTCAGATAAAATAGAAAAGGGGGGTCTCAGGCTCCCGGGCAGCTCCAAAGGGTCTCTCCTAAGGGTCGCACCCTTTGGCGCGTGCCCCAGGTGTGCGCCTGCAGCATAGCCGCAGGCTAACAGAGTCTTTTTATATCTGCAGGGCTGTTTCTTGGCGCTCCGGGCTCACAGGTAAGTGAAATCAGCTGTTCCCATTCTTTGCTCTGCCTCGCTCCCAAAGCTCCACAGCCAGCCGCAGGCTAACAGTCTTTTTATATCTGCAGGGCTGTTTCTCCGTGCTCCGGGCTCACAGGTAAGTGAAATCAGCTGTTCCCGTTCTCCGCTCTGCCTCGCAATGTAAAAAAAACCCGGTAAAGCAGCCAATGTTAAAAATCCAGTATGCTGATACCGGTAAATATCGGATTATCGGATTAATCCGATACACCTGATTATCGGTTGTTTTGGATTTATCCCATACCGATATTCCCACCCCTAGTACTCTTTATTCATGTAGTCTTTTAGGGGTTAAATACATTCTATAGGTTGTCTTTATTTGTGGTTCTTTTACCGCTAGCGATCTCGAAGCTGTCTGCATAACTTCCCACATTTGATACATCTTTTTTTTTTATCTATCTCCATTTGTAAATCCTTCGCCCATACCGACACATATTCCCATCAGGTAAGTTAACTAAATTCCGTAGTACTTTATATATTCGTGACAGTTTATGTCTCTGTGATGAATCTCCAAATAATACTTTCTCTAAGTCTGTTACTTTTCTTATATAGTGTGGTTTGTCTTGCCTTTTATTAAATTTACTTTTGATTTTTACATAGACGAAAAACCCTGGATCACCACCAATCTTTTGTTTTATTGCTTCCAATGTCAACATCTCATCTCCAACAAATCGGTGACTAACATATTTTATCCCCTTCCCCCCCCCCCCCTATTTTTGGGATCTGTGAATGACAATAGAATTTATTTCCAAATTGGCTTTGCTGTTGTCTCCATTCCTTCCAATGGTCCTTTGATTTCAATATGTACCCAACGTAAAAATGTGATTAAACATTTATATAGTACTGTCCCCAGCTTCAGTGTTTCCCCCAACCTGCAGAGAAAGAGGATTGGGGCTGAAAGACCAAGGGTACATGCAGCCTAAGTTGTAAGGGAGCACAATATGTGAGACCGTACAATGTCTTTACTGCTAACATGGCACAGAAGTTAAGGCTGGGGCCCTAACATACAATTTCTATGTTTTTTGGAGCAGGATTGCATATATAAATAAACAATTTATTGTCTCAACCAATGGTTGCAGCAAAAATAAAATAAAATAAAATAAAACAATATTCAATACACTTTTTTTAAAAAAAGAGAAAATAAAAACTTACATTTACAAGTTATTACATTCTCAATGCCCAAATATTTGGTTAAGCGTTACCATTCCTCATTATAAAATACTTTATATTTATATTTATATAATCTTCCAACCCCAATTACCCATTCTTAAATTTACAAATATGCTATCATACTTGGATAAAAGCATACAAGCATACACCAAAACTGCACCAGTTAAAGAATAAACTATTATCCCCCAAAATTTCAACATCAAATTACACCTTATGATAGCTAGCGCACACATGTTATAAAATACTTATATGATCTTTCGATCAAAATTAACCTTTCTATTACAAGTATGTGATCATTCTTGGATAAGAGCATACAGATATACGCTGAAACTGCACCAGTTACAAAATAAACTATTGTCCCCCAGAATGTCTACATCAAATTGCACCTTTTGACTGCTAGCACATGCATAAAATTTGCTGCTTTAATCGAAATAGCCCTATTAGGATTTGCCATTAAATATGCAATTTTTAAACACACGTCCCAGTGATTTTCCCCTTTCATAATTACTCTTAAATATCTAGATCAAACTTCTTCTGTAAGTAGGCAGTCAAATAAATAATGTGGTAAGTCCTTCATGTGTTTTTTGCACAAGCAAAATCTTAGCTCATAGGAAATACCATTATACCTACCCTCCACAACTTGAATGGGGAGCATTTGAAGGCAGGATAGGGTTAAAGCTGTCCAGGAGGTATAATTTGTTATTTCAGCCAGATATGCTTCACATTGGTAAACAGACTTAATCTTGCCATAATATTGAGGATTGAATATGTAAGGACCGTATTTTCTCCCTTAAAGTGAAGTGTTTTTTAAAGCACATAATATGGTTAATGGTTCTATAAAATTCTTATCGAAGACAGACATTTTTGTTAAAATTTATTCTTGAAAAGAAAAACTCTGAAGTAAAGCTAGGTACCTAACCTGAGTGATTGGGAGAGGAGTGAATCAGTACCAGTCTCTCCAGAAATTGACCTGGCCAGTCAATATGCAATGCTTATGCAGGATGGCAGGTAGTGGGCCTCCGACCAGGATTTGTTCCTGGCCCCTACATTTCTTTCACAGGTCCTAATGATACCCCATAACCAAATGGAAAGCATGGGTAATCCATAACTTTAGCCTAATTTTTGGATCTCAGTAGGTCCTATAATGGAGCCACACTAGTGGCTCCATTAGTTAAGACGGAGCTAACGTTCTGTATTGAGAATTCCATTGATTTCAATGGAGTTCCCTGGGGCAAATTCCTCTGGCTTGCAACCCTGATGTTGACGGGCTTTTCTCTGTGAGCATACACTTATAGTCACAGATGGCTGCATAGGACAGATATTGAGTATGCTAAGTATGTGCTTTGGTCCAATATTTCATGTTAGATGAGGTGTCAAGATGTCCCTGGCATTTAAAAAG
>QEPC01015148.1:553411-572494 GCA_003113815.1 Sphenodon punctatus | reverse complement strand
CTTCCCCCGGCTAGCCCGGGAAGCGTGGTTCAAATTGACCCCATGTGCCGATTGAGCGTGGCCAACATCTGGCGGCCGCCAAACAGACGTACGGGACACGGTGACCCCAGGTGGGTATTCACCGTGGTTCACCGTGTCAACGTCACGTCTGAAATCACCCACTACCATGGTTCTATTAAGCACCATAGGTACGTCCTTGTTGTTCTACTCTGTATTGTTCTGTGTTTTTCTGGGTGGTGAGTTTTTTTTTTGGGGGGGGAGGGTTGTCATCTCACACAATGTGTCGCATTCTGTATTAGAGATTATCTTCATTATATTGGTCAGGAGTCTTGTAACTTTTTGGGAGGTGATTGAAGTTTATTGGGCAGTCCAGACGTCTGGGTTGTGTGTCATCAGGTTGGAAGGTAGTAGATTAAACTGGGGGTGCACTGTGGGGTGGAAGCTGGAGTCCAAACTTTTCTATCTTCTAACACTGAAGTGGTGCTTACTGGGTCACAGTCAGTGGGGAGGGGGGGGCAAATAAGTAGTGGGTTAGAGTAGGTGCAGATCTGAAATAAAAGGAATTTAAATGTAAGGACATAACTGGTCCATGTAGTTGTTTGATGGTGGCATATTTACATGCGGTAGTCACCTGCGTACTGGGGAGATGTATTTGATCTAGTGCCACAGAATAGAGATGTGAAATGTAAATGAAAGAGAAATTCTTGCCATGTTGGAAGTATATTTATTTTTATTTATTTAATAGATTTATATCCCGCCCTTCCTGCATAGCAGCCCGTGGCGGCTTCCAACAATAAAATACAATAAAAACAGTTTAAAACATTTCATACAATAATATTAAAATATTAAAACAGGGCTAAATATAATAAATAATATAATAATAACAAGTCAGGTGGGGAAGCTAAAAAACCCTCACCCTACCCTCCCACCCTCCCCAAAGGCCTGGGCGAACAGCCAGGTTTTACAATTTTGCCGGAATGTTAAAAGGCTCGGGGCCAGGCGAGCTTCCTCCGGAAGGGAGTTCCAAAGGCGCGGCCCGGCCACCGAGAATTCCCTCTCCATTGTGGCCCCCCGCTTAACACGGGGGACCTCCAGGAAGGCACCCCCGGCAGACCGAAGGAGCCGCTCTGGAGCGCGGAGGGCGAGGGAAGTAGAGTACCGATGTAATACTAGACAGGAAGGAGCGTACCGTGCTAGCTTTAGTGTTGCCCCCAACCTGCAAAGGAAGAGGATTGGAGCTGAAAGACCAAGGCAAAGTGTGGAAGTTAAGGCGGGAGCCTTAACACACAATTTCTAGGTTTGTTAAAGTTGCTTGGCATGAATCTGCCTTAACTAAGTTTGTAAAACCATAGGGTTTTTGTTTATCTAATTTACACTAGAACTGGTACATAAGAGGGTCATGTCAGAGAAGTACATAATTGAGTGTCTAATCCCTGCCATTCACAGATCCTCCAAGAACTTATCCAATCCCTTTTTAAAATCCATCTATGCTACTGGCAACAAGCTCCACAAGTTAATTGTACGTTGAGTGGAAAAAATACTTTCTTTTATTTGTTTTAAATTTGCTGCCATTTAGTTTCATGGAGTTTTCCCAATTTCCATTTGAGAGGCAAAATACTAATAACCAGTTGCCAGTACAATCCTCGCCCATTAAAGTCAGTGGGAGTCCCCTACTTGCCCCGTACTCCCGCCCAAAACAACAACAACAACAAAAACACCGCCACCAAGTTGCTCTACATTAGAAGAGTCAGAAATGTACATTTTATTTTAGCAGAAAGATACATGCAGTTCCTGCCCCTAACAAGCTATAAAATTCATTAAAAACATTGTAAAAAGCGAATCCAGGCAGTTTTGGTTACACAGGAAGGGAAACTTCAGTTTGTCATTACAAAACTGAAAAATGCAGTACCAGGTCACAGTTTATAAATATAATCAAGTCTCATTTGTAACATAGAGTTTGAAAAAATTCTTTGTTTGCTTAAGAAATTTATCTTCTTGTCCCTGAACAACATTTATGTTATCCCCAGCCACAAAAAAAAATCACTTGGAGATCACAGCTCAAGCACTCAAACTGCCTGCACATTGGTGATATATTAGAAATTACACTGTTCATCCAAAAACAATGTTAGCACATACAAAATATTGCAAAGGCAAAGAGCCAAATTAAATCCTGCCAATAATAATAAGAATAATGAATAATGAATAAATCCAAAATCAGTGGGGCTGCTAAATAGGTAGAGGCTTCCTCCTGATTGCTTTCAGAATGTAGGTATAGCTGAGCTAGGAACTGGCATCGGTGGCACATTTCAGAATATCCAGAAATCTGAATTACTGGGCACTTCCCACAAGCAAAGGACACATGTTACCTAAATGCCTGATCAGTAAGAGAAGAAATGACCCATCAGCAGCAAACATTAATTTCAACAGAACTTTGCAATATTAAAGTAATTGCTTCCTGCTGTAATAATCGAATTAAGAAACAATCCATTCTGTCCAAAGACATTTGGGATATTCCTTTAGGAAGAAAAATGGTCCAGTTGTTAGGGCAGAGCCCTCCGACTCAGGAAACATTCTGTGTGATGTTGGACAATTGTGTGATGTTGGACAAGTCACAGTCAGCCCATTCTTCAAAGCGTTCTGCCAGCACACGCCCCTTTAAAGTGGATAGGGCTTGCGTTGTTGGAGTGCTTTGTAGGGATGGGTGAACGTGGTCCAGAAGTTCGGAGTTTGGACCGAACTCGGTCTGTTCGGTCTACCGAACCGAACTCTGAACCGAACTCGAATTTCAAACCGAACCAAACCGAATTTCTGAACTCCGTTCTGTTCGCCCATCCCTAGTGGCAACACACACCAAAAAACCTGGTTTTGAATGGCCGAACTTGGTTCGGAAGTTTGGAATTCGACCGAACTTGGTCTGTTCGGTCAACCGAACCGAACTCGAATTTCCAACCAAACTGAATTTCCGCCCATCCCTAGTGCTTTATCTCAGGGGGCTGGATAAATACAAACTGCTTACCTGTAATGTTTCTTCTTCGAGTTGTACTCTCTCAGTGTAGTCCCACTATCAGTATTTTGGTACCATCTATCAGCCAATTCGGAGATAACAAGTAATTTGAAAAAGTGCTACGCGCCCCCCTGACATATCTCTCATCACTTCCCTAGACTATAAATAGGCACAAGAATAAGTCTCCTCAGATCATAGTTAAGCATCTGCAAGAGGGGAGGAAGGAAGGAGCTGGGACTACACTGAGGGGGTATAACTCAAAGAAGAAACGTTACAGGCAAGTAACTTGTATTTCTTATTCGTTATCCTCTCAGCATAGTCCCCACGTAGCCCTATATGACCCCTAAGTGGACAATTTCCTACTAGCAAGTAGGATTTGTTGCACTCTGTGCAAACACCTTCTCTCCACGAGATTTAGGAGTGCAGCTTCCAAGCTATGGGGTGGTGGGAGCGAGGATAAGGTTGAGTGCCATGTCATCCCTTTGTGAAGGGATATCAGGTCTGGGAGGGGCCATGGGGGTCCGTTGACATCTCCTTGAGATGAGAGAACCAATATTGGCGAGGCCAATCTGGAGCTATTATGACCATCTCTCTCACTCTTTCCCTCAGAATATCCAGAATTCTGGGAATTAAGGGGATGTGGGGAAGGCATACAGAATGCCTGCCCTTGTGGCCAAGGCGCTATGAGGGTATCCCCTTGAGAGCCCCTCCCCTCTCCAAATCAGGAGAAAAAGGCTGGCAGTTTCTTGTTGCAAAGGGTCCCCAGTACATCTGCAGGGAGCAGAACACCAATGTCTTCAATTCCCATTCATGGGACATTAATTTGGCCAGACAGACTCAGGCCGTTTTCAGACGAGCGCGGCGGTGCCCGCACTTGTTTTACAAAAGAGCCAGCAGTCAGTTCTACACGTGATGCTGCCGCCGAAAAAGTGCATGCGCGGGCGATGCGCATCCATTTCCGGCCGCAAACTGACCGGGTCGGCGATCGAGGCTGGTCATACGTGGCTGGAAATGGATACGCATCGCCCGCGCATGCGCTTTTTTGGCGGCAGCGTCATGTGTAGAACGGACTGCCGGCTCTTTTGAAAACAAGCGCGGGCACTGCCGCGCTCATCTAAAAACTGCCTTAGTCCACCTGCCTCACTGTTTTTGTGACCAGAGATGTGTGGACTGCCCTGGGGGATATCTCCTTGGGGAGGTACCATTCCCATAAATTACGTGCCTCCTGAAGAAGGAGATCTGACCTGGGGCTGCCTTGATTGTTTAATGTTTATATAACAAACAGAGGGAAAGAGGAAGGTGGGGAAGCTGTCCAGGCATAATAATGGACAGACCCCTGATTAGTGGCTCGAAAGCCCTTAGTGTTAACCAAGCAGCTATGAGCTCCAAAGCGTTTATGTGAAGTGATTACTCCTCCCCTGTCCAGAACCTGTTGACTGACAGGTGGGACTTGTGAGCCCCCCATCCCTGAAGGGAGGCATCAGAGGTAATGATTTGGGAAGGGTGATCTTGTCTGAAAGGCATCCCCTTTCAGAATTTTCTGACGCTGTTCCACCAAGTAAGGCTGCAAGTAACTTCCTGCAGTGGAGACAATATAAGCCCTGGGTCTTCTAGCCCAGTCTTTGCCCAAGGAGTTAATGATCTTTGAAGGGGTCACAGCCTCAGCCTTGCTAGGGGCGTGGTGAATGTGGTGAAAGCCATTAAGCCCAGCAATCTAGAAAAAATAATATACAGTTGACTAGGGTTGCTAGCAACCAGGGACACTACTTCTTGTATATCTGGAAGCTGCTTAAGTGGTGTGAATGCCCTTTCTGGACTGGAGTCAAGTAATGCTCCAATAAATTTGATGGAGTCAATCAGGGTAAAGAGACTGACTGGTCCCAATTGATGAGAATACCTAACTTGGTCATAACCTCATGTCCATGTGGTTACGTAAGGTGTCCGAGGACCTAGATCTAAACAGACTGTCTTTAAGGTAGGGGTACACATGCAAGCCCTGTCTTCTAAAATCGACAGCCACTGGGGCTAAACACATTTTGAACACCCTAGGGGAGGTGGAAAGGCCGAAGGGAAGGGCCATACATTGATAATGCATGTCTCCCAGGGCAAACCTAAGAAACCTCCTATAATCCTGGTGTATGGGTGGATATGTGGAAATATGCATCTAGTGTATCAATGGATGTAAAGACAGATGTTTTAAGGAGGGGATAATCTGACCCAAAGTCAACATTCTAAACTTGTAAGAGCTAACATGTTTGTTTAAACTTCTGAGGTCCAGAATAGGTCTGAAGCCCTCTGGCTTTTTGGGAACCAAGAAGTATTTAGAATAAAAACCAGAGCCCCATTCTGATTCTGGGACTAACTCAATGGCACGCTTGTACAGAGTCCCAGGCTTTGTTTTCCTCTCGCTCCAACACTTAGATCTAACACTATTGGGCATGTACTGATAATCCACCCACTGACATTCCTCTGACAGCTCTTCCCCAACTGAATGGGAATTTCCTACTGATTGGTCGTTAACACCTTGTCTGTACGTTGGGTTGGTACTTGATCTAATTATGTGTTTTATTCCCTGCATTCTGTCTGTGTAAACTATTTTCATTGTCTGCAACCTCATATATGCCAACTTCCAGACCACTTCATGCATCTGAGGAAGTCAGCTCATGCTGAAATAAAGGGATTTTCTTGTTAGTCTTTAAGGTGTCACAAGACTCCTTTTTTTGCTGTCTTGTACATAACGTGGTCAGTATCCTTCCTCAGTGCATTAGCTGCACAGCAGTCTAGTGGGATTGGGGTAGACACGAACCGACCCTTCGGGGCGTTCGAGAACTGAATTTTATAACCACCCCTAATTATGGACAGGACCCAGTGGTGCATAGTAATGCTTTCTGAAACCTCAGAGAAACCAAGCAAACAGTTTTGAAAGGGGAAAACTCGTGGTGACATGGGCAAACACCTACGCTAAAACCACTTCTTAGGTGGTGGAGGAGTAGGGGTAGAAGCAGTTAATCTCTGGCCACGACCCCTGAAACGTTGACCTTGAGAAGGTCTGGAAAAAACCCTGTGAGATGACATCAGTCGAAGTAGGGTAGGGGGAGGAGGAAATGAATGACCCTGGAATTGTGCAGGTCCCTGTGGCTGTTGAAAACTGTATCTAAATGAGGGCTTATGGCCAGTACAGAGAAGGCGCATGGATCTGGCTGTATTCCTATCTGTTTTTAACTGTTTGAGTTTCTGGTTAGTGGAAGATGCAAACAATCCAGTTGTATCAAATGAAAGATTTTCAACCACATATTCAGCCTCCAGGAATAGCCAAGCATGCCTGCGGGTGGCTATAGCTGCTGCCATCCCCCGGGTCCTGTGGTAGCGATATCATGGGATACCCTGGAGAAATGGTGGTACACTTCCAGGCCATCATTAGCCACTGTGGTGACTCACTCTCAGAGATCTGGCATAAACTGTGAGAGAGCATCCCACAAAGTAAAATTAAATCTTGCCATAAGGGCCAGATGTAAACAGGAGCTAAAATGTTTTGAGGACGTTGCCTGGGGAATTTGGGTGTGGGACTGCCTGGAGGAAGGGAGGAGAACTTCAGGAAGGCTGCCATTTTCTTAGTTAGTTGCTTAGTCAGCAAAGCAGTTGAATGTTAAGTAAAGTTTGTTTCATAACCAGTCCAGTCTACTGTGTCAGTAATTGATAAGTTAGTTGACAACAACAAACATCACAGCTGTCATATGGAGTGCCACCACTGAGTAGAATTTGCAATCCAGGGCATATATGTGCTTTCCCTCCTTGTCAGGGCTTGTGCGGGGGCTTTCCCCCTCTAGCCCTTTCTGCCACAGCCATGGCTATGAGAGAATTAGGGGTAGAGTGGGAGAGCAGGAAATCATGCCCTTCCCCAGGAACAAGATACATTTACAGGGGAGATTGTGGCAGGAGTGTGCCAAACATCTTTTTCCACTGGCTTGATAATACCCTTTGCCAGGGGCAGAGCAATATGTTCCCTATGACCCCTATGTTGGGTATCAAATAATTAGTATGGCTCTCTAGGGCCTTGTCAGCCCACGGGCACCCCCTCAGTAGCTGCCATACAGGCTACCAAGTCCAGGAAAGCTTTAGTATCCAGGGGAGGAGGACCCAGATCGGGTCCCACTTGGCCAGGCAGATGCTGCTCCTCGGGGGCTGATTCCAGTCCTGGTCCAAAAGGACATCAAGTCTGTCCAGTGTGGAGATATCCCCTTCATTGGTAAGGAGAGCCAAGGGCCCTTCAAGAAGGTCTGTCTCATCCTTATAATCAATATCTATGCTGAGGTGTAGCATAGCATACTGCTTTGTTGAAACCCTCAGTGGCACCAATGAGGGGAGAGCTGCTGGAGCAGGCATCTGACATTTGTTAGAAGTGTTCCGTGCCGGAGCTGGCCTTAAAGGTGCCGGATGAGACAACTTTGAATTTGCCTGGGACAACTTTGAGACAAGACCCTCAGATGTGGGATGAAAAGGGGGCAACTGACTGAGCAGCTGAAACATGGACGTGTGGATTAGCGGTAGCAGGTGTTCTAGCAGGGTCAGTGCATTTCATCCAGCGGTACCACAGTCCCACACCCTCTGTGCCGCTGACCCTCTCCCCACAGGAAGGGGGCTGGGATGGTACTTCAGGGCTTGAAGGTCCCTTTTGCTTTTTATCCTTTTTCTTAAGGGACCTGCCTGGTTTTGGGAAATGGTGCCTGTGCAGAGGAGAGCCCTTAGCAGGGGATCTGCCTCAGGGTGGTTAACCTTCCTGTGGAGGAATGAGGTATTCTGGGCTTGACCGGAGCCTGCGGGGACTTAATTGCTGATGGCACTGCAGAAGTGCATGCAGTTGAACCCAATAGCAGCTTCCTGTGGACACTGGCCAGAGCGGGTAAAGGTTAGGCCCGCTCAGAAAGCACCTCCGTATTCAGGACTGAGTCCCGTGCTGACATAGCCTTTCAGTTAGAAACTCGGCCAGGTGCCAAGTTCTTTTACCCCTATTGTGGAATTTAAATCCTTGGCACACAAGGCATGTGCCTGTGTTGTGCTGCGGTCCCAGGCAGAACAAGCACTGCAAGTGGGAGTCGGAGTTGGGGATTCTTGCCGCACGGTCGATGCACCTTCTGGAGCCCTTGGTGAAGGCCATACAGCCCTTTAGTCTTGCTACTCCAAGCCTGCTGAAGATGGGAAGAAAAAAAATGAGACTTGTTCTCGCAGCTATTTATAGGCTGGGGAAGTGGCGAGGGACATGATGTCAGGGAAGCATGTAGCTTTTCCAAATTGCTTGCTATTCTCAGAGATGGTACCCAAATACCTATAGTGGGGCTACTGAGAGGGTAATGAAGAAAATACAGTGAAGGACGGCAGTGCAGATACAACAGCAATGCAGCCCGTTAGTACGAACAGATGCATATTCACTCAAAATAGAGTAATATAAGGGCCCAGAAAGAAACACTTCCCTTTTCTGTCTCAGTGGTTCTAGGTGACAGCCAGTGTGGTGTAGTGGATAAGATGCTGGACTTGGACCTTGAAGATCAGGATTCAAATCTTTCTCTAGGCAATGAGCTCAGTGGTTTGCCTTAGACAAATCTGAGCCTCAATTCTCCATGCATGTTTGTCTGTCATTTCCCCTTGTCCATCTTGGCTTGTAAGCCCACTAGGCAGGAATCTGTGACTGTAAAGTGCTGTGTATGCCTTGTAGCGCTGTAGAAATAATAATGAGTAGTAGTCCTTTTCTATTGCTCATTTGACTGCACGTTTCATAGAGTTTGTTCAGTTGTTTCTCTTGTACAGCCATGAGTTCGGCCTAGGTCCTGCAATCATGCAGGCATGCATTTGCTCGTATGAGTGGAAACCACACATGTGAGAGGACTTATAAAAAAGCTATCCATATGTTTCGATGTTTAGAGGATCAGGCCTGGACTAATTTCCTTGCTACCCAAGGACTTGTGCCCTTGAAATGTTTACCCAAGGGTTGCTGCCCTTTCTACTTTAGGTTAGGTGCATTCACACAAACATGGGGGAGGGGGTATTTATGCCAGGGATTCTTACCGTCAGGGGTACTGTAATCAGTGCCCCAACCACATCTGTACACATCCCAGACTCCTTCACAGCTCATGTGAAATCAACCACAAAGCCTGGGGAAAAGTCCAGAGAACTGCATCCTGGGATATGTTCCCATTAAGCACAGCAGCAGTGATATAAGGAGCGGGGTTAGCACCTCTGGAGGAAAGTATGTTGCTTGCTCCTGCAGGGGGTTGCTACTCCCCATGGCAGCATTGGAAACAAGCTTGTGACTCCTCACAGAGAGGTAGAAAAGCCTCCAGGAAAATATGGCATAAAACCTGACCAGTTCACAAGGGCACTCTGCCCCAGAGCTCCAATCTACCCCAAGCCCGTTTAAAAAAATGAATTTGACAAGGCCTCTTTAGAGATTGTGTTGCCACCTACAACGGTGCTAATCTAACCAGGGCAGGAGGGGATGCCTGCAAAGGTTGTGATCAGGACTAGTAACAAGGTGCCTTTTGATCTGCAGTAGGAAAAACCTGCTTTCATTTGTGTGAGGTGCACTAATAATTGGGTCTGGCTTGTCTCAGTTGGTCAGATCTCCAGAGGGGTCAGACCTCCAGTCTGGGGTTCCAGCCACATCATGAGCTTTGAACTCCATTCTGATCCCTTTGTTACGAACTGTCTATTCCTGTACCTTTTATTGCGTGAACGAACACCTCTCATCTCAAACATCTGTAGACAGTGCCCTGCTCTCTCTGCTGCTCATGCTTCCAGTTGATACATGGTTGGGGAGCAGGCCACTGTTCTATACAGTCAAGCTCTCGGTCTCAGTGGGTAAAAACAGTTGTGATTTGGGCCTGGATTGCCCCGGGCGGTGTTGGCAGCTAGCCCAGGCTGTGACCTTTGGACAATCTCTGAGGTTAGAACCTGGGCTAAGGCCTGCCTGCCTGGGCCAAAGCAGGCTAGCGCATCTGTGTGGCTGCGGCTTTTCCTGCCATGGCTGCCTGTCATGGTGGAAGGCAAGGCGCTGGGAGCACAGTGCGAGTCAGGCCAGGTGCCCACATGCTTGTTGTGCTCCTGGCCATACCCAGGCTGAGTGGCCGGCAGGATGGCTCTCTGGCTGCGGTCATGTCAGGTCAGTGCCCCAACCTGACCCGGGTCATGTCGCCTGGGATTTTCTGCCCCAGAATGGCCTGGGGAGTGGTTTTGTCAGCCGCACATATTACCCAGTGTGCTACCTAGTCATGGAGATGTTATTCCACACAACTCTACCATCATCACTCCCAGTCCAGATCGTTTCTCCAACTCAAGCTCTCTGCCAGGGACCCATGGTTGCTGCATTTGGTGGTAATGAGACCACAGTGAATATGGGTCTCTTTCTGT
This sequence comes from Sphenodon punctatus, assembly GCA_003113815.1. Lineage (NCBI taxonomy): Eukaryota > Metazoa > Chordata > Lepidosauria > Sphenodontia > Sphenodontidae > Sphenodon > Sphenodon punctatus. Next base: position 562,089 of record QEPC01015148.1, on the reverse strand, counting down.
AACCCTGCTGCCAAGGTATTTGAGCTACTCAGCTGGGGTTAGTTCCATTCCAAGTTCTCTGTGGTACCTTTGCTGACCCACATGGCATCAGTCATATAAGCATGCTCATTTGCATCCCATGCCTGCTTAACCGGACATACCACTAATTTACTATTTTCTCTAAGTTTTCCTTTGAGGATGTCCTTTGTGCTATGTCTTGTGCTATGTAATCAGGCTGAACAAATCCAGGAAGTATGAGTCTGCTAGTTTGGATACAAAGGATGAGTGAATGATGTACTGAAGACAGAATTGCAGGAAATGGTGATGGAGGAAAGCTCTTGAGGAAATGGACCACATCAAAGAAAACAGGTCGATTGTGCTGTCTTGGACAAGCAGAGGTGGAGGATGCTTGCACAATGACCTGACAAGTGGCAGAAGAGCTAAGCCAGAAGGTAAATAAGGAAAAAGATGTGACAATGTAACATTACAATAGCAATGCTGAAAAGGGTGAGAGATATCCACATCCCTAAGCTTGTAGAACTGAGCATGTGAGATAGGGGCAGCAGTGGAACACACCTTCAAAGAATGAGGAGTAGATCCTCTGATCTGGCACTTGGTGGAATTCACTGGAGTGGGAACCTGCAACTTCTCAGCTTTATTAATGTATCCCTATGTTCCTCTCTCCCTTGTCTATCCTAGATCACAGGCCTCTAAGGGTAGGGACCCATCTCTGATCATAACTGTGCAGTGCGCAAGGCACATTGGTGGTGCTATATGAATAAGAATATATATTCATGTATGTTTTGTTTATATATTGCCAGCAGTATACCTGGCACTGTACAATCAATAGTTATGGACAGGTCTCTACTTCCAGGGGGCTTAGAATCTAAGAGACAGAGGAGGGGAGACAAGGGAGTGGTGAACATCAGGAGAGACAAGGGGTGAAAACAGACATGATGCTAACCACCCTTTAACCACCCTTAGTGGTTATTTATGCATGTTGTAGGGCTGTATTGGTGCCCTATGCAGCCCTGCAACATGCATAAATGACCACCACGGGTGGTTAAAGGGTGGTTAGCGTCATGTCTGTTTTCACCCAAGGATACATTCATGAGGTTGAGAAGTTGCAGGTGCATGTGATTCACTTTGTTACAGGGAACTAGATTCTGAGTGAGGGAGGATGCAATTTCACTCATTTTGACAAGGGCAGTCTCAGCTGAGTGGAGAAGGCAGAAGTCCGACTGAAGGGCTTAAAGGCATTTCCATTGGCTTTTAACAGTCTATGCATAATCTGCATTCCATAGATTATGTCTATTTTAAAAGCAGGGCCACAGCATCAGAGCACTTCACCACTTGCACGCCTGGCCTGAGGTAGAAGGGTTTAACTACGAAGTAGAGCTCATGTGACCACATGTGGTTGGGTCACATGTTTAGTCTGGGGCTATATAGAGGGTGTTAGCCCAGCCCTGGAGGAGCGTTAGCTTGGAGACAGCAGGGTGAGGAGCTTCTAAGCTGGCTGGAGCTACTCTGCTGGGGAGGTTGGAGTAGGGTTGCCATATATGCAAATTTTTCCAAGACACTTATGAAAATACATGTCACAGAGCCTGCAATGGCGCCTTAGGTGCCAATGCAGGCCTTGCAACATGCATTTTTCATAAGTGTCCAGAAAACATTTGCATATATGGCAACCCTAGGTAGGAGGGAACCCTGACCCACCCTAGGGAGAGGGCAAGGGGTTCAGGAAGGCCCTGGAAGGCAGGACATTAGGCCAGTGAGAAAGGCATTAGGAACCCCAGGAGCTGCTAAGGAGGGTGAGCGGCCTGGGAGGTCCCTAGCTGAAGATGGGACAAACCCTTGTGCCTGGTGGGAGCAGGTAGAATAGCTGGTAGCCTGCCTGAAGCTAGGGGGCAGCCCAGCCAAGAGGGGCTTGGGCCGTACACCAGTATAGAAGGCAAGTGATCCCAGAGGGGAGGGGGGATGGTAGCCAATTCAGTTCCCAGTGGAGGGGCTACAGGGCAAACCCAGGGACATCTAGGGAGCTGTTGCCTAGACAAGGTGCCAATGGCAGTAGAGTCAGGAAGGCCTGGTGGTCTAGCCAGAACTAGGAGAGCTAGGTACACAGTATGCGGTAAGCAGACAGTGTTGTTGAGGCATATGCTATTTTTGTCACCAAATCTCATGTCCCAAGAACCACTCTCACCTCTGATGTAAGCCATGGCTGGTGTAGGAGTCCAGGAAAGGACAATCAGGGGATACAATGGAATACTTTGAAAGGAACATAGGATCAGCAGGTACCAATGAGTATTTTTGCATTAATGGTAAGTGTAGTGGCAACAACTGGCGTAGGAGTCTGCGATAACATTATGGAGCTCTGTATCAGGCACTCTTGTAGTAAGGGAGCTGCTACGTGAAGAGTGTGGCCTGAAATTGCTAAAAAAATGGCAACAGGAGGAGGTTAAGAATATAAGAAGTGCCAGGTTGGGTCAGTCCAATGGTCTTTCTACCCCAGCAGCCTTTTCCCATTAGATTTAATTTCCTCCTTTCTAATTTGTGAAATAATCACTGATCTCTGCTCATGGCACCACATTTTAACCACACTAATTCACAGCTCTTCTTTAAGTGGTTGTCCCCACGAAGCCACACATGGGTGGTTGCACCTAGAAAGCAGTATTGACTGGGTATCACATGTACCTAGAACCCTGCCTGTGACACCACACACTGATCCTAGCAGTCACCCCGCCTGGCTGAGGCTGCTGCCACGCAGCGTCTTGCTCTCTGTGTAGCTTAACTTTTTGTCTTACTTGTTATCTCCCTTTTTATTTTGTTTGATTTCAAGACACAGTGGGAGCCCTGGTCTGTGGAGAGCTCACAGTAATTCAAGGGGGGTGGGGGGTGTCTCAACCCAGGGGGCCATGAGTAAGCTAGAAATAACAATTAGGACTGTAACGAGATTTTGCAAAAATGCAAAATTTCATTGTAATCCCAGTTCCTGATACCATCTCAGTTGAATCGAGAACTACTCAGTACTCAACAAGGGCTTGACAGATAATGTTTCTCAATTTACTGACTTTCTGCTAACCGGGATCCTGTTTACCGCTTTGCCATTCATTTCAAATCCCAAAAGGTAATACCAATACAATGCCACATTTCATGCACACTATTTTTCCTTGTACTTCCTTGTCACACATTGGCTGGTACACAGATTGCTTTACAAATCTGCAATCCAGTTGTAAATTGGTTAGAACAAAGGAAACAACATAGAACAATTCTGATTGGAGGCACCAGAGTGGAGGTTAAGGGGTGGGCTGTTCGCACAGTGATTGGCTCAGAAATTCAGAAACGATAAACCCAGAAGTTAAATGGTACCCTTAGCAATGCGATAAGCAGTAAATGAACGGTACACAGTATGCGGTAAGCGGATGTTTTCTCACGGTATTGTGAGAACTGAGAAATTGCATTGGTGTCAGGAAATCGATCCCGATTCCTGATATGGTGAAATTATTCATGAGTTAAAAAATTTGCTGCTTATCTATGCCCTAACAATCTATGATACGGGCCTGGTCATGTGAACACCAAAAATGAATTATGGTAGCATTTTCCTTTTTGTAATGGAAAGTGAGTCAGTCTGTGTCCGTCAAGCATTGCTAGGTTGGGAGGAGGCTTAGGCTGCTGTTTCACACAGGGCCCCAACGTCCCTGCTGTCTTTACTGACACTACCAGGCTGAGCTCATGTCTCACCATCCCAAGCCTTGGTGAGTGTTTTGCTCTGGACTCTGCAGCTTGGGTCAGCAGAGGGGCCCTCAAGTGTGAAACAGAGTGAAACAAGAAAAAAGTCCTTGCATCCCTACCATAGGGGTCCAATGAGATCAGATAAAAACATAAGCCGTGTCACACTGGGTCAGACCAACAGGTCCATCCGGCCCAGCATCCTCTGTCTGACCATGGCAGCTTTGGTCTCTTTGGAGAAGTGTGACCAAAAGGGGGGGTGGGTGGGTGGGGGACATCTCTGATGCCTCAGTTAAAAGAGAAAATGCAAAACTACAACAGGTTTTGGATACAGCAATTTGGTGAGATGTATGAAATGCATTCCTGGCCATTCAGACAGGAATGAAGGAAACATGCAAGTACTTCATTTAAAAACACACACCTGTATTTGGCATGGTTTTGCTTTCAAAGGATATGTTAAATTTAGATTTTTAAAAAACCCAAACAGTAGGAGAAGTTCTAGTTAAAAGTATATCCAATAAGGCCACATGGAGAGTTTGTCAATGTGCAGGCATTGGCCATGGAGAGGCGTCCGGTCACCCTTCAGCAAAGGCATTGTGTGTGGGAGGGAAGCGGGTGACTCCCCCCTAGAGGTCCATGTCGGTGGTGCCAGATGAGGTCTTCAGTGGGACAGAATCAAACCCATCTGATGTTCTCTAGAAAGGGCGACAAGGAGAAGCTATCAATGGGATTTTCAGGGGGTTTCACACTCTGCCCCATGCTGAGCCTCCCTCCATTCTAGCATAGATGTGCTTGTCCTCACCACCCAGACAGTGATTGGGCAGGGTAGGGTGGCCCCGAGGACCCAGCCCCTGAGACAGAGCGCCCTGCTTTATGTCACACATAAAAACCCTGCCCCATGCTGGAACTGGCTGGGAATTTTTTCCTTTAGACAAACAGTCTTATCTCCCAGTCTGATCGGTGTCCCGACTGTCCAATCAGTGTCGCTGCTGGAGCACTACTAGGAGGCAGAGGCAGGTGAGGGATGGGGACCGGAGACATGGAGGGGAGGCAGAACAACTTATTGGGGGAGAAGCTAACTGCAGCCTGCTGCCCACCCATGCAAGCGCAGGGCCCCAGCTGGCCTCTGGGCCATGTGCAGCCACACGTGTGGCACATGCCTGGGGCCGGCCCTGATCAAAGGGGAGTCGCAGGTGCAGAGCACGTCTGTGATCAGGGTCGTAGTTGCAACCTGTGATGGGTCTGAATTTCTGTAGTCAACCCAGAAACATCAGCCCTCTTGACTCCAAGTCTCATCGATGGCCTCTGGTACCACCCCGAGCTGCTCTACAATCTGCCCCAGAGGGGGTTTCCCCACCCCAGATACAGCTTGACCCATCTCCCCTTCCCCTGGGTAAGGACGTGGCAGCCAGAGTGACCTGGCTCTCAGCCTCATGCTTTATTATTTGTCTATATTCTATAGTACCCAGAAGCTTCAACCATGATCTGGGCCTGTTTGTGACAAGTACAGATGCTCTGCTGACACAGTGAGAAACAGCAGCCCCTGTCCCAAAGAGATAAAGACTGATTTGTTTAGTCACACAACAGGTCTGGGATTCCTGAGTCCCAAGCCTCCTAAGCACTACACCCCGGTGCACTAATATTTGCTTTGCATGTCCACAGCAAGCTGCTTTGTTCTCATACACAGGGACACAAGATGATGGATGGTCTCTATCTACCTGGGAGATTCCTCCTCTCAGTTTATTGAGGACAGCCCTACAGACAGACACTTGTAAAGCAGGACTGTAGCTAAGTGCAGCCTACAGGAAAATAAACAGCCATGTTAGGATCACCAGGGCAGCATACACAGGAGAGACAATCAGGGCAGCAGGAACAGTTTCTACTCAAACAGGCTGCAGAGTCGTCCAAGCAGGTGGGGACAGTGAAGTAGACAAGGAGTTGGAGAAAGTCAACTCATGGCACACTGACTCCTGCTGAATTTCTCTGTGGTAGTGTCTAATCATGAATCAATGCAGACACAGCATGTATCCCACTGCCTGCACAGCAAGGAGCTGTATTCCCACACCAGAAGCTGGGGAGAACATGGGTGGAGCCACATGTTTTAAACACTGGTTTACCAGGTGAAGGAGCCATTTCATACAGGATTGCAGAGAGCTTGTACGCCTGGCTGGGGGTGGGGTGGGGTTGGAGGTTATGCAAGTAGGGAAGTATGTACATGAGCATCAGAGTGTTGTGGAGAGAAAAGTTCTGTTAGAAACACTAAGAGTGTTAACAAATGAGACAATAGCCCCCTGATGTCCATGCAGCTCCACTCATGTGTTTAGCATTGTAGAGCCTAAGAAACGGGCAGTCCCTGCATGTATTTCTTCTGTGTTTAGGCATCCCCCGCGCATAGGTTTAGCATGACAAGCCTAACACATGGGCAAGCGTTCTTCCCTGCTGCATTCCATCCCAACCCTGCCTCAATATCCCACCCCCTAGGATGACTCACAGCGGGTGAAGGGAAGAAGCAGCTGCACCAGCTGTTTCTTTCTTATGGGGTATGACTCTGGGAGGCAGTCCAGGGCCTGCTGTCCCTGTCCCCCACAGAGGTTCATACCTGGGTATATACCTGCAAACTCATGGTAGCTGGAAATAACTGTGCGTTATTTATTAATAAATTAATTAATTAATTAATTAATGTATAATATATTTATAAATTAATAAATAAATAATATTAATAACAGTGAGTTATTTATTTATAAATAAATATTTATTTAGTTATTTATTTATTTTATTTATAGAATGTTGCTATAAATTAGCAGGCAGGAGGCTTGCAAAATATTAAAACATTACAAAACATTAAAACAACAATTCAAAAACAACTTAATAGGGCTTTATAGGTAGCACCAACACTTTGAATCAGGCCGGAAGACTATAGGCAGCCAGTGCACAGCTCAGAGCACTGGTGTAATGTGCTCATGGCGACCCATCCCTGTAAGAAGGTTAGAGACTGGACTATAGCTGGCGAGGGAGTCAATGTCAAGTGATGGTTTTTTGAGCAGGGGCCGCACCACTGCCTCTTTGAGGTAGTCCGGCACCCTGCTCTCCTGCAGGGAGACATTGACAACACCCACCACCAGCAGCCCCAAAATCTCCTGGCTGGTCTTGACCAGCCAGGATGGGCATGAGTCTAGTTCACAAAATGTGGTTCTAACAGCCCCCAGAACATCCACTGCAGCGGCAGGAGCCACCGACTGAAACATCCCACAAAACTGGACAAGATGGAGCCTCCATAACCTCTGGTTCTCCTATTGTCATAAGTGTGGAGTTGAAGTCATGGTGAATCTGAGTGATTTTATTTGCGAAGTACTCAACAAACATGTCACAGTGGGCACTGGAAGCTATGCACATAATGCTGAGTTTATTGAACAAATTGCATACTTTATTGAGTGCCTGTAGTGAAAATTGAAAGTGAAAGAAAGCATTGAAATCGAAAGCAATTAGTCTTGGCATGTTGTCACCACCTGGTTTCTTGCATCAGTGGCTCACAGTGATGCACTGGCAGGTAGCAGCACACAGTTTTATTGAGCTCTCGTGTGCTGTGGTGTTGGAAATTCCTCTGAGTTTGCATAAAACCCCTGTCAAACATGTGTCTCTTGTACCCCTTCTCTATCATCTTGTGGAGAAAATTTTATAAGGGACTCTGTGGAATTGAATTACAATAGCCAAAGGAAGGTAACACAAAATGGAAGACAGATGAATGCTGGGTAATACTCAGCCTTAAAAGAAGTGAGTCTTCAGTCTGTTAGATGGAAATAGTCATGAGACCAGTTTGGGTTCTGTTTCACATAACAAGGCCTGGGAAACTGCTCCATGTATGCTAGGCATTGAGACAGTAGGACGCCTTTTTCTCTTTCCCACAGCAGATAGCATAGAGTGGCCTTACAGCTGTGCAAGGTAAATAGATTTGTTTAGGCACCATATATTATAAACAGTCTGGCTCATATAGTTTTGAGAAGAACCAGCCCAGATATGTAAACATTGTGTGTAATTTAGTAACTTTCCACCACTGTATTACGTTGCCCTTTGATTGACAAGCATGTATCTTTTGTCTGTATAAAACTTGTGTATCTATAAAAGCTTCTTGTGTATCTATAAAAACATCTATAAAAACGTGTGTATCCTGGGAGGAGGCAGACCAGCCTGTTTCCCTGCATGGAGACAGTGTTGCTCTCTTTTTCAATGCTTTGAGATCAATAAAGACTCTGACAGACTTCACCAACAGTGTGAGCATAAATTTATTCCTCGACAATCTCCTTCATTATTAGAGCGCTCTAATAGTTAAGGTGTGTTGCACGCTACATTATAAAGCCCCAACATTCTATTTGTTCTAAAATCAGCATAATCAAGATTAGGATTGTGAAATTTGTTGTGGGGTTTCACTGGGGTAAGTGGTTCATGCTGTGAAAATGTCAGCTAAATCTGTTGGACGAAAGCTGAGATATTGCAGCTTGAAAACTGCACTTTCAAGCCTGATTTTTCATTTAGTCAAACCGTCTCAATCTGGGCAGGGTAGAGGGGTTGAGTGTTAGTGGGGAGGAGGAATTAACCTTTTAGAAAATTAAAGGAGGCTGCCAGGGGGTGCCTTTGGGGTTTTATTTGTAAATCTGATTAGTAGTTTTAAACTTATGGGGTGGTGAAAAACCCCATGTTAGCCTATGGAGACGGGTGGGGCTGCTTTGAAGAGGAGTGCTGCTCGCCATCCAATGCACCCCCTGTCTTTTCCTTCCCTGAGCAGGGCTTGGGGCAATTGTGCCTGGGGATTTCGGGGTGCTGGGGAGCAAGAGCATGGGGGTGCTTTGGGTGGGTGGGGGCAAGGGAACAAGGGAAGGGGGGTGCTTTGGGTGTGGGGGAGCAAGGGCATGGGGGCAGGAGAGCAAAATCAGGGAGCGCTTTGGGTGTGGGGGAGGAAAGGGAGTGAGGGCAGGGGG
>QEPC01015148.1:510604-552735 GCA_003113815.1 Sphenodon punctatus | reverse complement strand
GGGGGGGCAAGGGAATGAGGGCAGGGTGGCAAGGGAGCGAACTCAGGGGGCACTTGGAGTGTGGGGAGGTAAGGGAGCAAGGGCGGGGAGCAAGGGAGAAAGGGCAGGGGGGTGCTTTGGGTGTGGGGGAGGCATGGGAAGGGGGCGCTTTGGGTGTGGGGGCAAGGGAGCTCTGGGGACAGCATTGGGTGTGGAAAGGGCAAGGGAGCAAGGGCAGGGGGGCACTTTGGGTGTGCAGGAAACGGGAACGAGGGCAGGGGGGTGCTTTGGGTGTGGGGGAGGCAAGGGAGCAGGGCTGGCCTTAGCCTAAGTGAGGCCCAGGGTGGGGAAGAAATGTGGGGCTCCATATCTTCCACCGGCTCCCCGATTTAGGGGGTGCTCCCCGGCCAGGGGTCGATGCATTACCCAGGCCTGAGCTCAGGGATGGGCGGAGGGGCACTCCCCTCTGCCCATCCCCAAGCCTGAGCGGCCATTCGGATTCCGAATTGGATCACTTACCTGATCTGCTACCGCCGTCGTCGTCACTGCCGCCACCACCTCCGGCCTGGGCCCCGCACTGGGCTCAGAGCTTTAGGTGGGGCGGGCACCGCGGCAGCAGATTAAATCTGCTGCCCACCGCCACCGGAAGTTCCTCTATGCCCCCCCCGCTGCGTGTCACAGACAGTCTCCGCCAGGGGAAATGGAGAGAGAGGCAGAGGCCCTGCCTCTATCTCATTTCCCCTGGCTGAAACAGCCAGGCAGCGGAGGAGGTCAGCAGCATGAAGGAGAGGTGGGGCCTCTGCCTGCTTCTCCCTCACGTCCGGTGGAAGAAACAGGCAGGGGGGCCTGTCAGTCTCTCGGCCAGGGGAAATGAGGGAGAGGTGGGGCCTCTGCCCCTCTCTCCCTCATTTCCCCTGGCTGAAGCCCAAGAGTGTGACAGGCAGTGGAGGGGAGGGCACGGAGTGTGGGAGAAGTGGGGCCTCTGCCTCACTCCTGCTGTGCCACCCGACCCCAATTTTTTAAAAAAAATCAAACTCAAACCCACCCGCGGGGGCCCTCCACGTGCGGGGCCCTGGGCGGCTGCCCCTAGGCGCCACGCACTAAGGCCGGCCCTGCAAGAAAGCGAAGGCAGGGGGCAAGGGAGGAGGGCACTTTGGGTGTATGGGCACAAAGGAGCGAGAGAAAGGAGAGTGCTTTGGGTGTAGGGGGCAAAGGAGTGAAGTCAGGGGGTGGTTAGGTGTGGAGGCAAGGGCAGGGGGCACTATGGGCTGTCTCTTATACACATCTAGATGTGTATAAGAGACAGCGCGTGCTGTGGTGTTGGAAATTCCTCTGAGTTTGCATAAAACCCCTGTCAAACATGTGTCTCTTGTACCCCTTCTCTATCATCTTGTGGAGAAAATTTTATAAGGGACTCTGTGGAATTGAATTACAATAGCCAAAGGAAGGTAACACAAAATGGAAGACAGATGAATGCTGGGTAATACTCAGCCTTAAAAGAAGTGAGTCTTCAGTCTGTTAGATGGAAATAGTCATGAGACCAGTTTGGGTTCTGTTTCACATAACAAGGCCTGGGAAACTGCTCCATGTATGCTAGGCATTGAGACAGTAGGACGCCTTTTTCTCTTTCCCACAGCAGATAGCATAGAGTGGCCTTACAGCTGTGCAAGGTAAATAGATTTGTTTAGGCACCATATATTATAAACAGTCTGGCTCATATAGTTTTGAGAAGAACCAGCCCAGATATGTAAACATTGTGTGTAATTTAGTAACTTTCCACCACTGTATTACGTTGCCCTTTGATTGACAAGCATGTATCTTTTGNGGGCAGGGGGGTACTTTAGGTGTTGGGGAGGCAAGGGAGCGAGAACAGGGGGCTTTGGGTGTTAGGAGGCAAGGGAGTGAGGGCAGGGGGGTCACTTTGGGTGTGGGGAAGGCAAGGGAGCGAGGACAGGGGGCAATTTAGCTGTGTGGGAGGCAGTGAAGCAAAGTCAGGAGGGGCAGTTTGTATTTTAAAAACAACCTGGATATTCCATAGTCAAAAAACCTCTGATTTACAAGAGTTAAGGCTCTTGCAGATTCAATCATGCACTAAAAAGCATGGAAATTGCAAGTTAAGGTTCCCACCTTAACGTCCGTGCCATGTTAGCAGTAAAGACATTGTACAGTCTCACATATTGTGCTCACTTACAACTTAGGCTCCATTGCACCCACACTTTGCCTTTATCTTTCAGCCCCAATCCTTTTCTTCTGCAGGTTGGGGGCAACACTGAAGCTGGGAACAGGAAGGTGTGAGCTTGGCCCCTCACCCCCTCTGTTCCCTCTATTCTTTCATGTCGGTTGGGGAGAATGGGACAGTTGAGTAATGTCTCACAACCCTCCCTTTTACCCACTAGTCCCCACTGCCCTCTCAAAGCACAGTGAAGCTGGGTACAATCGTATACAAATGTTTAATTTAAACTTTTAGTTGGGTATGCACTGAAATTAATTAAATGGAATGGCCATTGGAAAGAATGGTGGCAACAGCAATACTGTCTGGCTCAGCTACTGACCCTATTCATGTTTGGTAGTCAGTTGCATTACAGTCAATATCAAATGTGTGTGTCATACAGGCCTGTTGAACACAAAGTATTTCTTTCAAAAATAATGATCAAATAATATTGTCTTGTCGTTTTTTGCAAATTCTTCCCCTTCTATGGCGGCTATAACTGAAAACCAAGTTGCCTCGAAGTCCTCGCACTTGTTTTTGAGATTCGCCATCAGTTTCTCCATTGCAGAGGAACCATATATGACTGACTCATTCCTGAAGCGGTATAGATCCCTGAGATTTCCAATGTCTAGCTATCATGTTAGCTGCTGCTAAACATAAAACTTTGCATGAGTCCTGATGGCATTTCAAGGCTCCCTCATCCGGGTATATTCCTAATAATGCCATTTCAGGCTTGAAAGGAACTAATGCATTTTTTACTTTATTCATAAACCCCCAGAGCTGCCTGTGGCAGGATGGGTGGGATAGAAATGGTTTAAAATAAATAAATAAATAAATAAATAAATATTTATCTCAAAAACTGTTGAACAAATACGCAGTCCCAAAGACAGCGCATCAGGGAACCCACTTGTCCACAACCTTTCCAACATAACCCCTTTGGATCCACCCCAATATATTTCAATTGTATGGGAGTCAAATAATACTTCGTAGAAAATTTTAGTTGTGTTTCCTTCACTTCCATTGTCGATGCAGTTTTGCATATTATTCCATATTTATTTTATCTCTTTTTCTGTGAATTTGCGGGCCAAATCCTGTTCCCATTTTTTAATATAATTATTTCCCTTGGGATACATAAACCCCTTCGATTCTTTATATATCCTTGAGAATCTGCCCTGCGTACCTGTTAAGTTAAATATGGTTGATTCTATTCCTAGGAACACCCATCCAAAGCTCTTTCGTGAATCTATGGGTATTTTGAGACGTTACGAGATCACGCTCAACCACAGTCAATACCCTGTGGTGGGGAATGGTCCGGTAACATCTGTTGGGGAACTGGAAGTTCCCCCCCACATGTTCACCACGCTCAATCCCCTTATGACTTTAACTTAATTTGTAAATTTCCTTAAATCACTTGCAGGTGTTGCTTCTGTTTAACTATAGAGGTTTTACTAGATGAATCTGCTTTTTTGAGCATTTGTACAACAGAGGAGCAGATTCCAGAGGCACTGGCACAGGTTTTAGTCATTGGCACCCCAAAATCTGTGGGGGCATATGCGGGGGAAGAGTAGGTGCAGAGTCCTGCTTTTCTGAACACTTGCAGTGAGGCAGAAGACTACAGCACAGTCAGTCACACACACACAGAGCACTGAGCCAGCCTAAGAGCCACACAAGATCTAGCCATGGTGGGGGCTGTGCAGCTTGGCAAAAGCTTATATTTTCTCCCCAGTGCCCACCCCCAAGCCTCCCTGATTGCAGTTATTGGGTACTGGCAAGTTGGAAGCCTGGGAAGCATCTCCAGAGAATGAGCCTATACAAGAAATTCTCTTATGTTTGTCACAGTGGTACAAGATGGGATCGTGATGCCATTTGGCCAGCAGAAATGTCAATCATGTATCCTCATTTTGTGCTGCACCCAACCCAAGGCCCCCTGCTTGTTACTAGGAAGTTGGAAGCATCTGCTTAGGAAAGAGCCAATAATGTCCTTTGTCCTTTGCCACTCTTCTAAAGGGTGTGTTTGGGATGCCAGTTGGCCAGCCTGAGGTGTCAATCATGTATCTTGATTGCTGTGATGCTACCCCCTCCCCTCTGCCTTGCTGACTGACGTCTCTCTTATACCCTGAAATATTTTTTGTCCCAAATTTTCAGGACTTGTATTCACACAGCTTCTGTTAAAATCACATTCAATTGCTTATAAAATTGGGTCCCTTTATCCAATCTTTCTGAAATTTGGCAGGGACGAATCCTTGCATGAGAGGTACACCGAGTCCAAATTCCATCCATATTGGATGGACAACAAAGTTTCTACAACTAGAAATGTGTGCACAAACTACAAACATAAATAGCTTATAGAATCAAGACTTCTTGTTCAATCTTTCTGAATTATGGCAAAGATGATCCCTTTTGTTAGGGGTATACTATATCCAAATTGCATCCAAGTTGGATTGGCAGAAAGGAAGTTACAGCCATAAATGCATTAAAAGTCTTAATGCTTATAAAATCTGGACTCTGAATCCAATACTTCTGAAATTTGGCAGGCATGTTTCGTTGGGTGAGGGGTACAATCTTTCCATATTTTAATAAAATCAGGCACACACAAAAGTTACAACCTAAAGTATGCATCTCACAATAAGGAAATAGCAAAATAATTACGAGTTCCAAAATGTCATAATTATTTTGGAATTATTAAATTCATATTCGTAATTATAAATACAACAACAAAATGGCCAAATTCCTTATAGTAATTATAATTACAAATATGAAATGCACACCTCATGGGAGAAAGACATGCAGACAAGAGGTGGGGCACTTGGTAAGCTAGAGAACTATTTTCATCAGCAGGGGAAAGCCAGGTGTGTTGAGGGGTGTTTATGCAGGACAATGCAGAGAAATAGGTGATGTCTATGCATCAATGAGGCTGGGAGCAGGCAAAGATAGGGGGGGAGTGTCTGTATCAGGAAAGAGCAGAGACGTGTTGGGAGAGGTGTATATTAGGGGTATACCCCAGGCTTCCTCCTATAACCCAGTAGTCCACACTCCCCTAAAAGAGAACCCAACATTTGTGGAAAACACAATCAGGTATATCTGTCATAGGGAACAAGAATAACACTGTGTATGTGGAATGCAACGGGGTGGGGGACACAGAAGAGGAGGTGGAATAACCAGGAGGGAGAAACACAGGGAGTGGAACGACAGGGAGGCAGTTATCAGAACTGGGTGGAATGATAGGAGTGCTGTCCATGGTATGCTATCACTGTTCTGAATAACTTTTTCTCTCTGAACCTTCCCATTCTATCTGTTTGTTATTTCATTCTTTCTGTCATTCTTTGCTGCTTGACCCTACCCCTGTTCCTCCATTTCATTCCACCCACTCCAATCACTCTTTCTGATGTCTTCCTCTTTATTCCACACTGTCTTACCCTCCCACCACTCTGAAAGATGTAGTCCAATTCTATTTTACTCTTTCACAGCCACTTAATGGATCTGCAAATGAGGAATTGGCATTGCTATTGCTGCCATTTCTTGCAATGGGCATTCCAGGTTATTAATTTCATATATGTACCCAACTTCAAATTCTTAGTAAAAATGTATAGAGCACTGTCTCCAGCTTCAGTGTTGCTCCCAACCTGCAAAGGAACAGGATTGTCCCCTCTTGTTTGTGTTCCGCATCCATCAACCTTCTTTTCCCCCATATACTTCACCCCATCCTGTCTGCCCCCTCACCTGCTCCTGTCCCCAACCTGCAGAGGAAGAGGATTGGGGCTGAAAGGTCAAGGAAACGTGTGGGTGCACGGAGCCTAAGTTGTAAACGAGCACGATAATGTGAGACTGTACATCTCCTACTGCTTACATGGCACAGATGTTAAGGCAGGAACCTTAACCTACTATGTCCATGGGTTTTGGAGTATTATTGCATTTTCAAAAGCCTTAACTTTTCTTGTAAACAGAAGTTTTTTTGATTATGGAATATATAAATAACTTTCAGCCAATGGTCAGCTCTGCTCCCAAATACATTCTGAGCACAGTGACCTTCAATGCCTTGCAGATCCCCCCCACCTGCCCATTTCTTAACATTCAGTGGTTCCCTCCCATCCCGGTTAAAAAATGTCATGCTTCCGTGGTGCTAACATCTGTATCATTTTTAGATGAGTTGGCGTGTGTACTGACGTGCTTGTGACAGAAATGTCTATGTAGTTTAATCTATAGCCACCTGGATTGGCAGTATCAGTGCAGCAATATGCACACACACAGCATACGTGCTGCAAAAACATTTTCAACCAATACCTGACCTTTAACCAATAGTAGAGAATAGCAGCTCATGCTTGGCACGCAGTCAGTCATGTAAGGACCCATGACCAATAGTGGCCAATAGTTGCTCACGTGTGGCATGCAGCCAGTTCTAGCTAGGTCTGGCCCACAGCTCTTTACGTTGTTCAAAACATTTGGCATGTAGTCTGCCGAGATCATGGACATCAGAACCACAGCCATGGAGACACATGCCAAGATCTTCTTTGTGTTCGTTATTGCACTCCAGGCTTTCCTTTCTGCTGTTGAGCAGAACCTGTGAGTGATCCAACAGATCCAAGCCTTCTGCTGTCATTGCATGATGTGATGTCAAGGCACAGAAATACTCTCGCTTGGTCTCTGACTGGGATAGTGGGCACACCACACCATGGAGGTGGCTCTTGCTTTAGTGCCGCACATGCCTACCTCTGATGACAACAGACTGCACTGGGGAGAATCAAAGCTATGCAAGGGCAACTGATGTGTTCAGAACAGTACCTGTTGTGAGACACGGCTTGTCACCAATGCCATGCACAGGGCTGTACCCACCGAGAGGCTGGCCTGGGTGAGGGATAAAAACACCGACTGGTGGGAGAATGTGCTGTCCAAACTTCAGGATGCCTCACTGCCTCATCCTGCAGACAGCTGAGCTCCTCAGGTCACAGATACAGAGCACAGTAATAATCACCATCGAGAAACATGTTGCCATCAACATCTGGAAGCTTGCTGCTCCAGACTCCTGCTGCTCTGTTGCCCAGCAATTTGATGCTGGAAACTCCACTGTGGGCACAATACCAGTGAAGGTGTGAACAGTGATTGTGGAAGTTGGCTGACCCTGAGGAGTTGATGGAGAACTTTCGGCAGGAGTTCTTGAGCCGCATAGGGGTGATCGACGGGAGCCATACTGCCATCATCTGCCCACCTCATAGCAAGGATGACTACTTGAACTGCAATGGGTTCTTCTCTGTGGTTCTTCAGGCTATAGTGGACCATCTTACCCAGTTCATGTATGTGCTGGCTGGGTGGTCCGAGAAGAACCACAATGCCCACATCATTCATTAATTCTTCTTTGGCTGCACGTACACCAGAGATTTTGGACCCTCCACTGGAATGCCTTGTACCAGCACATCAACCACAATGCTAATCCCAACACCCATCATCAGTGACAGTTTGATGTGCATCGGTGAACTGTTTGAAATGATCTTTTTGTGATATCCATAAAGCCTTTAAAAATGCTTCCTGTGTGTCACCGTGTTTTCCCCTGGTCCATTCGCTCCTCCCCAGCACTGGGACCGCATACTCCCTTCCTTGTCCCCCACCCCCACATACAATTTCCCACCTGGAGGCCTTTCCATTGGCCTTGCCAAGTGGCATTCGCAGATTAGCCAGCTGCAGGTCTGAACCTCTGCATTTCTTATGAGCATTCACAGGCTAGCCAGGTATGGGAATGACAATCGGAAGTGCAGAGGCACAGGCATAAAGCTGGCTATTCTGAGAATGGCTAGCACCTGATCTTTGCCTGTGGTTTTCCCACAGTAGTTCCCTTTGCACCTAGGCTTTCCCCCGCTCGACTACTATGGGCCTCCCTCCACCCTCAAGTGCAAGTGCATGGCCAGTGGACTTCATACCCCCTGTTTTCATAACACCCATCACCACGCCTTCTCTTCCACCCCCCAAAGCAGCTTATTACTATGCCATAGGGCCATTCTCCATGGCCCCCCACCTTCTCCCAAACTTCTCTCCTTTCTCAGAAAAAGCATGGAAAGTGTGATTATGAAAAAATTAAACAACTTTATTAAAAAATAAATAAAACTGTTTCTTGCACCTGCTCCTTTTAGGGACTGCTAGAATTTATTTTTTTAAATTATTTTTTATTTTACAAATTTATACCCCGCCCCTCCTGCAACGCAGCTCGGGGCGGCTTCCAGCAATAAAACAATAAAATACAATAAAATTCATTTAAAACAATTAAATATTAAATATTAAAAATTAAAACAGGGCTAGACAGGTAAAAACAAATGGGTAGGGGACTAAAAAACTCCCTCCCCACCCTCCTCCCAAAGGCCTGGGCAAACAGCCAGGTCTTACAGTTCCGCCGAAATGTTAAAAGGCTTGGGGCCAGGAGAGCTTCCTCCGGAAGGGAGTTCCACAGCCGCGGTCCCACCACCGAGAATGCCCTCCCCATCGTGGCCCCCCGTTTAACACGGGGGACCTCCAGGAGGGCACCCCCGGCAGACCGCAGGAGCCGCTCCGGGGCGCGAAGGGCGAGGCGGTCCCTAAGGTATGAGGGGCCAAGACCGTGTAGGGCTTTATAGATCATCACTAGGACCTTGAACTTGGCCCGGCACACTATCGGCAGCCAGTGCAGAGCTCGGAGCACCGGTGTAATGTGCTCCCGGCGACCCGTCCCCGTCAGAAGACAAGCCGCCGCATTCTGCACCAGCTGCAGCCTCCGAGCCAAGAACAAGGGAAGCCCCACGTAGAGCGTGCTTGATTAGGTGGCGGGTCTGGCAGGCGGACATTTTCCTGATCCTCCTCCCATGGATCTGGCTGTGGAGGAATGTTCATGTGGGAATGATTAGCTGGGGGGAAGGGGAGTGTGCCTGGCCCAAGAACTGTTCCCTGATGTGAACACAGTGCAGGGAGGACTCGGGTGCTTTCCCTGGTGGAAGGAGTGCAGGGGGAACCAGGGCGGGTGGGTTCCACATAAGGGTCACATGAAGAGTCAATGGGGGTTAGGAAATGGTGTCTGCCAACGAGCAAGAATGTGTGCGGTCGGGGAAGCAATGTGCTCACACAGGGCACTCTGGAGCTGAATGGACTGGGGCAGGCTGCTTTGCATCTATGCCCACCTCTCACTCGTTTCCTTGCTCACCTTCATCATGCTTTCTGATCACTCAGACTGCTGCCAGAGGGGAGTCCAGAGCCTGTCCTCCTGTTGGCAGTTCATATGGGCCTCAGCAGCAAAGGCCTTGCATTGCAGCATTTTGCTGCACCAGCTGCCTATGCTCCCTGGCCATGCTATTCATGGTGTTGCAGATCTTGTCCGCCCACCTCGTGGTCTCGCCAAGTAGCTCCCTTGCCAAATCCTCCCTGTGCCACCAGCTGTGGACCTGCAGCTACTGGTTTTGCTTGGTGCTTGTGGCAGGGGGTTCTGTCCACACCTACTGCACTCGCAGACCTGTAGCAAGGCAACAAGGAAAGCCATTAGTTCAGACCGCCCCATCCACCTTCTTGACCCAGTGTTTCAGGTCCCTGCCTGCCCAATGTTCAGCCCTCTGTCCACCCAAAGGGAAGTGGGAATGAGTACCTAGCCCATACTGATATTGGGGCGGTTACTGCAGCAGGATCCCAGCACCACACGATTCTCCTCCCATTGTCACTGTAGAGGAGTGAAGAACATAGAGAAATCAATCACCCCCATTTGCACTCTCCCCTCCACAGCTGCAATTTTGGCTTCCCTCCCTCCCCCCAGCCACAATTGTTGTCTTCTCCTCGCCAATGTGCCATCCCAACCACTTCCCATGCCTACTGTTGCTGTCCTGTGGAGCTGTTTCCTGTCAATTTTCCTGCTGCTCCTCTGCATTCTCCTGGCTGCCTGTCAATATGCTAAAAAATAAAAGGCATAATTAGATAATAAATGGAAGTTTTTATCATACAGCTGTGTAAACACAAACATCCCCCCCACCAGGTGCATTAGCTTACCATTCTCCTCCACCACCTTCTCTACAAAGGTGGCATCCGGATCCTCTGTGTCCTTGACTAGAACCTCAGGTGTCTCCTTGAACAAGGGCTGGCTCTCAGACTTGAGGGAATACACTGCGAGAGTCACAGTGTCCGTGTCTGCGCCAACCTGTGCTGGCTCTGGGGCAGGGATGGGCATGGAGGGATGCCCGCCAGCAGTCATTGCTTCCGTGTAGGGAGTAGAGCAGCTGCAGACTAGTGTGGGAGCCATATGCACCCTCTTCTGGCTCCTGGTGAAGGTGCAGCCATACAGGTAGGATGCAACAATGGCTCCATTCACAGAGAGGAACCAGTCAAGGAGCTCGTAACAGGGCATTGTTTGTCTTCCATGGCCGGAGGTGAAGTTGTTGTCCCAGATCTATTTGTAGCTGCACCTCAAGTCCTTTGCCCACTGCTGGCACTGGTTCATGTCCCAGTTGTAGCCTTGCTGTGCCATTTCAACCAAGATCTCTTGGAACACTACCTCATTCCTGTAGCACTTCACCAGGGCTTTTCCTCCCCCCTCCCCTCTCCAAGTGATGAAGGCTTTGGTCTCTTCCTCAGTCCAAGGAATGCAGTGTTGGCAGGTGGATTGGTAGGCACTGGAGACTGCAATTGAGCAGTGGTGGTAGTGGTGCTGGCTGTTGTCTGGCTGTCAGTTTGATGCCCAGGCGATGGTAAACAAGTCATTATGGAGAATGCAAGGGTTTGGAAAGAGCAAGTATTGGTAATGCACTATCAACCAGGAAGAGCTGGGAGAACACATGTTTCAAAATGGCAAGATGGTCTTTTAAGGTGGATGTTACATGCGCGCCAGTGAGCGAGAGAGAGGGGCTGGAAGTGATCTCTCCTCAGCATTCTCTAGTCTCCTCACCCACGACTCTATGGTGCTGGTGGACCTGTATTATTTATTTATTACATTTTACCCTGCCCTTCTTCAAAGACTCAGGGTAGCTCACAACATTAAAAATATAAAATACAATAATATACATTAAAAACCCTTAAAACCCCAACATCCCAACTACCCAGCCACCCCACCCACTATCCCCACCTACCACCCATCAGCCCAGTTCCCCAGACCCCTCTACCCAATCCCACCCAACCCTATTCCTGCCAGTCAAAACGTCTGACCATACAAAAAGGACCTACATCTTCTCCGGAAGACAAGCAGGCTCAGGCTTAGACGGACCTCCAAGGGGAGGGAGTTCCATAATTGTGGGGCAGCAACCGAGAATGCCGCCCCCCCCCCACGCCCTTGTCATAACAACTTCATGGGCAGTTGGCCCTCACAAGAGGGTGCCTCTGGCCGACCTCAAATGCCACATGGGGAAGAGACGGTCTTTCAGGTACCTGGGGCCCAAACTGTTTAGGGCTTTATAAGTCAAAACCAGCACCTTGAATTGTTCCTAGAAAGCTATTGGCAGCCAGTGCAGACTCCGGAGCACTGTGTAATGTGCTCCTGGTGACCAGTCCCTGACAGAAGGCGGGTCGCTGTGTTCTGCACCAGCTGCAGAACAGTCTGAATAGACTTCTGAACAGTCTTCAAAGGCAGCCCTGCATAGAACGTGCTGCAGTAGTCTAGCCTCGAGGTTACGAAGGCATGAATGACGGTGGCCAGATCCAAATCTGATAAAAAGGTTGCAGCCTTCTCGCCAGATGAAGTTGGTAAAAAGTGCTCCTAGTCACTGTCACAACTGGACAATCCAGGCACAGCGGTGAATCAGTATGCACAGAGGCTGCATGCAACCTAATTAACGGGATGCGGACATATGGATGCACAGTAACCCAAATTCTCCCTCATGGCGGCTTCCACATGCTCCAGGATCCCACCATGAGTGGGGGCTCTGTGTCCAGTGGGTGGTGACCACGTGGTCAGTGGGGGAAAACACCTGATAAATGGGCAGGTGGACACCTATCTGGTGTGGGCTACTCCCTTGTTTGTTAACACCTTAACTCTAGCATTGTTCTGGGAAGGTGAGGGACTGGACAGCTATCACAAAGGGAAGCTAGATCACAGCTGAGGATGGAACCCAGGAATCCCAGAGCAGGCATGATGCTGCTCATTATATCTTCTACAGAATCTTCTGGTTCCTTCTTCCTCCCCTTCTATTCCCACTTCTTGTGTCACGTGAGGCCATTCTGACCTCAGAGCTAAGTGAACCAATTACCACCCTTTTGTCTATGCCTAATTTGCATCCCACAGTGCTATTGGTTGTAATGAGTAAGTGCTATGAACAGGGATTAGGCAGGAAGGTCAAGAGCTGCTGAAGGTACAGACATTTTGGTTTTCAGAATTTCAGCCAAATCAATAGAATTCTGCCCACAGAAGTTTGGAATTGACTGGAAGAGGTTTTCAGAAGTTATCACATCACAGAATGAAATGCAATTGGGCCTTGCTGTACTCAGCCAGCAATGGGTCACAGTAACCTACCTTTGAAGTGAATGACTTTATCTTGCCAAAGAGGGACTTCTTGCTTGTGAACAGTAGATCATCTTCTGCATCTTCTCCTTCCATAATGGCACAGCTGTCAGCAGCTGGCAGCTCACTG
The DNA here is from genome assembly GCA_003113815.1 of Sphenodon punctatus. Classification (NCBI taxonomy): domain Eukaryota; kingdom Metazoa; phylum Chordata; class Lepidosauria; order Sphenodontia; family Sphenodontidae; genus Sphenodon; species Sphenodon punctatus. The sequence goes on along the minus strand of QEPC01015148.1, from coordinate 539,994 downwards.
TCCTTGGATGTGGCATTCATCACCAGCTTGGAGTACTTATACTCTAACCTTTGAAAATATATACAAAGAGTGTGGCTCTTTAAGCTGAAAATCAACAAAAAGGTAGAACCCGTGTATGATGACGAGGAGACTGGAGCCGAAAAGGGCATGCCCATCGAATCCACACTGCCTGACCCAACGTAAACAGGGTCCGACAGGGTGTAGTGCACAAAAGGCACCCACAGGTACTCATTTTACACATGAAGTGTTTAAAATAAATACCTGGGGGTGGTTGAGGGGGCTCCTTGCAGGGTTCAGAGGCTCCAGGAAGGGTGTATGTATGTATCCTACTTACAGTAAGGGGATGTGGGGGGATGCGGCTCTGGGTGGTGGGAACAGCAGGCGGTGCGGATGTGGGGTGGGTACAGACCAGCTCTTATCTCTCTCTGGCAAGATGCCATGTTGCCCGCATAGGGTGCAGACTAGGGCCTGGCTGGGAGCTGTAGTTCCCAATCAGCTCCGCCTGCCATTTCCTAAAGTTCAAGGAGCCTTTTGGAACTACACCTCCCAAAAGGCCCCAGAAAGGCACTATCCCTGCAGGCTGAGGGGGGCTTCTGGGAGGCGTAGTTCAAGAAGCTCCTTCGGCATTAGGAAAAGGCAGATAGAGCTGATTGGAACTACAGCTCCCAGAATCTCCCAGATAGGTTCTAGTCTGCACCCTGGACAGGCAACATGGCATCTATTAAATTACTAAAGTTTGGGGATTTTTTGGCTTCTGCCAAGAACTTACCAGAGCGAAGTTCCTTCTGCAAGCAGGGAAAAGGAACTGGGTGGGAAGGGTGAGTCTTCTCAAAGACTCAATTTTAGGTGCTAAGCAGAAGAAGCACAGAGAGAGGCAAGGCACTTCAGCTGCTGCTGGAGGAGTTCCAGAGTTTGGATCTGCGCATGCACATACCCACTAGCGAGCATGTACAGAGCCCCACTTGCTCAAAGAATACCACCCAGTATTGTCATAGAAGATGTGGATCTAGCAGGTGAGGCAAAATAGGGCTAAAGATAGGTACGTTGTGAGGGTTCAAAAAATGGTTGCACATTCAGTGTCAACATTTCTGAAGAACGTTTTTTGGAAGACTAATTGAAGAGTGCCCGTTACTATCCTGTAGCAATGTACACAGAAAACTCAAAGCTTTATTTGAACCCTGTATTGCATCACTCTTTTCCTCTCTAACTTATATGGTTCCTGAGACATAAAGCATTTCCCCTGGAAAATGCTCATGCCCATTAATTCTAGGTGTGTGACTGCAGCTGCAATACAGAAGGAACACATGGAAGGGAAAGCAACTACTCACTTTTGGTTTTTCTTACAGAAGTAGCAGGTCAGGACAGTCAGTAAGATGGCAGCACAGGTCCCAGCTGAGATGCCAACTTTGAGCCAAAAGTCCATGGTTTTGCAGATTCTGATTTTTTGTTCAGGGAGGGGGATGCCTCCTGCACACTGCTTTGGCTCTCGCCATATGTATGTGGTTCTCTGCAGAGGGAAAAACAGCTAAGTCCTCCCTTCAGTCACACACACAGTGCCAGTTTGGATGCACTGTGCAGCAGTCCGCCCTGCCAACAACACCCTAGAGGGAGTTGGATACTCCAGTGCAGAGGGATGGAGCCCTTTGCAGCAATAAATCCATGCATGGCTGCCCTCTCTGCTAATCTGAGATTGCCTCTCATCAGCTCCAGCAGAAAGCTCTCTCGCTGAACTCCCAGCCTGGACAAGGGGTAAGAAACAGTGTTGGTTCCCAGTAATTCATGGAAATAGTCTGACTTCTCCTACAATCACTCAGGGCTCCCACAAACTGCTTGTGGGATGGGCAGGCTAGGCCGAGCAATACAGCACAAGTGCAAATGCAGGGCCAGCATGGATACTCTGCTCTGCCTGTAGTGCACCACTAAGTAGCAATGGCTCACTCCTCTAACACCAACACAGCTAGACACAAAGCATCTCACCCCACAACTCTTGGAGGGCAAAACTACAGAAGGTTAGCTTGGTGGCCCAACCTGAATCCCTCCAATGCAGGCACTGATAATGGCATGGTAATCATTTGTAGAGCAGAGTGCGCAGGCTTCAGATGTTTCCCAGAGGAAATGGAACGTGCATCCGTCACAGGTTGCATCAGGGCACTGGCTGTGGAGAGATGTAGTAAATGCAATTCATGTCACACCTCATTTTATTCCAGTACTTATAAGGGCAGATCTAAAACACAGTGGGGGTTACTTGTCTGGGAATTGCAGGTTATTCTTATTTATCATTTCTATAGCACTTTCAGTGTTCAAAGTACTTTACAGTCCTCACTTAGTTCCCTGACAGAGTTATTCAGGGTAGTTAAACCCTGAGCAGACTGTGAAGAACTGCAGGGGAATCTTGCAAGACTGGGTGACTGTGTAACTAAATGGCAGATGAAATTTAACGTGGACAAATGCAAAGTGATGCACATAGGGAAAAACAATCCAAACTATATGTACACACTGCTGGGTTCTAAATTAGGAGTTACCACTCAGGAAAAGGACCTTGAGTCATTGTGGATAATACATTGAAATCCTCAGCTCAATGTGTGGTGGTGGCCAAAAAAGCAAACAAGATGTTAGGAATTATTTGGAGAGGGATAAAGAATAAAACTGAAAAATTTGTAATATGGCAATGCCTCTATATAAATCTATGGTGCGACTGCACCTTGAATATTGTGTGCAATATTGTAAGAAAAACAACGAAATAATTCTAACTACCAAATTAATTAATGACTGAATGTCAGCTCTATCCAGGAGCAAGGCCTGAGAGCAGTTTCTACACATCTACACGGCACTGAGGCTGAAAGAAACACAGGCAGTTGGTGCCTGATTCTCCCTTTTATCACCTCACTTTGAGTGCATGGACTTGGCGCAACAAGATGTGACTGGCAGGAGCATTCCAGAGGATGGGCACTGCTCTCTAAGCTGGGAACCATTTTGTTTATCTGTGAACAAGAACATCAAGAGACAGTAGGCAAAGATGGTTCTGGAGCAGCAAGAAGAGGGGGAGAAAAAACAGGCTATCCACAAGCCAGAGAAGTGAAGAGGAAGTGCCAGGAAGTGGGAAAGCACTAGTCACAGATGGTGGGGGAGCAGGCATGGGCATAGAAGGGACTGATCCTGCTCTCAGAGAAATCCATGGGAGCTGTGCTTATGACCGCATGGTCTGACCCACCTGTGTGCAAGAGGAAGACTGATTGGCCATGTCAAGTCTTAATTCATGTTTACAGCTTTGGAAGTGGCCTCCACCCTCCAGTTTAAACAAAGTCAGCAAATAAATCCTTTTGAAAGTTCTGCCTGCTTTCCCCCCCCCTGAACAGTACTTACTCCGTGAACCAAGAAAATATCCCAACCAACCTAAACAGCATTTTGAGTTTAAAAAAAGATTTTTTAAAAAAAATATCAGATCACGCAGGGAGGGGGAATAAAAGAGTCTTCAGCTGCCTTTGAAAGGTAAGGAGGGAGGAACATCTGGAGGGAGCAAGTTCTGCACTGAAGGACCCAAAACAGCAAAGACCCTAGCACCTGCTGGACTTACTGTGTGAGAGTTCTAAACTATACCTAATAAAGGGATAATCAGTTTTGAACCAGACTGATGCCATTAAATTGAATCCCCAACCCCACTCCCAACCTGTGATATGCAAAACAACTTAGAGAATGTTGGAAACTCCTCCTGTACAGAAAGAAAGCATGATATGTTGTCAGCAAGAAAAGCTTTGGGAGAATTTCCTATGCGATGAGAGGAAGTTTTTGTCACTTCAAGGAAACTAGAATTAGATTAACATGAACTGAAAGGAGAATGTAAAAAGATGCATAAGTAGAGAACTGGAATATAAGGTGGTTTCTTTTATTCCATCTAACGAACAGAGATAGCCTGGCCACCAATGGTTGCGATGAGATTTTGGACTCTAAGGAATGAAATGAGGTAGGATATACAGTGGCGCAGTGAAGTGTCTGTAATCCTGCCCACAGCAGACCCACACAATATGGTTACCAAAGTAGTACCTTGGGCTCCAGTGGTAGTAATAAGGGGTGTAGTAGGGGAGGGGGAAGGAGGGATAGTTTCAGAGAAAATGTAATCTGACATTTGCAGGTGGCATCTTTGGCCTTCAGAGAGGGCAGGTTGGCAAGCTGCCATTGCAACTTCAGGTAAGGCCACACGAGATTTTAACCCACACTGGGTTACCTTACCCCACATTAGCCCACGATGCAGCTGACCATCAGGCTTCTTGATGTTCGTCCTGTTCCACCCCAGGGCGGGCAGCCAGCTGCGACGTGATGCATCTGCCAGAGAAGGCCAGTGATGCACTGCGTGCTACTGTTGCCCACCCAGTCCAATGTACGATAATGGGCCACCTTCTGTCAAGCCGGTCCTGTGCAGTCCTGCCCCATGCTGAGGTCCACTGGCACCATACAGCTACAGCCATAGTTTGCCATTCCTGTGCGTCTACGTCACAGCAGGTGGCAGGATAGTGGGCGGGTCTGGGAGCCTGCTCATGTGGACAGATCTGCATGCCTGGGGCATGGTGGCGGGACTTGTGATCATATCCCATCTGCCCAGTTTCCCCCCGGGTGTGTGTGTGCAGATCATTTGGACTGCTCTCCCTGCTGGCCCAAAGTGTGGTGTCTGTGTTCGCCCTGCCTGGGACGGGCTCGGGATCCGGCCAGCCTTGTCTCACGTGGCTTTACCCTTCATCTGGGCAAACATTGGGCACTTGCCCAAATGGCCAAGTGTGCTTAAAACCAGCTAAGTCCCCCCCAAAAGGAACTCCAGCAAGAGCAAGGAGCAGCTGGCATGTTACCTTTTGTCCCATTCCCCCTTTCTAGTGTAGAGTCAGGATGGATAAGAACATAAGAATATAAGTAGTGCCGTACTGGGTCAGACCAAATGGTCCATCAAGCCCAGCATCCTGTCTCTGACAGCAGCCAATCTTTGTCTCTTGGGTGAAGTACCCAACAGGTCACAATGGGCAAGCCATTCCTTGTTGTTTCAGCCCCCAACAGTAAGAGGTTATGTTCCCTCAAACCTACTTGAGGGACCTATCCTCCAAGAACTTATCCATTCTTTTTTAAAACTAGCTACACTACTGGCTTAGACCACTTCCTCTGGTAGTAAATTTCACAAATTAATTTTGCGCTGAGTGAAAAAAATGCTTTATCTTATTTGTTAAATCTGCTACCAGTTAATTTCATGGGGGGTGCCCCCGTATTCTAGTGCTGTTAGAGAGGGCAAATAACTGCTCCCTGTTTACGTGTTCCACACCACTCGTGATTTTATAATCATGTCAAAGTAAAGAGTTCAGATAAATGGGGGCTCTTTGGATTTGCTAGCGACAGCGTACTTTGGCACAGAGAGCATTCCAGAGCCAGTCTTGAGCAGGTTACATCTCATCCGGATGGCAGTGGCTCTCCCAGTACTACAGGTCTGAGTCACATCACTGGATCTGCAAGTTAAGCAAACACATTATCTAGTCCTGAGCTTGTAAAGTATTTCTTTCAATACTTCCTGTGCCTTGTCTAGAGACCAGGCAACCCATTAGGACATTGACCAAGATGGCACAGGGAGAGGGAATGGAAGGGAAGGAAAATGGAGCCCAAAGGTTCTGCATCTTCCCCGGCAACTCAGAGTCTTCTAGGAACTCTCCCTCCACAAAGCCCTACAATATCTTCCATGAAGCTGAGCTCCTAGAATTAGCTGTGAAGGACTGAGGGACCCCAGAGTGTCCCACACAAGGAGAAAGTGGACAGAACCCTTATTGTCTGTGTCTGACATCCCACAGCTTACCTATAAAAGAATATCACGTCAGGCAAGTTCCCACTCTCCGCAGGGAAGTAATGAGGGAGGGAGGTGATGTTGTCTAGGGTTGACTCCGTTGTCACTCCTGGAAATTATATCCAAACCAGTGAGAAGTCCATGGCCCACAGCAGTTACTACTCTGCCTCCAGAGCTAGGCCATGGCCCAGAAACGCTCTGCAAATAACTCTGTATGAGTGGCAGAAAGAGATCCCACGTATATTGTCTCTCAGCCACTCTAGAGAAACGGACTCAGTTTGCAAGTGAAAGCTGGTTTCATTAAACCCTACAATGATTTTAGGGTCTGTCTAACCCAAAAGCTAAACAGAATTTGATGAAATTTTGGAGGGGAACTTGTTCTTCTTCAAATTCAATGTATTCTCAAATGTGGAAAAAGACAGGCTACCTGCATTTATTTCATCATCCTATACTCTGTTTTTGCGTAGATAAAATAGTCAACAAAGTGTATCAGGGTCAGTTAGACCCCATCATGTTTCAATGGGCAAACTTCACCAGCAGCTGGGATTTCTTAGACCTCAAATAAAAAATATAGGCAAACAATTGCCTCTTCCTTCTTTAAGTATTCTCCAAGAATGTTGAGGACAACCTAATAGCTTTTCTTTGATCCTCATATCTGTTGTGGTTTTTTTGTAGTGCAAAAAGTAGCCACAATTGTATTGGAGTAAATTAGACACTCTGCCCCCACCCACCCCCAACTGATTGAGTAGGCTTTCCAGGCTCAGATGTTTTAATTTTGATACAGAATAACCTCTGACTGCCCTTCCCCTAGAGCTCTGGTGGTCACCCTATGAGAATATTATGTTTGGGAGTCAGAGATTGGTCAACAGGTGCCGGAGGGGGGAACGTTTTGGGGGGAGGCAGAGAGTGGGGCAGCTTTTGAATCATTTGGGGTCATATTGGGCAGGGGAGGGATGGCAAGGAGGGGAAGAAATACTATTAGGGACGTTGGGAGGGGTACCTTGTGTCTGTTCCCATGTCTTGTTTCCCTCCTGTCTTGGGATATTTTGGGGTTGAGGCCAGTGGGGCCCCTGATCCGAAGCTGATACTGCTTAATGCAAGATTGGTGGCATCGGTGGCAAATAAAACATCAGTCATCTTTGATCTTATTCAGGATGAGGCCGCTGACCTTGTATGCATTACAGAGACCGGACTAGATGCAACATCTGGGCCTATATTGGGTGATTTAAGACGTGACAGGGCGCTAGTCACCCCGGCATGGACTCACCGCAGGGTATCCCCGCCGGGATCACACCGGCACGTCCAACAGATGTACCGGCTGATCCCGGCGGGGAATTGGGATGGGGGCGGGGCCATGCGGTGCAATGTGAGGCTGCATGCCCCCCCCTCCCTCGCCACCCACCCTCTGGGGAGATGGGCAGGTGCCGCGGCGAATGCGGCCGCAGTGCCCGCCCAAATTGACCACATCCCGGAATCCCGCCACGGATTCCAGGCTGTGGGAGCCATCCAGACGGGACAGGCCCCTTCATCATGGCGGGGAATCACATTCACCACACGATCGGGGCTGGCCCTGCTGGTTCCGCCGATTGCGTGGTGAATGTGATTCCCCACCGTAATTGACAGGGGTGAACATCTGGTGGGAGGGGAAACTTCCGTTCCCCCTTCAGACGTGACAAGACCTTTCTTGCCTGGTAGGAATCCACCGTGGTTGAGCGTGATCTCGTCACGTCTGAAAATATCCATTATCTCAGATGGTGCCAGATGGGCGAATGGAGTGGTGGTGATCTGTAAAGATACCTTGGCCTTTCAAAGGTATCTGGTATCTGACTCATCAAACATAGAGTGTGTCCACCTTGTGTTGAATTTGGCCAGGGATATAGTATGGGGATTCTTTTAGTGTACCAGCCAGGGTGGTCACACAGCTGATTCCCTGACTGCTCTAGCTGAGCTGCTCTCAGAAGTGGTGTTGAGGTCACTTAAACTAATTGCTTTGGTTGATTTCAACATACATGCTGAGGCTGGCCTTTCAGGGACAGAGCAAGAGTTCATGGCCGCTATGACAACCATGGACCTATCCCAAGTAATATCTGGTCCCACATACAAGGCAGGACACATGTTGGATTTGATGTTTTGCACCACCCCGGTAACAGGGTTTCCGATTGTCAGGGGTATTGTTACAAAACCATTGTCGAGGTCAGACCATTATTTACTGAATGCCCAGATCCCCTTGCTGGGTTGCTGGACTGGTTAGGTTGGTCCACCCCTGGAAATTAATGGATCCAATTGGTTTTCAAAACTCTCTGGAGATTTACCCACTGACACTGATGGCTACTCTGTTGATGACCTGGTCACCTTATGGAATGATATTCTGACCATGGCCATTGACACGGTTGCTCCCAGACTTCTGCTCCCACTGCGGCGACAGCACAGGTCCCCATGATATATGGGCAACTTCTTGTCATCTCTTCATAACCTCCCCTGTGGGGTCCTGCGGGGTTCCATCTTGTCTCCCCTCTTGTTCAATGTGTCTATGAGGCTGCTGCGCAAGATCATTCAGAGGTTTGGAGTGAAGGGTCATCAATATGCTGATGACACCCAGCTCTACCTCTCTTTTTCATCCAACCCAGGTCCTGCAGCAGTGACAGTTTCTTCCCAAGAGCGTCTGAGCAAATGCCCCACCCCCACTCAATGCCCCTCAGGGATCCCTCCATGCTGTGCAGCCAGGCTGCTCCCCAGCTAGTCCAGTGCTACCTCCCCATCCACTTTGTTTGCTCTCAGCTATTGGCTTCTGGCTGCCTGCCAGAGCCAATGACTCATCAGCTCTGGCTCCAGCCAGAAACTAACAGCTAATTGAAAGAGCATTGGCTTCTGCTCTGCACAGAGAGTCTATGAGGGGAGATGGGGGAGGGGAAAGACTCCTCCTGATGATTCCTCCTCCTGCTGCTCCCCACTCCCTTCAACTCCACACCTAGGGAGCCAGAAGGATGTGGGAACTCTAGAGGAATCACCTCCCCAAGCCCCCAGGGAGCATGCATTGGGCGCCAGCCCAGAGAAGCAATGCTCTCTGGGGGATTGGGGAGGGGCCAAGAGAAGAGCCAGGGGCTCCTTGGCTGGGTTCCTATGAAGGAACCCAGCCAATCAGCAAGCCCTTTAGGGTAGTTCAGGGTGTCTTTTCCAGACACCCTGGGCACCTTAAGCCTCCAGCCTGAGCTCTTTCCCCCCTCCCATCTCTGTCTAGAGGGAAGGGGTAACAGAGAGAGCATTCTCTTTTCCTCCTTCCTTCCCTCTTTACCAGAGAGAGGAGGGGAGGAGAGAGTCAGCCCTCTCCCCCAAACTCTGTCCCTCCTCCCCTCTGTCCGGGGGGGGGAGGGAAGAGATCAAAGCACTCTCTTTCCCTCCTTCCTTCCATTTTTACTGAGGGGGGGAGAGGAGAGTCAGCCCTCACTCTCCTCAAACTCTGTCCCCCCACTGTGGGCTTTTAGCCCATACAGCCTGAGTCTTGCTCTCTCCCTCTTCCACTCTTTACCAGAGGGGGCTGGGGTTGGGAGGAAAAGAACTCAAAATTCAGCCCACTTGGCAGCAAGCTGCTGCAGAGAACAACTTAATCTCTTCTTTGGGTGAGTAATAATTTTTAAACTCTGCTATTTTTTCAATTTAATTTTTTTTATTTTATTCTTTAAAAAAAAAATTAATTTTGTTTTTTATTTATTTTTAGGGTGGAGTTTGTTTGTTTTTTGTTTTTGTTTTTTTTAGAGTGGGGAGTTATTTTGCTTGAATTTTCCCTGCATTTAAAATGGCCCCTTTGCACTGTTTGCAGTTTGGGATGTGGCATTTTCTGCAAGAATGCCATGCCACATTGTGGTGTGCATTTTAGGGCTTCATGTAATATTGTTGGGGTTTTCTGCACGTTCCATGTGTTTTGGTTGTGCCTTCCGTCCCTCCAGACTCCCAGAGGCCATTTTATGGGCCTAAAGTGGCATGTCTACTCTTGTTTAAAATGGTCTTCCTCTTGCTGTTTTCCAGCCTAATTGTCTACACTTGAAAAAAAAAAAAATTGGGGGGGAATGGGTGGAAAGGGCAAGGGTTTCATTGTTTGATTTCCCCCTGCATTTTAAAATGGTTCCTTTGCACTGTTTGCAGTTTGGTGGGATGTGACTTTTCTGAAAGAATGACATGCCACATGTTACAGTGTGCATTTTAGGACTTATTCACATAACATTGTTGGGTTTTTCTGCATTTTCCATGTGCCTTGGTTGTGGCTAGTGGCTTTCTAAATCCTTTTTATATTTGTTTAGATTTGTAATGTGGTTTTTATATTGTTTTATATTGTTTTGTTTTGTGTTGGAAGCCACCCCAAGATACCGTAGGCATGAGGGGGCGGCATATAAGTGCAATAAAATAAATAAATTTCTTTGTTGAGCAAACTTAAATGAATTAAGATGGTTTGCTTTTCTTGCTGTGTGTTTTCTACCCTAATAATTGTCTGCTTTCTAATTTTTAGTGGGGGGCAGGATTGGGAGGAAGGGTTCCTTCACTTGAATTACTTTCCCTGAATTTTAAAATGGTCCCTTTGCAGTTTGGTGGGATGTGGCAGGCTTTTCTGCAAGGTCAGCCATGTGGTGACATGTTGTCTAATGGCTAGTCTACCTTGTCTTGCTGCAGCAGCTGGATTTTACGCTGCAGCAGAACTGTGCAGCATGTTTGGGTCTCTGGGGTCCCATGCTGCTGCATTTATAGTGTGCAAAAGGACTTCACATACTATTGTTGGGTTTTTCTGCATTTTCCATACATTTTGCTTGTGGCCTATGCTGCCTGAGTATTTCACATAATAATGTTTTCTTGAATTGTGCCTTAAGTAGGGTTGCCATCTATGCAAATTTTTAGAGGACAATGTTGAGAAATACAGGTTGCAGGACTGCACTGGCTCTATTTCTTATCAGTGTCCTCTAAAAATTTGCATATATGGCAACCCTAGCCTTAAGTAAGGTACTTGAATTTTCTGTAATCTGAGGTACCTCCCTTATTGTACTACTGTCTTCTCTACTATGGTGCACTGATGTCTCATCATTGAACAGTGAACACACTGCCTGCTGGTGGTTGTTTGCTTTCCTTGCCCTGTTTCTCCGACTGTCATACTTAACAGTTGTGTTTATGTGTTTCTCCTTTTATCTTATTCCCTAAAGCTGTGTAATTCCATATTAATTTTAAAATTCGGGTTGGCTCTGCCCACCGTTGGGTAGGCTCCACCTACAGCTGGCTAGACTCCACGTACCATTGGTTCCACCTATTGCTGGCCTGGTTACACCCACGTATGGCCCCACCTCGTGCCCCACCAGTCTTAGAACCCACCAGCCACCACTGTCCTGCAGTCTCAGTGCTTGCCCAATGCCTGGCTGAGGTTGGGGGCTGGATGAGGTTGAACCAATTGAAGCTGAATCCTGACAAGACTGAAGTGATGATGGTTGGATGGTCCTGTGACTTGGGGGGAATTGGGACTCCTGTTGATGGGGTCCAGCCCCCTTTGGTCAGTCAGGTGTGCAGCCTTGGAGTGCTCCTGGACCCCTTGCTGCACCTGGATAATAGGTTGCAGTGGTGGTCAGGAGCACTTTTCACCAACTTCATCTGGTGAGGAGGCTGATGCCTTTTCTTTCTGATTCAGACACGGCCACTGTCATTCATGCTTTCATCACCTCGAGGCTAGATTACTGCAATGTGCCCTACGTAGGGCTGCCTTTGGTGATTGTTCAGAAGCTTCAGCTGGTGCAGAATGTGGTGGCTCCACTCCTATAGGGATGGGTCACCGGGAGCACATTCCACTGGTGCTCCAAAGTCTGCACTGGCTTTCTATAGCTTTCTGGGCACAATTCAGTGTACTGCTTTTGACTTTTAAAACCATAAATGGCCTGGGCCCCATATATCTAGAAGACTGCCTTTCCTATCATGCTCCACTGCAGCCCCTGCAGTCAGCCAGTAGCGCCCTCCTGTGGCTTCCATCTGTCACTCTTGTCTGTATGACAGAGGCACATGGGGGAGCATTTTTGGTTGCTGCCTCAATGTTGTGGAACTCCCTCTTCCTTTAGGTTCCTCTGAGTCTAAGTCTGAGCATCTTTTGAAGGTGGCGTAAGACCTTTCTTTTTAGTAAAGCTTTTGGTGGGCAGGGATAGGGATGGTGGGAGGTTGTTGGGTGGTTGGGATTGGACTGTGTATGTTTTTTTTTTTAAAATTCTCTTTGAATATCTTTTAATTGTATTTTATGTGTATTGTGAGCTGTCCTGAGTCTTTGGGAAAGGGTGGGGTAAAAATATAAAGAAAATCAAATCAAATCATGATAGGATGGTATTAATCTTTTATCACTAGTTTTGTAGAGAAAATAAGGTTGCTGTGTTGGTCCCAAATATAGGCAATAGAGAAAATAGTTCAGTGATGTCTTTTATTGGATCAACTACAGTTCATGGAGGTTGGTGGAGGTATGCAAGCTTTCGGACCTCACAGAGTCCTTCATCAGACAAGTTGGGATTTAGACCTGGAGACTGAGCAAAGCAGAGAGGTATATACAGTGGTTGGAAACAATGGCAAAGGGAGGGGAGGGAGGGGAGGAATGAAGGAGAAGATAATAATGAGCCACAGGCAGGAGGCCTGCTATTCAAAAGGGAAGAGTATGAGCTGCCGATAGTAAGTAAACTTAAAGTTTCAGGTTTTGTCATTGCACCTTTAGTGGTTTTCATTTTGAGATAAAATGCATCCAAATGATGTTGGGGTCTTTGAGACTCCAGATGAAATTTGCCATTGTGTTTTATGTTTCAGTTTCTTAAAAAAATGTGTCTTGATTTGGGGGTCTGTTGGACCCTGTATACAGCTAAAGTGCAAAGTACCTTTATATTTAAGAATGTTTTAACAGTTAAATAAACTTAAAGTTAAATTCATATAATAAATTTTATTTTGAATGTGTTCCTGGAGGGTTTTTTTATTTAAGTGAAATTCAGGTCATTTAAACCCCAATACAGAAGTAATACAGTGGGTTTTTGTGATTGTTCTAGGGGTAACTGCCTGGCTTCTTTACAGACTCACTACAGCATCAGAGAACCAAGCTTGGTTTATTATGGTGGGCGCCTGAGACACTGCAGGACAGTGCCTGCCCTTAGTTAAACCCATGCAACGTTCCTCCCTTCAGTGCTGCCCTTGTTCTCACAGAAGTGACTAAAGCCAAATCCTATCCTTCAGCTGGAATTCTGTTTGCCATTACACTAACATTGCACAAGCAAAACTCCAGAACAACCATACAGAAAGAGACCCCTTCCTCTCTTGGTAGCTGGGTGACCATTAGCTTAAATGCACTGCTGAAACCCTCTCTGTTCCTTCCATCCCCACTGTGGGTGATTTCAGACATGACGGGGGCCCTATTGGCCCCGTCACAGAATCACTCTATTGATTCGCCGGCGGAATCTGACCGGTCCGTCAACAGACGAGCCAGCAGATTCCACCGGGGAATCAGGGAGGGCGCGGGGCTGCGCGGTGCAACGTGCAGCTGCACAGCCCCACACCCCATGCTCCCGAGGCCGCCCACCCCCCAGGATATTGACCACGGCCCAGAATCGGCGGCGAGCATGGCCGCCAATTCCGGGCCGTGGTCGGGCCAGACGAGACGCTACCATGCTCAACCATGATGAATCCTGCCATGGTTGAGCGTGGTAACGTCATGTTTGTTGGAGAAAAAGTGATTCCCACTGGGAGTTCACCCCCGGTGGGAATCACTTTGACCACACTTTCAGTGATGGTGCCCGGACCATCCTCGAAAGCATAGTTATTTTGCTCACTGCCGGTGGTTCACCGTGGTGAACATCTGGCGGTGAGCAAACGCACATTACAGGACCATCCACCACCACGGGGGATTCACCGTGGTTGAGTGTGCTACCATAACATCTGAAAATACTCTGTGACAGGTTCCAGCTACACACAGAACAGGGAGGGCTGCAGATGGAAAGTGTCACTGCTGAGGAAATTTGCTGGTCAGGGGGAAGGAAATTTTTGCCAACAGAGTGAGGCTTATTTGCACTGTTAACGTCCATTTCCACGGCACTGGCAGTGGAAGAAGGAGCCATGTCTGCACCACTCTACTAGCTGTCCCCATGCCCTAGTGGAGACTAGTGCTGCTGTGGATGTGAGCCCAGGTGCTTGGGAAGTGGGAAGCAAATGCACTAGTGCAAGGATGAGGAATGGCTCCTTGGCCTTATATCTCCAATATGCCTTTTCATGGAACGAGAGCAAACGTAAGGAGGCCGGTTAGTATGACATTGTAAAACAAGGTACTATGCAACCTCGGCCTGTATCTTGTGTTACTGATGTTGGGGGGAAAGAGGGTGCAACACATTACTAGGGCTGAAACTTGTATTTGTGTTTCTTGGTGAGAATCACAGTTCTTTGCTTGTTCTGACGAACGAGAACAAGCTAAGAACTAGCAATGTCTCCGCTGCATTCTTGCAGAGAAACACGAGAAAAAAATAACCCCCCAAAAAGAACTGTGCATACGCAAAATGGCTTCTGGGTCTGTTCTGTGTATGCACGGCCCTTTTCCAAAATAGTGCTGGCAGTGACGCTGCCATTTTGGAAAAGGGCAGCTGGTCTGTGCATGCGTAATGGCCACCGTACATACGCAGGGTTTTTTTGGTTTTTTGTTTCAAGATATCTCGTGAGATTTTGTACGGGAGCTGAGAACTCAGCAGGATCTCGTTCCTCAGCATGAAATCTCACAAGATATCGCGTGAAAACAAAAAGGGCTTATCATTCAGCCCTACACATAACCCAATCAGTTCTCCACTCACACCAACTGCAATCCAGGTCTCTAATCTACTTTAGTGGCTAAACCACTGAGAGATTCACGAGGCCACCGTTTGCTCAGAGGTAGCAGGGCTCAGGCAGTCAGGACTTCTGACTTTAACTCTAGGCCCTAACAGGTTGAATCCCTACTGTCAATGTCCATCCAGGGGTGCTGCATCACAGTGGTATTTCATGCCCTCTTTGCTAGGGAAGTGAGTGTTAGCATAGGGCAGTAGAGAATCAGCCCCATGGCTCTATTTGGAAAGGCTCATTACCCTGCCTGTGCCACATACACACACACACACACACACACACACACACACACACCCAGAGCAGCACTCACCTACGAAGCGGTCGGCCAGGCTCACAGGCTGGGAGGACACCACTGTCTTGTAACCCCTCATGTCAGAGGGGACGATGATGGACTGGCAAACATAGGAGGTGACCGATTTGGAGTACTCTGCCTCCCTGTCCAGGACTCTGATGTCTGTGACATTGTCTGTGCAGGTGGCGGTCTTTCTTCCCTACAGCAGAAGAGGAGAGTCAGTGGCAACACTGCTGCTTTCAGCTGTATGAGGGGGAAAAGTAAAGAGCAGAGAGCAGTGGCCTTTGCCAAGCCCCCAGGTGCATCCCACCCTGAGCCCAAACAGAGGATGAAGAGCTTGTTACAGAGCATGGCTACTTGGTCTGACCTGCTTTAGTCTGAAAGAGCTTTAGTCTGAAAGTCTGTGGTAATGGCTGACACGGCAGTTGTCACACAGCCCTAAAAAGTGAGCTCCCTGCACAGCTCTGACAATGTTCCTCAAACTTACAAGACCCTACTATTCCAGTCCTGAGTCCAATAGCTTACTGTAACTGCAGCAAACCCACTGGGCCATTGAGAGAGTGAATCTGTGTCCACTGGAGAGCTTTTGATAAGAGCACAACTGCTGAGACCATTCCCACTCACCAAACTCACTCCACCAGCATAGCTAGGATTCCTCCTGGGCAGTCAACTACATTTGCAATAATCCCAGTTTTTCATGGAAGATGAAAAGCATCAACCTGTTCTGCTCCCTAGTGCGTAAGGGAGGGTGACACACACCTCTAGCTGGAAGGATATGTGTGTCAATGAGACTGCCTGGGCAGGTTCTCTGCATGGGATAAAACTACCTTAAGTAAAGTGTCTCTACAAAACTCTAAACAGAGCTGCATTCTGTCAATCATTAGGGAACACGAGATCTGTTTCATTCTCCACAAATGACACTGGCCATGGGATGTTGTGGGGCCATTGCATAAGCAGCACTCCAGAGTTATGGCACGAACACCACCCTTCAAGGATATAAAGGGAAAGCTTTGTCTGTGGTTCACTAGTTGAGGTGCTTCCAATTCCAAAGCTATGCAGCAGCTATAGGGATAACTGAAGAATCAGTAACATTAATTATATGGATGTGGTGGAATGGGGGGTGGACTTCTGAGTCAGAGAAAAGAAAATTACCAGCACTAACTGATCTCTGAGGTGGCTCTGTGCATTCCCCACCCCCACCTCCATTGGGATGTGCCTGCACAGCCACCTCTTACTGGAGAATCTTCTGGAAGCAGCAAACTTAGAAGTTGCTCCTTTTCCCTCTCTGCTCCTGCCGCCTCATTTCCCTTCAACTACCAACTTAAGCCTGAGATGTGTTAGTGTGCTGTACAGCAGAGAAGGCGGGGAGGAAGTGGGAATGCACAGAGCCATCTCAAAAAAGCATCAGCTACTGGTAATGGTAAGTAACTTTCCTTTCTCCTTCAAGTGGCTTGATGCTCTCTTAACACTGGGATCTAAGAAGCAGTGCCAAGCTAAGAAAGATGGGACAGAAAGCTCTAGTATAGAACAGAGATCAGCACTGCCCTCTCAGATCTTGAGGAGAACATGTCTTGGTGATCTACCTCTGTGTGGGATATATCCAACATGCCTTCATAATTCTGAGGCTAGGACTACTGCAATGCACTTTACATGGGGCTGCCTTTGAAGAAATCTTGGGTGGGGGCTGCAGCTGGTGCAAAATATGGCTGCCTGTCTTCTGACCGGAGTGGGTTCTCAGGAGCACATTACACCAGTGGTCCAGAGACTGAGCAGGTTTCCAAAAGCACTCTGGGCACAATTCAAGGTGCTAGTTTTGACCTATAAAGATCTAAATAGCTTGGACCAGACATATAGAAAAGACTGCCTTTTTCCTTATGTTCTGTCACAACTCCTAAGTTAGCTGGGACACACTCTTGAAAGTTCCATTATTGTACCAAAATAGTATGGCAAGGGTGCACAGAGAGGTGCCTCTCTGTAGTTGCATCACAACTTTGGAAATCCCTTCCGTCGGAGGTTTGTCACTGCCCAGCCCAAACATGAGTGTTTTCTGGAGGCAATGTAAGTCCTATTTATTTGGCCAGGATTTGGCAGGTGGGGAGAGATGGAGCTTGGGAAGTTATTTTTGAATGGGATTTTTATACATAGCTTTTTTTCATTGGCTTTATTCTATCTGTTTTTTATATATGTTTTATTACCTGCCCTGAGCCTTTGGGGAGGGCAGATTATAAATTGAAATAAATATTCAGGGCTACTCAGCAAGGACTGCTGTGGCAGATGGAGACATGACCCACAGTTTGAGAACCTCTGCTCTAGACACACAAACCCAAGTGGTAGCTTAAGCTCCAGAAAAAATCCCCCACTAGTCAGTTTCCAGTGAGATTCCCTTCCCTGCTGGTTGGGAGCCAGATAGAACCTAGGAAAGCTTCAGCTCCGACATTTGTTCAGTGCATGGGGTTAACCTTCAGAGGCTGCTGCTGAGTGTGCAAAGGCTACAGAGAATCCTCCTGGCATGTGTACTTACATGGTTTCCACAAAGGCTGAAGTTGAAGTGATGGAAATACTTCAGCCCTTTTGAGGTGAAACTTGGCCCACTTGCAAAGGACGTCCTGTTGGCCAGTGCTGAGAAGTCATACTCCAGAGTGTGTCCTGTGTTGCTGAATGAGAGGTGGCAGTCATTGTAGCAAAGGGAGTGGATCTGGGGAGAAGATAGCACCGATCAGTTTGTTCCATCCCTGAACAACTGCAGCTTCTCCAAAACTCACAGAAGAAGATACTCCGATGGGGGTGGAGGGATTGCTATTTTAAAAAGCATTTACAGAAAATCAGGGCCTTATTTCTCAGGAGTGCCACATGTTGCTACTGACTCCCCACTGGAGCTTTACACCCTCTTTCATTTCCAAGGGAACTACTGGAACTGTGACATTCCCAGGAAAGTTCTGTATAGGTAACGATAAACAATACTTAGCTTTTGTCTCATATCCATCATTCTCAAACTCTTTGCAAGGGCTGATCCCGGTTTCCCATATGAGCCACAGAGGGGTAGATAAAGTCTTGCCCTAGCTCACAAAGCAGGTGTACAAAAGCACTTGGCAAGGCTGGACTCTGCTCTCACACAAGCCATTAGTAATACTCATTTGGCTGCAGTGGGAACAGAGCTAGGCCAGTGCTAGGTGTTTTTGAAAATCCACCCAGAAGGTTTGGTTTAACTGAGCTGCTGTTGCCTTGTGGCTTCTGAGATTGTATCATGACTGTATCCACCTTTTAAAAATACCTGGAGTTTAGCTGTTTTGTTGCTATATACCCATGGCAATAGAATTAAGCAGCTATGGGTGTTTTTAGGCAGACTTGGGCTACTAAAGCTGTGGCAGCTTTAGATGGAGTCAGCCACCACCCCAGCCCACAGTTCTGCCCATGCACTGCCCCCTCTCCCACACCATAGAGGTGCTGGTGCAGATGGCTCGCCAGCTGCTTAAGGCTGTTGCCCGCACCTCTATGGCATTGCCAAGGCAACCCCTGGTCTGAAGCGGAGCTTCTCTGCCCCTGGCTGGTGCTCTGGGTGGCTCGCTCTGCTTGCGGTGCTCCAGGGTGTTCTGCAAGCAGAGCTGGCCCAGAGCTCCGCCTCACCCCAGGGTGGCCCACCTTAGATACCAGGCTGCATTCTACTGCATCCATCCAGGGGTGGGGCAGAGCAGGTGTGTCTAAAGACACCCAATGTCCTTTTATGTACAAATAGAGCTAGTGACATTTTCCCAGTTTTTTTCCTTTGGTAGAAAATTACTATTTTCTCAAAGCAGAAATGTCCATGGAAAATGTCTATTTTTGACACACACACACACACCCATTTTCATTGGGAAAAACCCATCCCCAAATGCTTTTTTCAGGTTTTCAGACAACTAAAATTGAAAAATCCTGAAAGCTATTGATGTTTTTGCAACCAAATTTGTTAGATTTAGCAAGTCCAGCAATTTTTTTCAATTGAAAATAATTTTTTTCAAAAATCAATTAAAACAATATTTTCCATCCCGCTAGCTGAGTGATTCTCCCCCCCCCGTTTTCACCTGCCAAAACCTCTCAAATTCAGTTTTTGTTTTTTTTACAAAACCGCATTTTTTTTCCAGTAGAAAGCAGACATTTCCTACTCAGCTCTGGGTCTTCCCAGGTGATGGATTGTGGTATTAGCATCTGGCAGCATTGACACAGTTTTACCTCAGGAAGTTAGACTCCCCACAAAAGCATCTAGGGTTCACAAATTCCCAGCTCAACTCAAACATCATGGGATCTGCATTCCACATACAAAAAATCATGGAAAGTAATTGGGGGGAAAAACCCAATGAAAAGGAACCATGCAGAACTGAATGTGATGTGATTTCACCGGAGTAAATCCAGAGTAACTCCATGAAAGTCAGTGGGGCTTTTTGGATTTACATCAGTGTAAGTCACAGTAGAATGCAGCCTGGTATCTGTATCAGACAGAGGACAAGTCATAGAGGAGTCAGCAGCCCCTAACAGGAATGCTAAATCCAGGCTCAAGACTTGACACTGAGCAACTCAATCTGTCTGTGTGGCAGGGAGCCTCAATAAAACAATCCCTGCTCAGTTATTACAGCTGAACTGTGAGGACATGGAAGCAATCAGGACTAGACTCTCTCTCCTAAAAGATCTGCACTAGCTCAGCCATACATTACAGGATGGCTGAGTAAGAGTCGAGAGGTCAGGTTACTCTATGTAGTCATCACAGGCAGACAAGCAGTGGAATGGGCCAGTCAGGGAAGTTATGGATTCTCCATCATTTGAGGTTTTTAAGAAGAAACTGGATGAGTATATGTCTGGGATGACTTAGGTATGGCAAATCCTGCACCAAGCAGGGGGATGGACCCAATGACCCTTACAGTCCCTCCCAGCTCAATGATTCTATGGTTCCTTCTGCTCTTAAAATCTATTAATGGAGTTTTCAAAAACAAATCACCATCCCACTTTCTAAGCCCCTTGTCTACAACTGGGAAAATGTGAAGTCTAGTTCTATGAACTTAAAAAGAGTCTGCGAACTTTGCATTTATCACAAGGCTCAGTCATCAGCACTTTGAACAGGCAAGGGAACTGTTCGTGTTCGCCATTCAGATTTAGCATTTTAAGAATCAAGGCCCTGATGATCCCTGAGTTACATTCAAAGTGGGTCCTTACTCTCACATGGAGACCTGCTAATCTTAACATGACTCCAACCAGATGCAAGAATTGAAAGACCCAGACCCCCAACTGCAAAGTTTTCAGGGCTGCATTTGTCTGTACATGTTACTGAGGAATCCAGCACTAAAGAAAACACTCTAATAGGAAGAACGACAGTGACACCTTGTTGTTCTTTGTTCCAGGTCCACAGGGGATGCAGGCCTGGCTGCCATAGGGCTGGTGAGCTTTGAGGTAAGTATTTGGAATGCATGACCTGCAGGCACCGGAGTCTCTGTCAATGTAATTTCCAGGTGGGCATGAGGTACAGGAGGAGCCAGAGGACTCCAGGGCACAGAGCCGACAGTAGGAGGCCACTCCATCCATGACATTGGTCACATTGATTGAGTAGATCTTGGCAACATCATTCGTGTACTTCCTTCCCTGGAACAAAGAGATTATCATGAACACCTTGTGGAGGCAGCACTGCTGCAGGGAGGCCCACTCTGGCAAGGACCAGCATATTCACTGCAGCCAGCAATAGCCTTGCCCATTGCCACTGTGGCATTCAGAAATCCCAAGACATCTCCAGGGAGGCTGGGGGAGGGGATGGCTATGGATGGCAAGTTCCCTAGGAAACCTTGGGGTCACCAGACCCATCTCTTACTGCATCATGATATGCCGTCCTTTGGAAGGCCCAGGTGAAGCTCATGGTGGAGTTCTTCTCAATTATGTATGTGTAGGACTGTTTCCCTTTGGAGCCATTCCAGGTCTCCACTGGCGTGTTGGTCCTGGAATTCACACCCTGCAGGGATGGAAGAAGAAGGACGCAGTGGTTATAGAGCGTAGGGTGATTTCTACCCAAAGAAGCCTTCTGGTGAACAGTTAAACCCAACAACAGCAAAGCCACCCGGGATGTGCCAGCATTTCCATACAGCACTGAAACAGTTACTGCTTCAGTATTTGCACCACCTTAGCCAATGGCTGATGGGGGCGAGAGGGTGCAGTCATTCTGGTGGGCTCCACAAATAACGAATACTGCATTCACACCTTACGTCCGCGCATGTTTTGGCTCTGGGAAAGAATTCGGAAGCCAAAACATGTGTGGGGTTTGTCATGTATGAATGCCCCCCTTGCAGCTTTGCCGGCGATCATCCGGAAGATTGCAAAGCGGATTTCCCATACCCTGCAATCTTCTGGATGATTATCGGCAAAGCCATGTGAGGGGGTGTTTGCACCCAATGAACCTCACACACGTTTTGACTTCCGGATTCTTTCCTGGAGCCAAAATATGTGTGGACCGGAAGGTGCGAATGCGGTATAAGTCACACTTGATAATAAAGTTCCATCTACAAATAACTTATACAGGATTATTAAATGACTAAAGCAGGCCATCAGCTTGCTACAGACACAACAAGCAGTACATGAGGTAGAAGGTGTTACAGGGGGTTATAAGCTATGATTACAACTAGGGCTGTGCATTTGGCTTTCAACAAAATACAAATAAATGCAAAACAGACCTTTATTCAAAATACAAATACTAGGTCTGTATATTTGGGTCTCGAGTGAACCTAGCATTTTAAAAAAACAACGTAATATCTAAGATCACAAAATGGATCCCCCAAAACTGCAGCACAATTCCAACTTCAAGCTGGGCTGCTCTCTTGACTCTCAGCTTAGCCACCTGCTTGGCGAGCCTGTAGTGAGCCCTCATGAACTGCAGGGACTGCTGTTGTCTCAGAACTGCAGTATCTAGCAGAGCAGACAGGCCCAGTCCAGCTGAGTCCAGCCCAGCCAGCGAGAAATGGAGAGTCCTTGGCAGCTTCATTCTTCCCGTCCCCAAGCCAGTGACCCCTCCCACAAGCCAATGACTAGGGGTGTGCATTTCATTTTCATAAGTATAATTACAAAAATGAAATTGGCCATTTTGTTGTTGTAATTACAATTACAAAAACAAATTTGATCATTCTGAAATAATAATGAAATCTTGGAATTCGTAAATGTTATTATTTTTGACTGTGGGACACATACCTTGGGCTGTAACGTTTTTGTTTTATGTCTAATTTTAATGACATTGGGTCAGAATGTACCGCTCAGACAAGCGAACATGCCTGACAAATTTCTGAAGAATTGGATATAGGGTCCAGATTTTACAAGCATTATGGTGTTTAATGCATTTATGGGTGTAGCTTCCTTTCCACCAACACAATGTGGATGCAATTTAGATACATTATACCCCTAAAGTAAGGGATCATATGTACGAGGTTCCAGAAAGGTTAGATAACAGGTTTAGATTCTATGAGCAATTAATATTTTGTGGTTTGTGCACATATTGCTAGCTGTAGAAACTTTGTTGTCCATCCAATATGGATGAAATTAGGAAAACATGTACCTCTCATGAAAGGAATCATTCCTGCCAAATTTCAGAAAGGTTAGATAAAGGGACCCAATTTTATAAACAATTGAAGGTTTGTGATTTTAACAGAAGTCGTGTAAATAGAAGTTCTGAAAATTTGGGACAAAAATGAAAATTTCAGGACATAAGAGGGACTTCAGAAAGCAAGGCAGAGGGAAGGGGAAAGCAACCCAGAAATCAAGAGAAAGGATTGACACATCCAGGCTGACCAACCGGCATCCCAAACACACCCTGCAGCACTGTGACAGAGGACATGAGATAATCTCTTATTGGTTCTTTCCTAAGCAGATGCTTCCAACTTCCTCGTAACAAACAGGGGGCCTTGGGGTAGACGGGCCGGCCCCAGGCATGTGCCACATGTGCGGCCGCACATGGTCCCGCGCCAGCTGGGGACCCGCACTTGCTTGGCTGGGCAGCAGGCTGCAGCCAGCTTCTCTACCAGTGAGTGATTCTTCCTCCCCTCCCTGGCTCCAGACCTCATCCCTCACCTGCCTCTGCCTTCTAGTAGCGCAGCAGCAGTGGGGACACTCGATCGGGCTGGGAGATAAGGCTGTTTGTTTACAAACAGCTCCTCCCCANATCGGGCTGGGAGATAAGGCTGTTTGTTTACAAACAGCTCCTCCCCATGTGCTGATCAGAAGGTTGCTACCTGGGAGGCATTGGCGAACCTCGCCCTGCAAATAGATGAGCGGCTGGCAGAACGGCGTTGGGAACAGAAACCAGAACCTCGTCCCTTCCTCCCCTGACTCTGACCTCTGCTCCCCGCAGCAGCAGCTACCCCAGCAAGTACTAGTCCCAATGAGCTGGAACCGATGTAGTTGGGGGCTTCCCGGAAGGCTCTGTCGGCTGACGAGCGGGAGCGGAGGCGGAGAATGAGGGCCTGTTTTTACTGCGAGGAACAGACTCATTTTATCAATGAGTGCCCAGCACTTCCTCTAGAAGCTCAGAAGCCGGGAAACGACAAAAGCCTGTGTGGGCAGGGACCACCCCGGCTCTAAGACAAATTCTCTCCATTATCAGGACTCCCCAATGCCATTTCTGGGTACCCCTAGCCCTGACGATTGAACTATTGCGGTCATGCATGGTGTGGGCCTTGATTGACTCGGGGGCCTTGGGGAATTTCATTGATGGGAACTTTGTTTGGGACCACATAATCCCCATGGAGCGGAAGGAGCACCCGGAAGCTGTGCAGTCAATAGATGGGTCACCGCTAGTATCCGGACCGGTTGCCTTCCAGACCTCCCTGCTCCCGTGTGCTATTGGGGCCCACCACGAACACGTCACCTTTGATATTGTCTCGACCCCCTTCTTTGCTGTGGTTCTCGGACTTCCGTGGTTGAAGACCCACGATCCATGGATACGCTGGACCACTAGACACCTATCCTTTGTGTCACCCTTTTGTACTCGGTACTGCCTGCAGGCTCATCCTACGTTGGGGAAGAGGGCCCAAGCCATTTTTGTCACCGAGCCTGCTCCTGTGTGGCTACCTTCAGAGTACCATGACCTCCACAAGGTCTTTAGCAAAACCCAAGCCACCAGCTTGCCCCCACATTGGGCTTATGACTGCCCAACTGACCTCCTCCCTGGAACTGAACCCCTGTTTGGGCGAATTTATGCTCTCGCTGCCCCGGACTTGTAGTCCTTCGGCAGTATTTGGATGACAATCTGTGCAGTGGGGCCATTCCCCACTCCTGCTCTCCCGCTGATGCCCCATCTTTTTTGTGTCCAAGAAGGACGGGGGTCTACAACCCTGTATTGATTACTGGGGACTTAACAAGTTCACCATTAAAAATAGATATCCCCTCCCCCTGATCCCAGAACTCTTGAACCGCCTACAGGGAGCATGTATCATCACTAAATTGGATTTGCGGGGGGCCTATAACTTGGTGCATGTGCGAAAGGGGGACGAATGGAAAGGGGGACTGCCTTTCGCACTCGTTATGGACATTACAAATATTGTGTGATGCTGTTTGACCTCGCTAATGCCCTGGCAACGTTCCAGTACTTTATTAACGACATTTTTCGTGCTCTCCTGGACATATTTGTTATAGCGTACCTAGATGATATCCTGATTTATTCGTCTACTGTTCAACAGCACACCGAACATGTTCGGAAGGTCTTGCAACAGCTGAAAGACAATAAATTGTACTGCAAGGGAGAGAAGTGTGCCTTCCACCTTACTACGGTGGATTTTCTTGGGTTTGTCATCACTCCGACGGGGATAAATATGGACCCCAGAAAGGTGGAAGCCCTTCTCCAATGGCCCCCTCCCGGTTCGGTAAAGGCTCTACAACGCTTTCTTGGGAGCACCAATTATTATTGGCAGTACATCCCAAATTATGCAGAAATTACCACCCCTCTAACATGCCTTCTTAAAAAGAACCAAGCCTTCCTATGGGGGCCAGAGCAACAGCACACCTTCTCCTTTCTGAAACGCGCCTTCACCTCTGCGCCCCTCCTTCAACATCCCACCTTTGACAAGCCTTTTCACGTGAAATCCGATGCCTCTAGCAGCACCCTGGGCACAGTTCTACTGCAAGAAGAAGCTACATCTAAACAGCTTCTCCCCTGTGCATATTACTCGCGCCAATTGACCCCTGCTGAGCGCAACAATACGATTTTTGATTGTGAACTTTTAGTCATCAAGGACACCTTTGCCACATGGTGCCACTACTTGGAAGGAGCAAGGTACCCCATCACAGTGGTCACTGACCACAAGAACTTGACCTTTCTACAAACAGCGCAAATCACCAACGTCTGCCAAGCGCGTTGGGCCTTATTCTTTGCCCGTTTCTGTTTTGTGGTGCAGTACCGCCCTGGCCACCTGAATGTCCTTGCAGACGCCACTCTCCCACTTTCATGAGGAACGGAGCAGTGAGGACCAGGCGCACGGCACCATTTTGAATCCAAAGGTCTTCGTGGCGACCTATACGCTGTTGGCACAACTGTGACACGCCAGCCTCACAGATGAAGGAAACCTCTACGATGCTTCGTATGTGCGAGAGGACGGCTTGTTCAAAAAGGATGGCCTTATTGTTGTACCAACAGCCTGCCGCCCACAGATTCTTTGGGCCCATCATGATGCCCTGCTGGCTGGCCATCCGGGAGACCAACGTACGTTGCAACTCATTCGTCGGATGTATTGGTGGCCCTCCCTAGCTGCAGACGTCCACTAATACGTAAACGCTTGTGCAACATGTGCCCAAACCAAGACACCTCGACAAGCACCCTTGGGTCTACTGCAGTTGTCTCCGTTACCCCGGGGCCTCTGGCAACGGGTAGGAATTAACTTTACTGTGGAACTCCCACCTTCCTGAACATACAATACTATCGTCGTCATAGTAGACCACTTTTCCAAGATGGCTCATTTTGTGGCCTGCAAGGGCTTGCCCTCTGCATGATGTACAGCACTCCTTTTTATACGCCACATCATGAAGCTACATGGATGGCCTCTTGAGATAGTCTCGGACCAGGGTACCCAATTCGTCTCCCGTTTCTGGAAGGCTTTTTTTCCTGCCCTCCATGTTACTCTTAAACCATCTACGGCATATCACCCTCAGACTAATGGACAAGTGGAGAGGATTAATCAGAACTTGGAACAATATCTTAGTTGCTATCTTAACCACCTTCAAGATGACTGGTATGCCTGGCTACCTATCGCAGAGTTCGCATATAACAATGCCCCAAATGCCTCCTTGGGGGACTCACCATTTTATGTTTCCTATGGATTTCACCCTCAAATAGGGACCCCGGATCTCGCAGTTATCGATGTTCCTGCAGCAGGAGCTATGGTTCGTTGCATACAGGCCATGCAAGCCCTGGCGAGAGATACCCTGGAGCGTGCATGCCAACAATATGAAAGGTCAGCCGATAAACTCAGGCGGGAGGCCCCGCCTTTACAGCCAGGGGATTATGTTTGGGTCAGCCGGCGTCACTACCCCTTTGCACACCTGTCGGCCAAATTAGACTATCATTATATTGGTCCGTACCCTATTGTCTGCAAGGTGAAGGATGTCGCCTACATGGTACGTTTGCCTCCTCCGCTCCAGATCCACCCCACCTTTCAGGTTTCCCTATTGAGAAAAGGCTGCCCTTCCTTCTGTTACTGACCCTTCCCCAACCCCCAGGCCCTGTTCCGGACATGCCCCTGGGTCCTGAATATGAAGTCCGCGCAATCCTTGACACTTGTCGCCGATATGGGCGCTTTCAGTACTTAGTTGATTGGATGGGCTATGGCCCCTCCGACTGTTCCTGGGAACCTGCTGCCGGGGTTTCGGCTCCTCGTTTGGTGCGCCTTTTCCACCTTCGCCACCCATCCAAACCAGGCCCCTTGTGGACCCTTGGACGGGGGGGCTGGATGGGGGGGTACTGTCAGCCGCTGCCCCCGCGGGCGGGCACGGAGCCTGGAGTCGGGAGGGATGGCGTTTGGCCTGTGGGCAGGTAGGCACACCCCTACAATGCTGGCACGCACACAGGTCCCTCCCCTCGCCACGCCTCCCCCGCAGCAATTGGGTGGAGTGGATTCCCAGGATAGGGAAACAGCGCCGCATGCAGTACGCCACTCCGCGTGGCTTGCAGAGCGACAGGGGGTGGGACCAGTGGCAAAAGAGACCAGCGCCGGGCTCTGCACTGGCTGCCTATAAAGTACCGGGCCAGGTTCAAGGTGCTGGTTTTAACCTTTAAAGCCCTTCACGGTCTAGGCCCTGCCTATCTGCGGGATTGCCTCACTCCCCATGTACCCGTGCGACCCTTGAGATCGTCCTTGGGAGCCTTTTTGGAGGTTCCCCGGGCAAGGCGGGTGGCCACCGATGTTAGATCTTTTTCGGTGGTCGCCCCTGTGCTGTGGAATTCGCTCCCGGAGGAGGCTCGGCTGGCTCCCACTCTCCTGCTGTTTCGGCGTATATGTAAGACCTGGCTGTTCCGTCAGGCTTTTGGCGAGGGGTNTTTTAAATAAATAAATAAAAAATCTCGGTGCTGGTGATTGAGTGCAGACCGGCCGACTGAGAGCTAAGTGTTGGGCTATGCTCTTGTGCTTATTGTGTATTGCTTGTGTCCTGTGCCTTCCTCCCCTGCCTTCCCCATAGTTCGCGAGTGTGTGTGCTTGCTGTTGAAGTGTGTGGGTGTACGGGTGCGAGTGTCCCTATCCCCTCCCCCTTTTGTGGGTTCGCTTCTTCTCCCCCTTCCTGGGTAGGGCTGTAGCGGAATATCGCAGCGGTAGCTATTTCCGGCGGAAACAGTGTTTCTGCAATTAGTGGAATGACATGGCAGAGGCTTTCATTCTGTGGTTTCATTCCGTGGTTCCGCTTATTTAATTCCGCAACTTAGTGGAATCGTGGAAACATGACATTTTCGCTATTTCCGCAGTTCCGCCAGCGCCACAAAATAGCGGAATAGCGGTTTTCCGCAATTTCTGCAATTTTTCCGCAATTCCGAGATTTGCAGAATTCCGATGGAATTAGCGGAATATCCACAGAAAAGTCGCGGTGTGGCGCGGGCAATTCCGAAATGGCGGAACGGAATCGCGGCGCGGTAAAAGCTACTGCCGCATCAGCCCTATTCCTGGGTGTAAGTTCCCCTTCCCCTGCCTACCTGGGTTCTCTTTCCCATCTTCCTCACACACACCCCATGCCTGCCCCCTTCCCTCCCCCGGTTCCCGGTGTGAGAGTGACTGGGGAGTGGGTATGTGGTAGGGGCTTCACTCTGACCTTAACCCTGGCGCCCAATAATGATTGGCCTGGGAATCCTCCCCACCTGCATCCACTCTGCTGCATCCACTCTGCTGTCCCTACCCCTTGCAGGTAACCATCTTTACAAAGGGGAGCTGCCCCTGAGGGCGTGTAAGGACTGGGAAGGAGGGTGGGGTGTGGGCTCCCTGGCCAAGGCCCTGAGAATCCTCCCCACCTGCATCCACTCTGCTGCATCCACTCTGCTGTCCCTCCCCTTTGCAGGTAACCATCTTTACAAAGGGGAGTTGCCCCTGAGGGCGGCACCCTCTGGGCGGCGGCCGAAGGTCGGCGCCAAAGGACTAAGTGCCGTTGGCGGTCTGTTAGCGGACGGAGGCGGCGGAGGTGGCTACCAGGGACATTATACTTGCTCTGCAGAGCGCCCCTGCGTGCGTGGTGACAGAGGCTGGGATATTGCCTCGCCCCCCTCCCCTATGTGGGTGGGAGTGGGTGTGTGTGAAGATATAGACAGACAGAGGAGTGGGTATTGTGTGTATTGTGTGGGGAATTTTTGACATTGGAGGGGTGCAATTTTGGGGGTTTGGGTGTGGTGTGGGGGTTGTTGACCTTCCTCTGGTGGCAGGAGAGGGAGGCCAGGGGGTGGTGTGGAGGGGAACCCCTGGTGTGATCAGTTTAAAGGCCTATGCTGTGGTGGTGCAGGCAGCAAAGAAGCAGTCCTTTGCTGCTCTTATTGCATCTGCAAAGTCATGTCCAGCGGAGCTTTTCCGGGTGGTGAAAGGCTTGGTCAGTCCTGCCTGCCTCCACCTGGACCTGGAGTAATCCAGTGACCGCTGTGACTGGTTTATCGAGTACTTTGCAGATAAGATCGCTTGCATCCGCCACGATTTCGGCACCACAGTTACTGCAGAGGATCATCTTGGGGCTATGGATGTCCCATCCTGTCCTGTTTTGTGGGATTGGTTTCAGATGGTGTTGCCTGCCGATGTGGAGTCCTTGTTGGGATCTGTTCGTGCCACTACTTGTGAACAAGATCCATGCCCGTCCTGGCTGGTGAAAGCCAGCCAGGAGATGTTACGGCCGTTGCTGGCTGGGGTGGTTAGTGCCTCCCTTCGGGAGGGCAGGGTGCCTGACTGCCTAAAAGAGGCTGTGGTTAGACCCCTGCTCAAGAAACCATCTCTTGAC
>QEPC01015148.1:474334-507955 GCA_003113815.1 Sphenodon punctatus | reverse complement strand
CGGCCCGTCTCCTGACGGGGGTGGGATGCAGGGAGCACATGACACCAGTGCTCCGGGCTCTGCACTGGCTGCCTATAAAGCACCGGGCCAGGTTCAAGATGCTGGTTTTAACCTTTAAAGCCCTTCACGGCCTAGATCCTGCTTATCTGCGGGACCGCCTCACTCCCCATGTGCCCGTGCGACCCTTGAGATCGTCCGTGGGAGCCTATTTGGAGGTTCCCCAGGTGAGGCGAGTGGCCACCGATGTTAGATCTTTTTCGGTGGTCGCCCCTGTGCTGTGGAATTCGCTCCCGTAGGAGGCTCGGCTGGCTTCCACTCTCCTGCTGTTTCGGCGTATATGTAAGACCTGGCTGTTCCGTCAGGCTTTTGGTGAGGGGTAGGGGTGGGGTGGGGGTATTTTAAAATTGAAATTGTAAATTGTTTTAACATTTTATATTGTTTTAATGTTTTAATGAATGTTGTTTGCCGCCCCGGGCTGCCCTGTGGGCAGGAGGGGCGGGATATACATTTTAAATAAATAAATAAATAAATAATTTTTTTAAAAAAAGATAGGGGCCTTGTCTCTGTAGGGACGTCTGACCCACACACTATCCTGATGGGCATTTATCCTAGGGCGAGTCTGCCGGGGGAAGGATCAGGAGCTCGGGGGTGTGAGTCGGGTGAAACCGGGAGAGGGCTGGGTGCGTGGATCATCCCCTCCCCCCTGACACTAGGCTAGGCTCCGCCCCAGGCCCGCCGGCCTGGCCTTACTACCCCAGTGTCCCTCCAACATCAAAACACACCAGCCGTCCCTGGCGTGTTCATGGGTGGGAGAGATCCATATAAAAAGGGCAATAATGATAAAAAATTATCATAATTCGACAAGGAACAATTTTTTCAAAGTGCATTAAGTCTGTTATTTACATGTATACAAATTGTATACAGTTCATACAATGAAATTAAGAATGTGAGTGTAGACAACATTATATAAAGTTTAGTTATTGATTAAAATTAATAAAAATATGTATGGTAAGGAATTAAGTACATATATTACATGTATGTTGATGTCCTAAAATATTAAATATTGCACAAATTCTGAAATAATTTCTGTTTTTTGGCATTTGTTTTGTTGCAATGTATGGAGTGGAAAGTTTTTTGAATTGTAATTGTACTGAGTTTGTGGGTTTTTTTGTATTTTAAGAAAACTTTTGTGCATTTAAGTTTTTTTTTAAACTGTTAAGTTTTTTGTTTTGGTTAATTAACCTTTAAAGGCCTTCAAGGCCTGGGCCCTGCTTATCTGCAGGATTACCTCACTCCCGATGTGCCCGTGCGCAACCCTTGAGATCGTCTGTGGGAGACTTTTTGGAGGTTCTCCGGGCGAGGCGGGTGGCCACTGATGTTAGATCTTTTTTCGGTGGCCGCCCCTGTGCTATGGAATTCGCTCCCAGAGGAGGCTCGGTTGGCTCCCACTCTCCTGCTGTTTCGGCGTGTATGTAAGACCTGGCTGTTCCGTCAGGTGAGGGGTGGGGGAGGATCCCCCCCTTCCCCCGCATATTGTATTTTTAAATTGTTTAAAATATTTTTGATTATTGTTGTTCACTACCCCGGGCTGCCCTATGGGCAGGAAGGGCAGGATATAAATTTTACATAAAAAATAAAAATAAATAAACATGATACCAGCCTCTAGTTCTCATGGGCTGTGGTGGTCAGGGGGTGCATGCCTGCCTGGCTAGAAGCTTTCTTCCTAGCAGGCCAGACTCTGTTTATCACAGGGTGAGAGAGACATGGGGTGTTTTCAGACGTTACGGGGCCGCTTGGCCCCGTACCGAAAACAACCCTTTCATTCCCCGCCGGGGTCACCCCGTCACACCATATCAGACGTGCCGGGGGGATCCCGGCGGGGAATCCGGGAGGGGGCGGGGCCGCGCAGCGCAACGTGCAGCCGCATGGCCCCTCCCCCTCCATGCACCCCGCCGCCCGCCCTCCAGGGAGACGGGCAGGCGGCGGGCCACTGTGGCTGCCGCGTCAGGCCGGATGCGCCGTGGCCCGGGATCCCGCCGGGGATCCCGCGCCGTGGCGAGCGGTCAGACGTTACTTTTCTTTGGTCCCTGCCTGGGGTCCGTTTGACCACGCTTCCCAGGACATTCCCCCGGCTAGCCCGGGAAGCGTGGTTCAAATGGACCCCTTGTGCAGATTGACCGTGGCAAACAACTGGCGGCCGCCAAACAGATGTTCGAGACACATTGACCACAGGTGGGTATTCACCGTGGTTCACTGTGATCTCGTAACGTCTGAAAATACCCACGGTGTTTGGAAGATTTTTTATGTGAGGGGTTCAATGTTTATTGCCATGGGGCTACCCCTTTGGTTGCCTTGGGCAGACCCAGTGGTGGGTTGGCACTGCTTATTTCTAAAAACTGTAATATTAAAGTGGAACTGGTTGGCTTTTACAAATCAAATCTGGTGATTTATCATTGTGCCTTCCCTTCGGGGCTGTGCATACTTATTGGGAACATTTATCTGCCCCCTTCTACGTCTGTTTACTTCCCAAGTAATTTTTGGGATGCTGCACTGGAACTGCTTCTTCATGCCAAGAGGTCTTTCCCCTTGTCTCCTCTTATAATCGGCAGAGACTTCAATATTAGGACTGGCAATCTTATTACCACCCCTGTTGCCCCTATTTTGGATGAATTCGTGGAGGAGTTGGGTCTTGCAGCCAGATGCTCAAGTGATAGAGTGACTAGCCCAGGGGCTAAATATTTGTTTGAGTTTTGTGATATTCTTGACATAGTACTTCTCAACAGGTGATTGAGGGGTGATTTGATGGGTAATTTCACCCATCACTCGCACCTTGGGTCTAGCGTCATTGACTATTTTTTATTTTCCAAAGTGTATGTGCAAAGTCTTTTCTCTTTACAAGTTATACCGAGGATTGATTCTGATCACTTCCCCTTAGTACTATCTATTAGGGCCCCCAGTACCAGTTTTTCCAGCTTGAGGGAACCCCGGAATGATCCTGTGTCCTCCTTGACAATAGTATGCCCTGCTCGAGTTAAATGGTCAGAGGAGGTAAAGCAATCTGTAGTGAATGATATGCACTCAGCTGAGGTAGAGAGATGTTGTGTGGGAATAAAAGCAGCAGGAGAGGACGTGGTCTCCCATTATGAGAATTTGATTAATTGCTTGGCTCCCATACTGACAACCATCAGATCCCCTAATGCCCACAAGTTTGACCATGGGTGGTTTGACAGAGAGTGTAGTACTTTAAGAATGGCCCTCCGCAAAACTGCTAGGGCAGTTAGTTACAATCCTTCTTGGGCCTGTCGTAAGCGGCTTCAATCGCTTAGAGTGGTATATCGGAAGTTATTGCTCTCCAAGAAGTCTGTGTTCCAGCAAAAGAACTGGGAACTTCTCCAAAGTGTAGCTGGAGCTGGTGACTCCCAGAAATTCTGGGAGCTGATTTGCAAGGTGAGGCTAGGGGGTAGATCTCCTGTTTCTTTTTCAGTTCCCCCTGAAGCTTGGATACGACACTATACAGAAATTTTCTCCATCTCCCCCTCCGTGTGCTCTAGGGTCATGGTTCAGCCTAAGGACAGTTTTCCCATATGGCCGCCTGTGACCCCGGGTGATATCTTGGGTTTGATTGCACAGCTTAAAGCTGGCAAGGCTCCAGGTGACGATTTTATTCTTCCTGAGTGCCTGAAATGTGAACTGGAATGGTGGGCTGGTGTCTTGGCCCCATTATTTTCAGCTATTAATGAGACTGGAGAGATTCCACTCTCATGGCTTAATGGTATTATTGTACCTATCTTCAAGAAGGGGGACCCTACTTGCCTGGGGAATTATTGCCCTATTAGTCTTCTTAGCACAGTGGGGAAATGATATGCCTGTTTTTTGTTGTTAAAGCTTCAATGGCTAGATTCCACTGGTATACTGGAACCCGAGCAGGCGGGGTTCCAGAAGGGCAAGTCCACTTTGGACCATGTTTTGGTACTCGCAGCCCTGGCTAAGAGATCTCTTGCTCGTTACAAGAATTTTCACTTATGCTTCGTCGACCTTCGTGCGGCATTTGATTCCGTGTCTAGGGAGCGTTTATGGTTTAAGCTAAGCAAGACCTCGATTGATCCTTGCCTTTTATTTTTAATGGTGAAGCTGCATACGGGCAACTCTCTTCAGGTGCGGTGCAACTCCTCAGGCAATTTAACTTCTAGGGTCCAAGTTACTAGTGGTGTTCGTCAAGGGTGCATATTGGCCCCTATGCTGTTTAATTTATTTTTGAATGATCTCGTTCCATCTCTGAACTCTTGTACTTCCCACGCCCCCACTATAGGGGGCAGGGCTAACCCAGCCCTACTGTATGCCGATGACGCCGTCTTAATTTCCCACTCTATAGTGGGTCTGAGACGTGTCATGGACCAATTTGGGGTCTACTGTAAAGAGGAGGCGTTATTTATCAACTATGACAAGACTAAGGTGCTGGTAATGGGGAACTCTAGGTGCCAAAAAACCCATCGCTGGTATATATGTGGTATTCTAGTGGAGCAGGTTTCCACATACAAATACTTGGGGGTGATTTTTTCATGCAGCGGTAGCTGGAAGGCCCACTTTGAGGCTGTTAAGGTCCAAGCAAGGCATACCACTGCAGCGATTATCTTCTTCTTTTTTGGCCCTGGTGGAAATTTGGTTTTACCAGCCCTTCGTGTTTAGATCGAAGGTAATTGCCCAAATCCTGTATGCACTTCCCGTCTGGGATTTAGTCTTAGCTGATGATCTGGAAGTTTTGCAAAATGGTTTTCTGTGGACAATACTTGGCCTCCCGAAGGGTACGCCTCAGGTGATTCTTAGAGTAGAATCTGGTAGTCGCACATTAAGGCAATGTGCCCTCCGTGGTTCTCTCAGATACTGGTTGAAAATATTCCTGTTTCCCATGCAGGACCGGTCTCTTCTTGCCTTAGCGCTGCTCAATGGTGTGCTAAGTGACTGGGATTCCCTGATGGAATTAGAAGCCCACAAGCTGGGGTTCTCCCGTGCCCACTTGTTGGTGCTTGGGCGTGAGTCTGCTGAATCCCTTATTTTTAGGAGGTTGGCAGACCAGGGTCTACAATCAGAGGATTCTCTTCTATGAGCCCAGAAAGCTGCCCCTGCTTATTTTGTACCAGTTCCCTTCCAGGTCAATTGTAGCTATTTATTCTCTTGGTTGGATGCCCCAGCAAGACGAGCTTTTACTCGCCTTAGATGCGAGGCTTTCTCCCCAGAGTTTCTCGAAGGCCGTTATGCAGGGATCCTGAGGGGGAATCGGCTTTGCTCTCTGTGTAATCTCATGGAGCCAGATACGCTTGTCTATCTTTTCTTCCGCTGCCCTGCTTTGACTGACCTTAGGGCAAAGTTGTGGGGTGTTTTTCCCAGCAAGCTGCACGCCAACAGTCCCCAGTTTATCCTTAGGTGGCTCCTTAGCCCACTAGACTCCCCACTGTCCCATTCAGTGGCCAGTTTTGGCCTTGCGGTTGCTCGCAGACGTATATCCCTCCCCTATCAAAAGGGCTTAACTAAGAGGAGATGTTGCAAGGGCCTTGTGTGTATATTACCAGAATTAGTGGACAATTAATGTATACTATATGTTTAGTATCTATGTTATTGTTGTTTTGTAATGATGTTTTATTTTTGGGTGCCAGAGGTATCTGGTTTGTAATAGCTTCGGCTACACAATAAATATTCTTTCTCTCTCACAGGGTGAGAGGGTGGGGAAGGAGTTAGCATTGCAAAAGCAGATGCAAGGGAAGTCAGGGCATTAGCTGAAAAGCAGGTGGCCAGCAGAAGATAGGACCCTGAAGACAATTCCTGGGTTTCAGCACTTAGGAGTTGGGTATCAGTGCCATAAGATTCCAAGTAAAGGGGATGGAGGAGTGTGACAGAGTAACTGTGACAGGGCCGAGCCCTGCTAGGGTAAGTTAAAACACGAGCGGATTGTAAAAAATTGCAGGGGGTTCTTGAAGACTGGATGATTGGGCATCTAAATGGCAGATGAAATTTAATGTGGACAAGTGCAAAGTGATGCACAAAGGGAAAAACAATCCAAACTTTATTTATACAATGCTGGGTTCTAAATTAGGAGTTACCACTCAGGAAAAGGACCTTGCAGTCATTGTGGGCATTACACTGAAATCCTCAGCTCAGTGTGTGGCGGCCGTCAAAAAAGTAAACAGAATGTTAGGAATTATTCATAAAGGGATAGAGAATAAAAATGAAAATATCATAATGACACTATACAAGTCTATGGTGCAACCGCACCTTGAATACTGTGTGTACAGTTCTGGTTGCCCCATCTCAAAAAAGATATAGTTGAAATACAAAAGGTACAGAGAAAGGCAACAAAAATGATAAATGGATAAGTGCCCTGTGAAGAGAGGCTGGATAGGTTGGGGCTCTTTAGCTTGGAGAAGAGATGACTGAGAAAGGATATGAAAGAAGTTTATAAAATCATGAGTGGTGTGGAACACGTTAATAGGGAATGGTTATTTACCCTCTCAAATAGTACTAGAACTAGGGAACACTCCATGAAACTAACAGGTAGCAGATTTAAAACAAATAAAAGGAAGTACTTTTTCACTCAACACTAGGGGTGGGAAACCGGTAGAATCCGGTATCCGATAATGCCGGTATCGGGCGTACCGGCATTATCGGATTCGGCCCGGTAATCCGGACCCGGTACCGGATTTCAGGGTACCGGTTTTTTACATTGCAGCCATTTAAAAATGGCTTTGGAACTCACTGGGGAAGTGAGTTCCAAAGCTTATCGCCGGCAGCCTGTAACTCAGTTTATAAATTAAGCGGCTAACTGCGCAGAGAAATTTTACTTTAACACTAATAACTTATGGCCAAGACGGTGAAAATTCTATAACTGTAGGCACTAGCCAAAGACGGCAACCATAACTAAGTGAACATTTACTAGTAAGTCTCCCTCATCCAGGATTATACTGTTCCTAGGGAGGGTCCGGAGGACTGTCTGCTTAGCGGAGGAAGAAAAGAATTCACCAAGGTAGGTGACCAATTCTCTTTTCTCCCCCCGCTGCAGACAGTCCTCAGGCTGGGATATACCCAAGCCACCAGGACATTTAGGGAGGGAGAGGAACAGTCCCAGGAGGATCCAAGACCACCTGTAGAACTCTCCTCCCAAAAGCTGCCTCTGCTGATTGAAGTGCCAATTTTGTAGTGTTGAACAAAGGAGTGTATTGACGCCCATGTTGCAGCCTTATAAATCTCGGTGTATGATGCCCTGGCCCTAAATGCGTATGATGTTGCAGCCCCTCGTACCGAATGGGGCCAAATCTGTAAAGGGGGAGGCCTACCCTTAGCTCTGTATGCCTCCACTATGGCTTGCTTAACCCACATAGAAATTAGCGTTTTTGACGGTCTGATTCCCACTATGCTGGGCCTTATGTTGACAAACAAAGCTGATGTTTTTCTAAAGGCCTTTGTCCTATGTAGATACATTTTAACGGCCCGTCTTACATCTAGTGTGTGCCATTTTTTCTCTCTGGGATGAACTAGGTTAGGGCAGAACTAGGGAAGGACTATCTCCTGCACCCTATGAAAAACTGTATTGCATTTAGGAATAAATGCCTGGCCAGTCTCAATGTGACAGATTGCTTCTGAAAAACACAGAAGTTATCCTTCATGGAGATAGCCCCCAGCTCTGACATTCTGCAAGCTGAAGTGACTGCTACCACAAACACTACCTTGATGGATAGCCAATACAGCGAGACATGTGTGAGTGGCTCAAAAGGAGGGCCTGTCAGAGCGTCAGTCACCAAATTAAGATCCCAAGAAGGGTATCGATGTATAAAAGGGGGAGACAGGCACTTTGCTGCCTTCAGAAACTGCCTTACGTGTCTATGGGAAGTTAAGTTAATGCTGGTCACTGCCCCCAGGACTGAGTTGAGAGCGGACATTTGTCTCGGCAGGGTGTTATACCTCAGCCCCTTTTTGAGACCCTCCTGAAGGAATTCTAATACCTGAGGGATAGCAGTTGTGCAGGGATTGATATTCCTTTCTGCCACCCATAAGGAGAAGACCTTCCACGTTGCGGCATAGGAGCGTCTAGTCGCTGGTCTCCTAGCTTGTAAAAGAGTTTTCAAGACAGGATTAGAGTACCCCATGTTCTGTAACGCTAGGCGCTCAACCTCCAAGCTGTTAGATTTAACACGCTGGGATTCTTGTGGAGCACCGGCCCCTGAGAGAGAAGGTCCGGTGTCAATGGTAGGTGAAATTGATCCTGAATTGCCAGCTCCATCAGAGCTGAGAACCACGGACGTCTCGGTCACCATGGGGCCACGAGGATTATCTGGGACCCTTCCCGCCTGATTTTTGCTATTGTATGGGTAAGCAATGGAAAGGGCGGGAATGCATATAGAAGACCCTTTGGCCATTCCTGATTCAGAGCGTCCGGAGGGAGATTGTTTTGTGCCTTTCCTCCTGTTATGAACCGCTCCACATGAGAGTTCTCTCTTGTTGCAAAGAGGCCCAGAATTGGCATCCCGAACCTCTTGACAATCATCTGGAAGACTCTCTTGTTGAGGGACCACTCGTGAGGGTCCACCTCCCTGCGGCTCAGCCAGTCCGCGTGAGAGTTCTCTGACCCCTTGATGTGAACTGCCTTCAGAGAGGCCAAGTGAACCTGAGCCCATGCAAACAGAAGAGACGCCTCTCTTTGCAGGGGTTTGGATCTGGATCCCCCCTGGTGGTTGATGTAGACTTTCACTGTTGTGTTGTCTGTATAAATCAACACATGGGATTTTTTCAGTCGTGGGCCAAAACTTTGAAGAGCCAGGC
This sequence comes from Sphenodon punctatus, assembly GCA_003113815.1. NCBI lineage: Eukaryota > Metazoa > Chordata > Lepidosauria > Sphenodontia > Sphenodontidae > Sphenodon > Sphenodon punctatus. Next base: position 499,147 of record QEPC01015148.1, on the reverse strand, counting down.
GAATCGCCTTTAGCTCCAGAAAGTTTATGGATTTCCTCTGGTCCCTCTGGTTCCACAACCCCTGAACTGAGGTCGAGTCCATGTGAGCCCCCGCATCCCCTGAGACTCGCATCGGTGGTGACCACCGATCGAGGGGAATCTGTGAGTGGCACCCCCTCTCGGAATCTTTTTTGGTCTAACAACCAAGACATTAATAGTTTTCACTGTCCTGGGAGGGAGACTCAGGGATTTTCCCCTCGCATAAGCTCTCTCTGGAAAGGAACTAGCAAGGACTATAAGGACCTTAGATTGTGTCTGGCCCATGTTATCTGGCGGGAGCAAGAGACCATGAGCCCCAGCAACCTGGCTAGTGTCTTCAGTCTCAAGCAGTGACTGGCTTGTAGAAGGAGAACAAGGCGGTGAATTTTCTCCCTCCTTCCTTCTGGAACGTAGGTGATTTCTAGGACAGTGTCTATGATCACCCCCAAATGCTCTAATCTGCATGTGGGAGTCAGATGGCTTTTCTGAAAATTCACCATAAAACCGTGGAGGGAGAGATACGTTATGACCCTGTCCACACTCTGGGATGTTGACTCCTGTGATTGCGCCTTGATCAGCAGATCGTCCAGGTAAGGGAACACATGTATCCCTTCCCTGCGTAGATTTGCTATTAGCGTCACCAGCGTCTTGGAAAATGTCTGCGGCACTGATGATAGGCTGAAGGGAAGGGCCCTGTACTGCCAATGAATATTGTTGTGAGCAAAACACAGCCATTTTCTGTGAGCTGGGAAAATAGGAATATGGAGATAAGCCTCCCTGAGGTCTAGTGAAGCTAGCCAATCCCCCTTTGAGAGATTCTGGAAAATTGAAGAGACTGTCTCCATTTTGAATCTCTTGGGAGAGATCCACTGGTTCAGTCTCTTCAGATCCAGGACTGCCCTCCATTCCCCTGTCCTCTTTGGCACCAGGAAAATTATTGAGTAGAGGCCGCATCCTTTTTGCTCCTCCGGTACTCTCTCTATCGCCCCCATGGAAGCTAATCTTCCTATCTCTGGAGGACATGGCTAATGCCTTTTGAGGGTTTTTTGATAGGGGAGAGGGAATGAAACAGCCCCTTGGTCTTTGGAGGAATTCTAATTTGTACCCCTGAGTGACGATTTGGGTACAAGTCTGATATGGGCTCTGCCCAGATCGCCACAAAACCTGATAGGCGTCCTCCTATTCCTCCCCCTCTCAGCCTGTCATGCTTGTTTGGCTGAGGGCGGGCCAGACTGCTCTCAAGGCCTGCCACGTTCTTATCTACGCTGATGTTGACCCCTGAATCGAAAGTTCTGTCTGACAAAACTCCCTGTCCTGAAACTGCCCTCTTCTGTGCCCAGAGGGGAAGGAGGACAAATACTGGGAGTTTCGAAAACGAAAATAGGGGGTGCGAAAAGTTTTCTTCCTCACGCCTACTTGCTGGAGTGTCTTTTTCTTAGATTTATTATTTGCCTCCTCCAGCACCTTGTCAAGTCAAGTTCCAAAAAGCTTGTGACCCTTATAGGGACTAGATACCAGCAGGTTCTTTGCTGTGTTATCTCCCAGCCATGTCCTGAGCCTGGCCATGATTTTTAGACCTGCTGCTCTAGTCGACCAAGCCAGCGCATCTGTAGTAGCGTCTGTCATTAATGCATTAGCAAGAATGACCCTGGCTGATAAAGTTTTGGCCCTCTTTTCTGTCATTGTTGGTGATTGCATCTCCTGTAGCCATGCCATAGATGCCCTGGCTACATATGATGCAAGGATGTTAATTCTAATCGTGGTGGAGTTTGCCTCAAAGGCTTTCCTGAGAACGCCCTCCAGCGCCCTATCCGAAGAGTCTTTCAGATAGCAGTCCCCCTCCGTTGGAAACACCATTTGCCTAGCTAAGGAGGCAGCCGCTGCATCCACCTTCGGGGATTTAAATAGGTACTCCTTCCTCCTGGAAAACCTGTAGAGAGCTTCATGTAACTTATTAAGTCTTGGTGTTTTGGCTGAGGCTTTCCACTCTGTAATCAAGAGTTTTTCAAATGCCTTGTCTAAGGGAACACCCAGATTCCTACCCAAGACTGATGGCAGGAGCTGTCTGTCATCCTCCTCCTCAGATTCAGATGCTTTATCTTTGGAGGGTTTTTCCTCCAACTGCAAGGTCTTTATCACTTGCTCCATTAACTCCTCCCTAAATGAAAATGGAAAATGCCTATCCTGTTCCCTATCGGGTTGTGGTGGCTCCTGCCACTCTCCTTCTTCTTCCTCTGAATAAGAGGAATTCAAATGTATTTCTGATTGCAGCAGGTATGAGGCTGAAGACCCACGATTCTTCTGAGAGCTGCTGTGTGAGGATTGTGGATTCCCTAAATGGAGGGAACCTGCGCCCCCTGGTGGCCGCAGCTCTCTACTCTCTCCCTTTTCCCTCCTTTTTTCTTTCCCTTTTCCCCTCCTTTTTTTAGTTAGGGGGGCCCTTGCCTGGGATGGCCTGGGACCCCTCTTTCTGCCCTGCCTCTTGCACAACCATGAGATGGATTCCACCATCTTGGCCATATTTAAATTTAACTGCGCCAGCCCTTCCGCCTGAGTGTCCTGAGGCTGGGGGGTGGGGGGAGGGCGGCTTCTGAGGGGGGCTTGTCGGCGTGCCATCTGCGGAGACCTGCCGATATAAGGAAAGGGCTGCCAATATCCTATACATACTTTTTTCCCCTGATGAGGGAAGGAGGAGTGGGGGCGGGGATGGGGGAGAGAAGAGGGCTAATGTGTGAGGCGAGTGTCGCCTTAACCCCCCTTCTTACCTCCATGCTGAGGTGATTTTTTTCTCCCGTCCAGCCCGCTCTCCCGTCACTGCTGTGAAGGAGAGAACGGGGCCTCGGCTTTACCTCTCTTCTCCTGGGAGGCGGGGCCAGTAAGGGTTTTCCCAGGAACCATGCTACTGCAGCGGCAGAGGACGGTTCTAACATGGAGGAGTGAGCCCGATCCTTCCAATCCTTTCTGCAGTGGGGAACCCGGGCGCGAGCGCGGGGCCCTGCGGGCTCCTCCTACCTCCCAGGCAGCAGCGTGGGAGGTGGTGACGGGGGAACCACAACAACCATCCCAGCGGGGAGGCTGTGCTTTAATGCCACCCCCCTGTACCCCGTGGGGCCTGAAGAGATTTTCTGGCTCGTCTTCCCGGAGCCTGTGGAATTCCAACCTGCCAGTATCAGGCAGAAGAACGAACTGGGGAAATAAGAGCGGCGGCAAAGTATGTGCATGCGCACAAAGTTTTCAACTCTTCTGCTGCCTGCCGGTCAAGGTAGTACTACCCAGCCGGAGGACTGTCTGCAGTGGGGGGAGACGATGCAGGTGCACTTGCATTCATTATCATATTCATTATGTATTTCATTACCATATTCATCAGCTCTGTAATGACATATTTTTACGTATCCTTGCTTATAGATAAAAATGACCACATGGAAACGCCTCCCTTGTAACTGTCCTTTCTCTCACTCCTTGTGTGTAATTGGCTACCAGATTTGGTCTGTAGCAGCATATATTCCAGCCTTGTCTCAAAATAAACGTTCTTTCTTACTGGCATTACCGCAAGCCTCTTGTCTGGTTCCTGGGCAAAGGAGAAGGAGCTGGGCTGGGTTGAAGAGCCTTCCAACATCTTGGTGCTGTTTGCCTTGGCCTTGCACCGCTAAATGTAGCGAAGAGGACACCCCAGACTCCTTATTCAGCTCTAGGATGAGACTGCTCATGTCAGTGCGAGGCTCTCCCTCATACACTGCAGGCAGCAATACCTACCTACCAGTCCCAGCTCACCCAGGCTGAATCGGGAGCTGTGTCTGTTAGGAGAAAGCTCTTCTCCAACAAGGATTTGTTAGGTGGGACTGGAACATGGATGTAATAGAAGAGGAGATGTAGGAAAGTCCCCTCAGTCCCACAATCAATACCCTGAAAATGTGTGCAGTTCCGGTCACCCCATCCCCAAAGGGAAATTGTAAAATTGGAAAAGGTACAGAGAAGAGCAACAAAAGATGATCAAGGGTACAGAACAGTACACACTTCCACAAACATCTGTTGTTGGCCCCTGACAAAGACAGGATACTGGGCTAGATGGGCTCTTGGTCAGACTGAGAGTGCATTCCCACGTACAGAAAAATGCTGGTGTTTCTAAATGCAGGCAATTTAAAAATGCGCTTGCATTTATTCACACAGCATTTAATTTGCACTTTCCAGCCATTTAAAATAATGCGCCTTTCACATTCCCACACTAACTTAAGTCAGTATCATGAACGCCTTGCTTGCCTGGCTCCCAGAGAGGGGAGAAGAGCCGAGCGAGAGGCGGGAAGCAGGGTGCTCTGTAACATGATATTGACTAGGCTAGTCAGTATTATGTCACACAGCGCTCTGCTTCCCCGGCTCTCGGGTCCAGAGAGGGGAGAGGAGCTGAGCCGAAACGGAGCGCTCATGATACTGAAGAGCGGAGGACATTCTGACAGGAGGATTTATGCGGGTGTTTAGAAACGCGCTCTTGTAAAGGTAGGTTTTTGCCGCTTGTCAATGCGCTTAAAAACAAGTGCAAGCACGGTCAAAGAAGCGCATACAGCCTTTCACACTACAAGGAAATATGCAGGGAAAAGAAAAAAGTGCTGATTTGCTGTATGTGGGAATGTACTCTGAGTCCAGCAGCTCCTAATCACTTATGTTCTTAGAGCCTCCATTTTCTGCTTAAAGAAAACCTTGGAAGAAGTAGACAAGTCAACTCACCACCATGAAATAAAGCTCGCAGTTCACGCTGCAGACAGTCTCAAAGACAAAAGTGATTCTTGCCACTTCTTTATTTTCTGTGTCATCCATCACGGACTGTGGGGGGCTGTAACAGCAGATACAGAAATCAGAGACTAGGTTTCTCTTTTGTGCAAGAGACAAAACAGTTCAGATGGCCCTTTCTATGGGACCAACGTCTGTGGCTTAGGGTGTGTGAGGTTTCACGCTTCTGAGCTCTTCTCATGGAAAAGGCCATGGAGGAGTGTCACAACTGCTGAAAATGACAATGCAGAGATTGGCTTGTTCGGATAGTCCTCATTCACCAGAGATCATCTGAGGTGTTTGGAGGCAGATCCTATTCTCACATAAAGTAGGATACTGTTCCGGGAGGCTTGCAGGAAAGCCAAGTAGGACCCAGGGTAAAACAGGAGGTGGGCCGTCCTTTAGATGTTCTACCAACAATCTTAGATGTCTATACATAATGCTTAGAATATGGGGAATAAACAAGAGGAACTTGAAATCATACTGAATGATATATAATAGGCATCCCTGAGACTTGGTGGGATAAATCTCACAATTGGAATGTATGAGTTGAGGGGTACAGCTTGTTCTGAAAGGATAGGCAAGATAGAAGAGAATGGGGAGTAGCATTGTACATCAAGAATCTATACATTCCTATGGAAGTTGACGCGATGAGAGTGGCAGTTCTGTTGAAAGTAGGGATGGGCGAACGCGTTCGGAGTTCAGCCTGAACTTGGCCTGTTCAGACGACCGAATCCGAACCCAAATCCGAACACGAATTGGCCGAACCAAACTCAATTCCAAACGTCGAAATGACCGAACAGTTCGGTCAGTTTGGATCGCGTTCGGGTGAGTTCGGGTGGCAAAAAAAGGTTCACTGGAAGATCGAACGTGACAGGGAGGGGTAGTACTAGTCACTGAGGAGCAGACTTCCAGGCATGAGAGGTGGAGAGGCTTGCAAGAAATGAAACTATCTGCCTCCCCGCTTCCCAACACCTTCTGAGGTAGTCACTGTTCCTGAACAGCAGGCGCTGAGTAGGATTATTAGATTGCTTTAAGTTTCATTGCAGTTTTGTACTGAAACTTAAATCTTAAACTGAAACCTTGTGTTGTTTGTGATTCCCCCCATCCCATATGAGAAATAGGTTAGGGACAGTAGACAGTTGTAGGAGTTAGCTTAGTGATAGAGATAGCGTTAGTGATTTAGTTTTAGTGTTTGTAGGAGTAGGCCTGTATACTTATTAGATAATCCATTTAGTTCATAGCATTTAGAATAGTTATTAGCAGTTAGATTTAGTGTAGATATATATATATATATATAATATTAGATTTAAAAATTAAATTAAAAAAACCCATATAAAAACAATAAAATAAAATAAAAAACAAAAATAAACCAATTAAAACCAAAGAAACATATAAAACACAACAAAAACACCCATAACAAAACATTTCCCAAACGGCCGAACCCGAACCGAACGGCCAAACCGAACGACCAAACCCGAACCCGGCGAACTAACCAAACAGACGAACCGAACGCAGCCGAACCGAACGGCCGAACCCGAACCGCGATCTGTTCGCCCATCCCTAGTTGAAAGTAAAGATAAAACAAAGAGGAAAATAACAGATGGGATACTATGGTACAGGCAGGCAGATAAGGTAGATGAGGGCTTCCTAGAGCAGATCACAGAGGTTCAAGAAGGTATGAACTGATAAATTCTGCTATGGAAAGGATGTACAACAAATTCTTGGATTGTACTGGTGACAACTACCTCTTTCAGAATGCTGAAGAAGGAACCAGGGGGTCAGCTATCTTGGACTTGATCCTAACAACTAGGGAAGAATTGGTGAATGAAGTGAAGGTAGGGGGAACTTTGGGGGGAAAGTGAACATGCAATATTAGAATTCATGATCCTAAGAAATGGCAAGGGGTTTTGAAAACAGCCTAACAACCTTGCACTTCAAAAAAGCTAATTTTAATAAGCTCAGTGAAATACTAGGTGTCATCCCATGATTAGATCATCTAAAATCCAAGAAGTCTGGAATAATTGCAAACGGTCACAATGAAAAAGAAAAATGGGAGGTGTCCAAAGAAGCCAATGTGGCTGCACAAGGAGCTTACCAATGAGCTAAGAATCAAAAGGGAAATGTATGGGGCGCTAGTGCGCATGCGTCAGGGTTAGGCGGGCATAGCCGAAGCTCTCCCCGACCCCGTCAAAAAAAGTACTGTTAAAAGAACAAAGAAAGAGAGTGAAGGGCAAAAAAAGGACATAATGTCTAGAAATAAAGGTAGACAGGAAAAAAATACAATTAAAAGATTTTGTGAGGCTGCAGTGGGATCGCAAGAATCGGAGACGGAGGGAGAGATCGTAAACAACATGGCGGCGCGCAGTGAGAAGGAGACGGAGGCGGGGGAAGACAGGTTTTTGCAGGTAACCGCCATGTTCAAAGAAATTCAAAATAACTGCAAAGATATTAAAAAAGACCTAGAGGCAGCCCAAAGAGAACGGGTAAGCCTAAAGAAGGACACTACAATGTTAAAAAAATCCATGGAAGATATGAAAAAAAAGATAGAAAATGTAACAGTGAGGGTAGAAGACACGGAAAAACAGATAAGTGTAATTGAAGACTCAGAGTCAGAACTAAAGACACAGGACAAAGTTCAGGCGCTTCAAAAAGACCTAACATGAGTTCTGGCCCGTTGTGAGGACTTAGAGAACAGGAGCCGGCGCTCCAACCTTAGAATTGTGTGGATTACCGAAGGAAAGGAACTGCCAGACACGAGAACATTTATCTGCAAATTACTGGCAGCCTTGTTCCCAGCAGAAGCAGTGATCAACCTGGCGCAGATAGAAAGAGCGCACCGAGCACTGAGGGCAAAACCGGGGGCAGGAGAGAGACCCAGAGCCCTGATTGTCAAATTCCTATCATCCTTTGACAGAGAGAGGTATTTTAAAGCGGCCAGAAACGCAAGGAAGCTGATGTATGAAGATGAGGAGCTTAGGGTGTTTCCAGATATGGCGCCAGAGACGCTTATGAAAAAGCGGAGTTGGCATCCACATATGGACTTTCTGAATAGCAAGGGGATTCGCCTACAGCTGTGGCATCCGGCGAGGCTGGCGTTGTATTTCAACGGACGAAAGAGAGTTTTCGACGATCTGACCAGTTACAAGAGCTTCCTGAAAGCAAACCCTACGCTACATAGTGAGGAAGGATGAAGAGAGAGAGACAGACAACCAATAGCGATTTCGAGACTTAAATATTTTTGGAGACTAAATGGAGCAAGTGAGGGACGAGTGGAAGACAATAAGCAAGAGTAAAGAATTTAAAAGAATATGATAAGCATTAGAGAAAGTTGAACAGTTACTGAGTTAAAGAATGAATATTATAGTAAGGTTATGTTAACTGATAAATGGGGAGGGGGGTGGAGGTGGGAGTTTGCTACCCTGGGCTTAGATGACACCTGCCCCCATGGGAGATGGCAAAGGGAAAGGGGAAAGAGCGAACTGAAGGCGAAGTGGGCATCAGAGGAGGGTGGAGCAAAAAGTAGGGTGGGAGGGACACAAAGGGGGGGAGAGAAGGGGGGCTAAAGGGGGGGGAATTGGAGAGGGGAGGTACAGAAGGGGAAGGGGGGGAGCAACAAGGGAGGTGGCCGAGACAGGGGAATAACAGTAAGGTTAAAAAGTTCCAGGTTGTTATGATAGATGTAAGAAAGACCAAATATAGGGAAGGGTATAGAAGAGGAGAGAATGGTAGGACCAGATGGACGATAGAGGAATGAGAAATATGAAGACACTGACACTAAATGTTAAAGGGCTCAATTGTCCAGTAAAAAGGAATAGATTGACATATTTACTTAAGATCCAAAAAGCTAATATTTTCTTTATTCAAGAGACTCATTTACTAGAGAAGGATACAGCAAGGTTGAAAAGCAAAGACTACAAAGAAATTTACTTAGCGTGTGCAAAAAAAAAAAAAAGGGCCAGAGTGGCCATAGGAATAGCAACAGAGACTGAATTTAAATGCAATGTTAAAGTAATAGATCCAGAGGGACGATATTTGATATTGGTGGGGCGAATGGGGAGCAAAGAGATGACCTTGGTAAATGTATATGCACCAAATGGCAAGTTGGTCCAATTCTTTAGGAATTTATTAGAACAAGTAGATGCAGTGGCAAGGGGGAACATTTTAATGCAGGGAGATTTCAATATCCCACTACATAGGTTAGACCGCTCCTCAGGGAATACGTTGGAGAAATGGCAGGAACAGATTGTGAAGTATTTAAACGACAGAGGCCTGTGGGATTTAAACAGATATTTGGCGCCTCAACATAGGGACTACAGCTTTTTTTTCAAATAGACATGGTACATAGACATGTATAGATCATGTAGTCGCAGACACAGAAATGGCAAAACAGAGCTATATATGCAGAACGCAAGAGATAGCTTTTTCAGACCATGCAGCCATTATTTCTCTATTCAATTGGACACGCAGGAAAATGAATGGGGAAAGGACTTGGCTGTTCCCCAAGAGAATACTATTTAATCAAGAGTATAGAGAACAGTTAATAGACGAATGGCAGCTGTACATAAAGGAGAATGACACGGAAGGGATGACAAGCCACATTATTTGGGAGGCGGGCAAGGCGGTGATGAGGGGGAAGCTGATAGAAATGGATGCTAGAGATCGGGCACAGAGAAAGTCAGTCCTGAAAGAATTATACGACAGTTAAATCAGCTAACCTTGAGAGATAAAAAGAACCCATGTAAACAAACACAAAATAAAATAACACAGATAAGAGGGGAATAAATACGTTGGAGACAACGAAAGTAGCCAATCAAATTAGGGAAATTAAGGGGGTATACTATGAAAAGTCTAATAAATGTGATCGCATTTTAGCAAACTTAGTAAAGCAAAAAAGGGAAAAAACTAGAATCAGGAAAATACAAGGCGCAAATGGGATGGAAGTTAAGGAGGAGCAACAGATACAAGGCATATTTAAAGAATATTATAGTGAACTATATAAGTCCCAGAGACCAATGGAAGAGGCCATTAGAGCCTTTCTGCAGAAACTAAAATTACCAAAAATCAATCGCGACCATCTTAAATTCCTAAATCAGAGAATAACAGTAAAGGAGGTTAAAGAGACCATAAAAAATTTACCCAAGGGAAAGGCAGCAGGGCCAGATGGATTTATATCGGAATATTACCGAGTATTAAAGGAGCATATGGCACTATGTCTCAGCAAAGTATACAATGACATTTTAGACAGAAAAGAACTACCAAACTCGCAGTATGAGGCGTTAATTGCTTTGATTCTAAAACAAGGTAGGCCAGAACAAGAGTGCGTGAGTTTCAGGCCAATATCTTTACTTAACGTAGACTATAAAATATTTGCCAAAATATTGGCAAATAGGCTGAACACATGTGTAAATACTTTGATAGGACAAGACCAGGTAGGATTTATGCCCATAAGAATGGGGGCAGACAACGTGCGAAAAGTGGTAGATATAATGCATTATATAAATAAAAGACAAGAAGAAGCTATGGTAGTGTCAATGGATGCGGAGAAGGCATACGACAGGGCGGAGATTAGTTTCCTGATGGAGACCTTAAAGGGAATGAGATTTAGTGGGAATTTTATAAATTGGGTAGAAGCCATATACAAACACCCCAAATCAAGTTTAATTATTAATGGACAGCTGACACAATCGTGTGAGTTAGAGAGGGGGATGAGACAAGGATGCCCGCTTTCCCCGTTATTGTTTGCAATCTTCCTGGAACCATTGGCAATAGCGATAAGGGAGAGAGAGGACTTAAGGGGTATAGTGGTAGGAGAAGTGGAACATAAGCTGAGTTTATACACAGATGATATCTTGGTATTCCTGGATAAACCAGCAAGAACTGCACCAAATTTGATAGAACTGATAAAGGAATACAGTGAGCTGTCAGGGTATAAAATAAATTTGAATAAGTCGGCAGCTATTATATACGCCCAAACTAGTGAGCGTATGCAAATGATAGCGAGCAAGGTTCCATTTAAAATAGAGAAAAACAAATTAAAATACCTAGGCATATTTTTAACAAAGAACCCACAAGGGCTATATAAAGCAAATTATGGGTATAAGAAAGAACAAATCCAAAAAATGTTGGATAAATGGAATAATATATGTTCATGGATGGGTAGGGTGAATATTTTCAGGATGATAATCATTCCCAAATTGCTCTACATATTATTTGTGCTTCCGATATATCTACCAAACAAATTTTTCACTGACATTGGGTATTTTCAGACGTTACGAGATCACGGTGAACCACGGTGAATACCCACCTGTGGTCACCGTGTCTCGAACGTCTGTTTGGCGGCCGCCAGATGTTCGCCACGGTCAATACCCGCATGGGGTCAATTTGAACCACGCTTCCCGGGCTAGCCGGGGGAATGTCCTGGGAAGCGTGGTCAAACGGACCCCCGGCAGGAACCAGCAAAAAGTAACGTCTGGCCGCGCGCCATGGCCCGGGATCCCCGGCGGGATCGCAGGCCATGGTGCTTCCGGCCCGACGTGGCGGCCGCAGTGGCCCCGCCGCCCGCCCGTATCCCTGGAGGACGGGCGGCGGGGTGCGTGGAGGGAGCGGGGCCGTGCGGCCGCACGTTGTGCCGCGTGGCCCCGCCCCCTCCCACATTCCCCGCCGGGATCCCCCCGGCACGTCTGTTGTGGCGTTACGGGGTGACCCCGGCAGGGAATGAATAGGGTGATTTCGGTACGGGGCCAATGGGCCCCGTAACATCTGAAAATACCCATTGAGCAGATGATCACCAAGTGGATCTGGAAAAATAAAAAGCCACGAATAAGGAACTACCAACTTAAAGTTGTCAAAGAAAAAGGTGGAATTAATCTCCCAGATATTAAATTATATTACTGGGCGGCGAGTTTGAGGGCAATTAGCTACTGGGTTCAGGATGGACACAATACACACTGGGTAGACATTGAGAAGACACAGCTGGAAAATACAAAATTACAGTTTGACAATTTTTGGGAAACAATAAAGAATAACAAAGCTATGAAGGAACACCCCTTTGGGTGGTCAGCATGGACTGTATGGAGGAAAGTCAAAAAGAAACTAGATATTCAGAACAAGATGATTCCGCTATATTCAATAAATAACCCAGAGATAGAGAGAATACCAGGTGCTGTCTCTATGCCAAACAATGAGAGAAAAAGATGTCAAGCACATAAAAGATCTTTTTGAAAACAAGGCATTTCTCTCCAAAGAAAACCTTGAAAAGAAAATAGGAAAAAAAATTAACTTCCTACAGTTCCAACAACTGTTCAGCTTGTATGGGAACAGTAAAGAAAAGGTGCAGAGATATGGGAGACAAAGTCATTCCTTAGAAATAATCCTAATACAGCGAACATCCAATAAGGGACTACTGTCACGTATTTATGGGGAGTTGAAAAACTTATGGTATAAACCAAGGGAGAAAGATTATGTGGACAAGCGGGGATTAGATATGAATAGACAATTTTCAGAGGCAGAGAAAAGGGAAGCATATGGGCACATACACCACTGTGCTATTTCAATGGCGGTAATAGAAACCCAACTGAAAGTCTCAATGAGAAGCTATGTAACACCAATTGTAAAGGCAAAATGGCTGGAAACAGAGTCGAAACTATGCTGGCAGAAATGTGGGGAAACAGGCACCCTATACCATTGCCTGTGGGCGTGTAGCAAGCTGAGTCCATTATGGACTAAAGTGTGGGAGGTAATTAGGGGGACAACAGGACTTACGTTGCCAATGGATCCATCTATAGCCATTTTAGGGATATACCCCGAGGTGCCTTTACTGAAGCAGCATAAACAGACGTGTATCCATATGATATTAGCTGCAATCAATGTAATTGCAAAAAGGTGGAAGGGCTCAGAACCCGACAATAGGGGAATGGTACAGAAGGTTATGGTACATTATATCGCTGGAAAAAACAGTAGCAGAGGCAAAGGAGTCAATGAGTGATTTCTTTATAGTTTGGTCAGCTTGTTTCGAGTATCTAAAAAAAAATGTAAATATGGTGGAACCTGAAGATGTGATATGTATAATGGAACTATAAAGGCAAAAGAGGAGAGGGATAAAAAGAGGGGAGGGAAGAAGGGGGAGAGGGAGGTAGAGGGAGGGGAGGGGGAAGCATAAAGGGATAAAGGGGAGAGGGGAGGGGGGGAAGGGAATTAAGGGGAAGTTAAGGAGCGATAAAGGAAAGGTCAAAGAGATGTAATAACTGTGTAAAATGTACTCAGCAAAACGTGTGTGGTCATGGCATGTAAATCTTTCCTGTACAAGAAGCAAATAAATAAAATGAAAAGTTAAAAAAAAAAAAAAAGGGAAATTTATAAGAAATGGAAGGAGGGACAAGTTACCAAAGATGCATACAGACATGTAGTCCAAACTTGTAGGGATGGTGTCAGGAAGACTAAGGCACAGAATGAGCTAAGGCTACCAAGGGAGAATTCCAGTCCAGCGAGGCGTGTGCCAAGGCTGTATCCTGATTCCTGGCACTGTCTCTTTTTAACTTTTATATTAATAACATCGTTCCTTCTCTTGCACAGATTGACTCTCATCCCCCTAAGCTTAACGGCCGTAAAATACCTGTCTTGTATGCGGATGACGCTGTCATTTTGTCACAAACTCCCATTGGACTCGAAAGGAGCATGTCTAAGTTTAATCAATTTTGTCATGAGGAATGCCTGTCAATAAGCTTTTCTAAAACCAAAGTTATGATAGTGAGCCGAGCTAAGAAAATCCTTCATTGGCAAATTAAACAAAATCCAATAGAGCAGGTTCGAACATACAAATATTTAGGTGTCATCTTTTCTGATAATTGTAGTTGGCATGCACATTACTCTGCAGCTCCTGATATGGCTCGAATAACTGTTAATACAATCTTGAGCTATTTTTTGCATCAAGGGGAAAAGTTAGTCTCTTCTCCCCCAATTGCTCTATGCTGTTGAAATCTGGGGATTTCAATATAGACAAATTGGAGCACCCACAAAATCGATTCCTTTGGTCTATTTTGGGACTTCCCAAAGGCACTCCACAGACTATTTTGCGAGCTGAGACTTTGTCATCTACTATTAAAGCTAAAGCCTTACATTTAATAATCAAATCCTGGTTGAGATGGAACTTATTTCCCCCTGAGTCTAAGTCCCTGTATTCTTTATTAGTGAACCTGGGACTGAGAGATAACTGCAATAGAAAGACAGAGGTAGAGGTTGAGGTTGCAAAGTTGGGTCTGTCCAAAAGCCTCTTGGCTCCCTTGGGCCTTATAGCTGCAGGCGAACTTGTTAAAAGGAGAATAAAGGGCCAGGAGATCCAAAATAAATTCTCCCTATTAAAGAACCAAAAGGCGGCCAAATTATACCTAGAGATATGATTGTGCTCTGCGGCTAATCATTATTTATTTGTATAAACTGACTCGAATCTTAGGCAAGCTTTAACTCTTTTTAGAGTAGAAGTTTTTCCCTCTGCTATTTTAGAGGGTCGCTATAACAAAAATCCAAGGGAAGAGAGAGACTGTTCTCATTGCTCGTGTCGGCAGCTTGAAACAGTTAAGCACGTTTTCTTTTACTGTCCTTTCTACACTAAAATCTGGGAAAAATATTTATCAATGTACATTAGAGGCTATTTTGAATGGCAGTATGATAACCTTTTGATTGTTCTTTTATCAGGATCTGACTGTGGAAAATGGGTTGCTAGGTTTTGTTTCTTAGTTTTATGTCATAAGCTTATGTTTTTATGTCTTGAAGGGGTGAGAGTATGGAATGTAAATCGTACATTTATTGAATGTGTCTTTGTCTTCTTTGTGTAATTTTATTTATTTTCCTAAATTTTGTTTGTATTGTAATGACCCTGGAGGTCGATCAATAAATCTTTTTGACTTTGACCAAGGGATGGTCAAAACAACAAAAAGGGGTTTTGTTAAGTAAGAGAGAGTAAGGAAATGGTGAATCCACTGCTTATTAAAAATGGTGAAATGTTAGTAGGAGACAATGAGAAGGCAGAACTTCTCAATAGGGCTGATGCGGCAGCAGCTTTTACCGCGCCGCGATTCCGTTCCGCCATTTCGGAATTGCCTGCGCCACACCGCGACATTTCTGCGGATATTCCACTAATTCCGCCGGAATTCTGCAAATTGCGGAAATTGCGAAAAAATTGCGAAAAAATTGCGGAAATTGCGGAAAACCGCTATTTTGCTATTTTGTGGCGCTTGCGGAATTGCGGAAATAGCGAAAATGTCATGTTTCCACGATTCCACTAAGTTGCGGAATTAAATAAGCGGAACCGCGGAATGAAACCGCGGAATTAAAGCCTCTGCCATGGCATTCCACTAATTGCGGAAACACTGTTTCTGCCGGAAATAGCTACCGCTGCGATATTCCGCTACAGCCCTACTTCTCAACTCCTATTTTGTCTCAGTCTTCACAGAAAATGGAAATGGTGTCCAGCCTGCCAACAGCTATATGAAAAACAAGGGGGGGAAATTGCAGGCCAGAACAGATAAAAAGATGGTCAGAGAATACCTGGCTACTTTGAATAAATTCAAGTTTTAGGGCTGGATGAATTACACTCTAGTATACTGAAAGAACTTTTTGAAGTACTCTCAGAACCTCTGTCAATTATCTTTGAGAACTCTTGGGAAACCGGTGAGGTGCCAGAAGACTGAAGACAATCAAATATTGCCCCTATCTTTAAAAAGGGGGAAAAGGAGGATCTGGAAAGTTATAGACCAGTCATCCTGACTCTCAAGCCTGGGAAGATACTAGAACAAATGATAAAACAGTCAATGTGTAAGCCGCTTAATGACAATGCAGTGATTGCTCATAGCCAGCATGGATTTGCAGGAAAAAGTAGGGTGAAATTAACAAAATGAAATCCAACCAAGATAAATGTAAATTTTTGCATTTAGGGAAGAAAACCCAGATGCACCAGTATAGGAGGGGAATACTTGGCTTGGTAGCAGCACATGTAAAAATGATCTAGGGATTGGGACTGATCACAAACTGAACCTAAGTCAGCAATGTGATATGATTGCAAAACGCAATTTTAGGCTGTATTAACAGAAGCCTTGTTTTCAAGTCGACCGAAGTAATAATTTCACTCTATTTGCCACTGGTCGGACCCCACCTGGGTATTGTGTCCAATTTTGGATGCCTCATTTTAAGAAGGTCATTGACAAATTGGAGTGGGTTCAGAGCAGGGCAACAAAGATTATAAAGGATCTGGAAAGCAAGTCTTATGAGGAAAGATTTAAAGGAACTGGGTATGTTTTTCCTAGCCAAGAGAAGATTAAGTGGAGACCTGCTTTATTTTAATTTTATTTATTTAAATTTGATACCTGCTTACAATATAATAGCAGTCTTCAAATATCTGCCTGGAACTCCCTCCCTGTCCACATCCGCCTTGCCCCCTGCCTTCATACCTTCAAATCTCTCCTTAAAACTCACCTCTTTCGCTCTGCTCTGTCTGACTCTTTATCCTGCTGAGCCACTATTCCTATACCTACGATCGGTTTACCCTTATCCTTGCAACATGGACCTGCCTGCTGTCATTCTCATCNCAGGGACCGTGTCTATTTTATTACTTTGTAAAGTGCCAGGTACACTGCTGGCGCTATATAAATGTTTGTTAATAATAATAATAATAATAATCTAAAGGGCTGCCACTAAGAACATGGCAAGGGACTTTTCTGCATAGCTACAGAGGATAATGGGCTCAAATTACAGGAAGCCAAATTGTGGGTTAGATTTTAGGAAACACTTTATGCTGGTGAGCGCTGTGCAGCAATGGAACAGGTTGCCTTGGAGGGTGTAGACTCTCCATTGCTAGAGGTTTTTAAAAAGGGATGTTGTTGCTGTAGTCGTCATCCTGCATCCAAGCAGGGGGTTGGATTAGATGACCCTCAAAGTCCCTTCCAACTCTAAGATTCTATGATTTTGTAATGTACACCGATATAAATGTGGAGTAATTTCAGTGATGATAAAACTTCAGATTTACACCAAGGCGGTAGGTACAGCATCAGAACCTGGCACAAGGTTCCAGAGGTATCACTTTTTGTGGAAGCGAGGTCAGCATTTCCAGTGAAGCTATTTGTGCAACACTGTTTATTTGGTCGGGAGGGATTATCACCTGCACAGGCTGTAGCGACCTTGTCACACGATAGGATTCAATAGTAGCAAATCCATTTCTTCCCTGTGACTCTCAGAAGCTTCTTGCTGCATACACTGAAAATGCCATCTCTTACCTGAATCCTGGAATCACCAGTGTCAGAATCATGAAGTCGTTATCGGAGGCTCCTGCTGCAGTATAAATGTAGTCACCAGCTACCTCCCACCCTGAAACAGCAGACACAACGGAATCAGAGACGCAAGAAGGGTCACAGGCTACAGTCTCTCCCATAATCTTTCTAGTCTGAGAGTTTAAGGGGGGAGGGGGGGGGGGGGGGGGACTCTGACCCACTCTGTGCTTGTATGTCAGCCGTCCATTACAACTGTGCAAAATGGCTTGTAAAACAATTGGCCACTGCATGAATGGGGACTTTTGCCTGGGTCATGTTCTACATGCATTCTGCCCCTTTGTGCCTCCGCTTTTTCCAACCACAGACTGGTGTGGGAGCAGGAGAGAGAGGGAGAAGTAGATGTACAAATGGAAGGAATTCACAGCCCAGCTGCCTAGCCCAGTGCTCTGTATGCTCTGTAGTGGCCACCACAAGCTTCAGAGGAAGGTACAGAAATCCTGCAGCAAGCAGCTGTGGGAGAGAAGTCTCCTTCAAGATCCTGTCATTAGAGTCTGCCTGAAGCCCCAAAGCAGCAGGGTTTTAGACCCCTTTAAAAACTCTTTGTCAGTTATGATTGACTCTGGATACTCTTGTTAGCTATGAAACATTCAACATCTGTTTCCCAATGGCATTCAGTTCCACAGGCTAAGTATAGTTGGAGTGTGCTATCCTCTGGGGGCTCTTTGCAGCTCTTTGCAGCTTAGGAAGAACATAAGGACATTTCTGTAGCTCAGAACTAAGCAGGTTGAAATCAAACAAGACAATATTTATTTATTTAAAACTTTTACCCCACCCTTCCCGCCAAAAGCGGCTCAAGGTGGCTTACAATGATAGCCCACTGGATATCCAGTGCCCACTGGAGTCCGTGTTCAGTCCGTGCAGTCCACACTCAGATATTTTGGTGTGTAAAGCTAATAAATGGGCAGCCCCCACCTACATTTCATGAGCTGGCAGTATCCGTCTTCGGAGGTGCTGCTCAGCGCTTTCCCTCTCTACAGGCCCGGCTCTGATGGAAAGGGGGTGGGGTGGGGGTCAGAGCCAGAGAAGGCTTCTTTCCCTGGCCATGACCCCCACCCTCTTTCCATCAGAAGCAGCGCTTGCCGCTTGCATGGTTGGGTGGCTGCAAGAGAAAAGAGCGATCACACTCTCTAAGCTGAGAGGTGGATGCAAGGGGAGAGACTGGGGGTTGCAGAAAAGACCTTCTCCAGATGATCTGCGCTCGCATGCTTCTCTCCATTTGGTAACTGAGGGGAGCACAGAAGCCCTATGGGTCCTCATGAGGAGCCTTGCCCCTCCCTCACTCCCCTTGGTTTCTTTCTCAAACCGAGAGAGGTGCAGGTGCAGATCCTCTGGAGAAGGTCCTTCCTCCACTCCCAGTCTCTCCTCTTGCAGTCGCCCAAGCATGTGAGCACTTCCTCTGATGGAAAGGGGGATCACAATCACAACCTGGGAAGAAGCCTTCTCTGGTTGTGACCCCCTTTCCGTTAGTGCTTTCTCAGGGGCCAGCTTTGGTAGCTCTTGCTGCCTTCTCTCACAGCGTCCTGTCAGCTGAGAGCGTGTAATCACTAGCAGCCGCTCTAAGTGCAACTGTATGGTGTTGGTGGACCTGGATGCAGCTGAGGCTGCAGGTGAACCTAATTAACAAGACGTAGCAACATGGGCATGCATTACCATGCACTGGCCCACATGGTGGGCCCGCGATGTCCCTGGAGGACACCATGAGTGGAGGGGGTGAGAGGGGGATGAGTGGCAGGGTGTGGGCCAACAACTGTCTAGGACAGGCTGGTGAACACCCACCTGGTGGGGGCTAGTGGGGGCTATCGTATCGTTTATAAGCACTCTTATAAATAAGAGCTCCCCTTCTATCTGGGGCCTTTCATGTGTTATGGGGGGAAGGGTCACTTTGAAAGCACCCTGTGGAGAATACACTTTAAAATATTCCTGTATGCAGGTACCTGCCATTCCCTTATATTCAAAGTTGATTCCACTGAGAACTGTTGTCTCCATGTTAGCTGGCAGTGTGTTCCACCATTTATATTCAAAGCTTAGTGCAGCCTCCGTTCCAATGGGGCAGCTGATGCAAACTGGGGAGAGATTGAGGCAGCAATGTTACTAGAACTGAGCCTGGCTGGTACGACAGACTAAGCCCTCTGCAAGTTGGATAAGAACATAAGAAATGTCATACTGGGTCAGACCAGCGGTCCATCTAGCCCAGCATCCTATCTTAGACAGGGGCCAGCTTTGGTAGCTCAAGAGACGCACACGTACAGGTCAAGGACCCATCTCCTGCTGACCGCTCCCAACTACTGGTAGCTAGGGGTTTAAGCCCCAACTAGTAGGCATTTATGGCTAGTAGGCGTAGAGGTACTAGGCACTGCCCCAGGCATGTTGGTGCAGGCACTAGGGCACACAGTCACCGTTATGTGCATTGCCTGTGATCCCATGGCGATGAAGGTGGCACTAGAAATTTCATACAGAATAAGAGAAAGTTGGGAAGATGTGGAAGAGCCTTCATTGAGAGAGCTGTCAGACTGAGAGAGCCTTCATTGAATGTCCCCAGGGGTCTACGTACCAGCAGGATTAGACCCCCAATTACAGCTTCATTGGGTACTAAATTTAGTACCCGTAGGTAATGCCTGGATTTTTGGGCACCCCATTGGGTACCCGACAGGCTACCTGAGGACTAATCGGGTGACTGATGCTTGAAAATACAAGCATTACCCGGAGAAATGGTCATGCCCAAGCCCAGAAGCGCTGCAGAGCCTGGCTCCATAGCACTCCAGCTGGAGCTTGTCAGTTTCAAAAGTGGGCCAAGCTCTGATAGGTTTCTGAAACTGGTAAGTGCCAGCTGAGTGTGTTGTGGAGCCTGGCTCCACAGTGGTCCCAGCCGTGGTCTGTCACTTTCAAAGGCTGGCTGGTGTTTCCCGCCCCCACAGCGCCCCTCAGGTGAGAGGGGGGAAAGCAGCCTTGGAAAGTGACAAGACCTGGCTGGAAGCTGGACTGGCTGCGGAGCTGGACTCTGCAGCTATCCTGACTGGGGTCTCTTGCTTTCAAAGGCCAGCTGGTGCGATCGAGCAGCCTGCCAGGTCTTCTTTGGGCATCAATGGTGCCTGAACATGGCTGGGTTGATTTGGGCACCCCAGATTTTTCGGGGTGCCTGAATCTTCAAGTGCCTGGTTGCAGCTCTAACCCCAGTCATTGGCTTTCCAGGCACAGAGCATGCAGTGTGTTTGTCCCCCTTCAGCACATTCCAGCTTTCTGCCTCCTGAGAGTTTTCAGGCCGAAGGAGAGAGACCCAAATTGCAATTCAACTTAACCAATCAGGAAAACAGGTATTACCAGAACCATTGGAGTGTGATCCATATGGGCAGGGCTCACAGGTGCTCGCATTGGACTTGAAAAACCCTGGGTTGCAAGGCGGGCACTTCATTTTCACCCCTGAGGGAGGCAGTTTCACAGCAGCATGGAGGTCCTCATTGCAGATTTTTGGCTCAGCC
Source organism: Sphenodon punctatus (assembly GCA_003113815.1). Taxonomy (NCBI): domain Eukaryota; kingdom Metazoa; phylum Chordata; class Lepidosauria; order Sphenodontia; family Sphenodontidae; genus Sphenodon; species Sphenodon punctatus. Next base: position 478,572 of record QEPC01015148.1, on the reverse strand, counting down.
CATTTAAACATTAACTGAGTCTGAAAGATACAAACATGATAGTGGTCTGCTCATGGTGCACCAAAATACTAGCCTCCTACTCCAGTGGTGACCAAGACATCAACCACGCTCAACTCTCTGGGAGACCATGGTAGTTCCTTGAACCTGTGCCAGACTTCTAGTCCCCACCCACTGATGCCAGGCAATGTATCCCACTTCTGTCCCCCTCTCCCTGTGCTGCTATGGCCACCACTTCTGCCCCCTCACACCACTAATGGGTGGCACATACCACTTCTATTCCCCTTGTCCCCACTGGTGTTGTTACAGGTGCTGCTTCTGCTCTTTATTCTACATGAAAAACAGTGTATCTGCTCCAAACTACCAATCCCAATCTCAATCAGCTAGGAGACTGTTTCTCCTCCTACTTCTCTGACCGCTCCATCAACGTATCTCTTCCTAACTCTTCCCCCTCCTCCTCCCTAGTCTTCTTGGTCGGGGTTCCCCAAGGGTCTGTCCTCGGCCCTCTCCTCTTCTCTATCTACACCCAATGCCTAGACAAACCCATTGCCTCCCACAGTTTCCAATACCACGTATACGCTGACGACACTCAACTGTCTCTCCACTCCTTCCCTCTCCCCCTCTGTTCAAGCTCATCTCACCAACTGTCTCTGATATTTCCGCTTGGATGTCGCAATGCCAACTCAAACTGAACATGGTGAAAACTGAACTCCTGATCTTCCCTCCCAACTCCTCCTCTCCCTTGTCCCTGTCAATTGTCATTGACGGGATCTCTATCTTCCCTGTCCCCCAAGCCCGGAACTTGGACTTCATCTTCGACTCGCACCTTACCTTTACACCCTACATTGACTCTGTGGTCAAATCCTGCCGCTTCTCCCTCCACAACATTGCTAAGATTTGCCCTTTTCTGTCTCCTCTGCCAAAACTCTCAGCCATGACCTAGTCATCTCACGCCTCTACTATTGTAACCTCCTCCTCGCTGGCCTTCCCTGCTCTCACCTTTCTTCCCCCATCTCTGTTCAAAACTTTTCTGCCAGGATTATCCACCTAGCCCGTCACTTTGACCATGTGCAGCCTCTCCTCTCCACTGGCTCCCTCTTCCTGAGTGTATTCTGCACAAACTCCTCGTCTTCACCTACAAAGCCCTTCACAATCTCGCTCCCCCCTCCCTCTCTGTCCTGATCACCCTCCAAACCCCTGCTCAAACACTCCGCTCCTCTTCCATCCCCTCCCACGCCTCCCCTGCTTCCAAAACCGCTTTCGTCCCTTCTCCCTCACTGCCCTGCACGCCTGGAACTCCCTCCCTGCCCTTGTCTGCCTTGCCCCCACCCTCCACACCTTCAAGTCCCTCCTCAAAACCCACTTCTTCCGCTCTGCCCCTCCCTAACTCCTGCTAATCATCCCCACCCAGGATTATCCCCCACCTGTTATCTGCGAACTCCCAATATACTGTAACCAAGCCAAGAACGTGTACCTGGGCGCTCGCACCCTCATTAATGTTGCATCCCTTGTCTCTCCCTCTGTTGCCCCTGTCTTTAAATTGTAGCCCTCGGGCAGGAACCGTGTCTAATTCTCTGTAAAGCACTAGGTACGTCACTAGCGCTATATAAATGCTTATAATAATCATCATCATCATCATCCCAACTCCCTCAGTAAAGCCTAAATTTTCAGAGGAGTTTGAAGGCAATTTCCCCATAAAAAGAGCTTACAATCTCAGATTTGTGGTTCTTCACACCTCTTTAGCTTAAGACCTAAAACGTGTAGAATTATTTTTTTTTAAAAATCCACGAAGAGTGGGAGTGTGGCCTCTTTACAATTAGGTCATTTTAAAAAATGAACCGAAAGAAAATAAAGTTTTACATAATGGCTGTTTGGTTTCCTCCAGCACAACTCAGAGTGATCATGGTGCTTAGTAGAGAGACTACAGTTTACATCCACCACCTTCTTCTGCAAGGTCAGAGGTAATTAACAAATGAGAAGTTAGCCCCCATTACCCCACATCAAGTGGATATCCACCTTTCCATTCATTAGGTGTTCATCCCCACCGGACATGCAGCCGAGTCTCAGGACATGCAGAGTCCACCGTGTGGGCAAATGTGGGCTAATGTGCACCCAGTATCTGCATAATGCTATACACTGTTGTTGCTCCCCATAGTTGTTAAGTCACTGGCCACTGTCTTATGGAGATTGGCCTGTATGGCAAAGCCACAGCTGCTCTGTCTAATTTACAGAATAGTTTGGGCAGTCTGTTAATTTGATTGAGAAAGGGCCTGGAATACTTTGTATGGGGAAAGGGACACCTTATATGCAAATAGTGACAACCATCCTTCTCTTCTAGCTATGTTTGTATTTTTTAGGTGTTCCTTTGTGCGATGGATGCAGGGGGGACCATGAGGATGGACCCCACCAGACCCACCCAGAGCTGTCTGGCATCGCAAGGAAGTTCTGGGGCTCAGGCTCAGTGCCAGCCATTGTCCTGACATCATCAGGGAGAACCTGGCAGGCCATGTGCATCGCAACTGGCAGAGAGGGGCAGGGCAAGCCCTACAACAGCCTCCTTGGCGTGGAGCCGAGGAGGAGGAATGGCAGACCAGCGGGCAAGGTGAGTCAGGACAGCCTTTCCAGGATGCCGAGCCAGGAGGCAGTAGAGACTCCCGACTGCACCTAAAAGGCTGGAGCCCACGTGCCCATGAGGGGGAGATTGCAAACCCCGAGTGGGGCACCGAACTGTAAGCAGGAGCCCTGTGAGGTAACAGGGTCTCCCTGGACTTTCCCTTTATACTTTGGGGGGGGGGGGGGGAGGAGACAGGGGCTGATAGTAGCTGAGGTGGGGCCATTAGGTACTTCCTGGGGCAGTAAGATTCGCCAAGGGGCCAGAGTCAGTGTTCCTTTGTGTCCCAATGAGACCCACCTGAGAGAAATGACAGCTGTCCTCCCAGCCACCAGGGAGGTGGGCATCATATATAGGGTGGGCATCACACTTTCCTTCCCCTGGTAAGAGATGCTTTACCCCAGGTGTTTGGGGAGCAGACATGCCCTGGACAATGGGCTTCATCAGGAGATGAAGGCAGGCAGGGAAGGGGTGGTGTTATGGATCAGGTCTTTTCCAGCCCCCTCTGGGAATGTAACTCCCTGTTGGGATTCATCCCCCTGAAATGTAACTCATTGTATAGGGCCATCAGCCACACCTGAGCTCACCTACTAGCCTCTGGTTCTGCCAGGTGGGCTCAAATACTGGCTGGGGTAATGCTGAGTACTGGATGGGAGAACTTTTCAGTTTGGAGAGAGTGCAGAGCACAGCCTAGCAGCAGGAGGCTGCATGCTGGAGTTCTGGGGGCAGAAGGCTACAGAGACAATCTTCTAGGGACCCCTGGGGTGCTGAACCTGCAGGGTTCAGTGGGACTTGGCCAGAGGAGCTGGCAGCTGGTCCCAGCCATTCCTGTAAATAAATGGACTCTTATCCCACACAGTACGTCTCCAGTTTCCCTCTCCTGCTGAAGGAACACTGACTTAGCAAGGCAGCCCTGGGACTTCCCACTTCTCAAGGAAGTGGGGCAAGCAACATTGGTTCTAGCCACCAAGGTTATTTTCAGATGTTACGAGATCACGCTCAACCACAGTGAACACCATGCTCAATCCCACGGCGGGGCCAATGCGCTCGGAACGTCTGTTCGGTGCGCGCCAGATGTTCACCACGCTCAATACCCACATGGGGTCAATTTCAACCACGCTTCCCGGGCTAGCCGGGGGAATATCCCGGGAAGCGTGGTCAAAGAGATCCCCACTGGGAACCAACAAAAAGTAACGTCTGGACGCCAATCCCTGGGCGGAACCAAAGGAAACGAGCCCCAGCCGTGGACAATGCACGCAGCGTCGCTGCCGGGCAACCAGCAACAACACAGCCACCGGAGGGAGATTTAAAGGGAAATCAGCCGCAGGCACGCATGGTGGGATGGAGTGAGGAGGGAGGCGGAAGAGAGCAGCGGGCGACGGAGCGACAGTGGAGGAGGAGGAGGTGGCAGGGGCAGCGGTGGAGGTGGAGGGAGCACAGGCGGTGGAGGAGGGGGACACGGGGGTCGTGCTGACCCTGCAGGCGGCCCGGGAACAACACCCCCAGCAGCAGGCGCCATGCGACGCCCCGGGGACAGCAGCTGCAACGGTGCCGGAGGAGGCACCCAGGAAACGGGTACGGGCAATGGAGGGGAGGGGAACAGGGGGCACAGGGGCACCCCGGGGGGGGG
>QEPC01015148.1:451493-462616 GCA_003113815.1 Sphenodon punctatus | reverse complement strand
CTCCCCCCCCAGCAACCCCCCTTCAAAGGCTTCTCAGAGTGATTGGGTGTGTTACCCCCAATACTATATGTAAACTTCTTCAAAGGGTTTACAGGTTGACCTGGGTGTGTTACCCCCAATGTTCTTATGTGCAATGTTGTTCAAAGGTTTCTGAGGTTGACTTTGGCGTTATTCCCCATAAAAAAGGAAACCAAAACCAAAAGACAAATAGAAAAATAAAATTTGGCTGAAATGGTAGGGAACCGCTGGTAGTTATTACCGGCTTGATGAGACACTAAAAACATCAGTTTCTCCTCACGGTGAGTCTTGGCTCTATTTTTTCACACTGCTAGGGAGAAATGGGACTAGTGGGGGAGAGAGCTTGGATGGGACCTTAGTAAGAGGGCTCTCTATTCCCTAGTGGCAGGGCGTCATGCAGCAGCAAGGAGTTCACAGGGTTAACTAATGTAATTTCCCTCCATTGTTAACTCTGGGAACTCCTTGCTGCTGGGTTAAGCCACACCACTGGCTTAATGATTGAGTTGGCTCCGCCTACCATTGTGTTGGCTCCGCCCACTTCTGGCCCTGCCCTCTGCCCCACAAATCTGCACAAATTAGTATAAAATTGCATATATACATTTCATGCAAATGTTTGTCGTCTTTTCTGCCGATGAATCAGTGGCCACCCTACTGCTGCCCGCAGCCGAAGCCTGCTGCCTCAGTCCCCATCCCTCACCTGCCTCTGCTGTCTGCCTGCTAGTAGTGCAGCAGCAGCAGGGACACCGGACACCTGGAAACCGATCGGACTGGGAAATAAAGCTGTTTGTTTACAAACAACTTCTCCCCATGTGAATGATCAGATGGTTGTTGCCTTGTAAAGAAGGTTCTTCGAGATGACTCCTAACATTCCCACAATTGGGTTGTGCATGGCATGCTCACCATATTCAAATAACAGACCACGTGATGGTCTCGAGTTCTATAAAAAGCACTCTCCCCCTCAGAATGACAGTTCCTTCCAACCCTTTCTAGGAATATAAGAAAAAAATTCCATGAGGGGTTGGAAGGGTGGGTGTTGTGAGAATGTTTAGAGCCATCTTGAAGAACCTTGTTTACAAGGTAGCAACTTTCTGTTCTTCTTCAAGTGGCTCCTCACATGCCTTTTTTACACGGCTTCTCCCCGGGTGGGGGGTCCGTGGGCACTCCGGTGCGTGGGTGGGACATGCACACAGTCGCACAGGCATCCCCACTCACTCCCAACTCGTCCGCACCCACGCAGCAACTGCCATTTTCCCTGGTTGCTCCGTAAGTGGAGATGAGTGGGGGGTGAGTAGGGATGTGTATTAGGTGGGTATGTGCGTGCACCCCAACTCACTGCGGGCACGCGTGCCATGTCATTCACACGGGGCTCCCCCACCCATGAACATGCAGCGTGGGGGTGGGGCATAGCTTGGCTTCAGGGCAGGAGCCTGAGAAGGACCATGGGGTACAAAATTCCTACGTCTGGCCCTGCAAATATGTACAAGTTAGGAAAGGCAAAGTGTTTGCCACATTCGTAGACTTAAAGTCTGCCTTTGATACCATCAATAGAAATTTGTTATGGGCAAAATTAGAAATTTCTAACATAGATAGGAGACTACTTTTTTTAGTCCACAATACTTCCTTAAAGGTCAGGCTGACTCCTGAAGGCCATTTGTCTAATACAATTTCTGTCTCAAATGGGGTGAAACATTCTTGCCCCATTTCTATTTGACTTTTTTGTAAATGATATAATCACAGAGTTAAGTGGAGACGACTATTACCCTCTTAATATACAGGGGAAGCAGCTGAATATACTTCTATATGCTGATGACATGGTACTTCTTTCAAATACAGCAAATGGCATGAGAAGGCTGCAGTTAGTGCTGAGCACTTACTGTAGGAAAACCCATCTATTAGTAAATCATGGGGAAACCAAGGTCATGGTTTTTGGAAAAAATCATCCTATCCTAAAATGGTACCTTGACTCGGAAGTGTTGGAACAAGTCAGCAGTTATAAATATCTGGAGCTTACATTCTCCTGTTTGGGCAGTTGGGCTCATCATCTGAACCAGACCAAAATGAAGGTATTGCAAGCTACCAATGGAAGACTAAAGTTTTGAAGAACAGCTGGAGGGAGGATGGTTAGACCTGCCCTTAAACTTCTGGAGCATAAGTCGTACCCTCAAGCATTGTATGGGGCCAAGATATGGAGGCACTCAGTGTCAACTGACAGAAATTTTCCAAAACAAGTATCTTAGATCTATTTTGGGGGTGCCACTATGTACTCCAGCTTTTATGGTTAGGGTGGAATGTTACCTATTGAAATGGCTGTACATTTGTATGTATTTTCTTATTGGCTGCATATAAAGGGTATGCCAAATGAACGCTTGCCGAAGCTATGGGTGCTTTCAGACGTTATGTTTTCGGCATTCACCACAGTCAACCTCAGTCAAATGCGGGTAGTGGTGAAAGAGCCGTGCACGTCTGTTTGCTCGCATCGAGATGTTCACCACAGTCAAACATGGCTCGGGGTGAAGCTAACCACGCTTCGTGAGGTCGGGGCGGGAGGAGGTCCAGAAGTGTGGTGAATGTTCACCACGGCAGGGGTGAAAGAAAAGTAACGTCTGAAGGGAAACCCCTGGCCGCGGTGAAAGGAAATGACCACAGGCTGTGATGACAGCACGCAGCATCACTGCTAGGCAACCAACAACAAGCGGCTCACGGAGGGAGATTTAAAGGGCACTCAGCAGTAGGGGAACATGGTGGAGAAGGCGATGGAGAGGAGGGAGGCAGAAAATGTGCAGAGGATGGAATGAGAGGGCAAGGAGGCAGAGGCACAGTAGCAGCAGCAGCAACAGCAGCAGCAACAGCAGGGGGAACCCCGGAAGAAGGTAGGGGGTGCAGCCAGGAGTGAGTGGGTTGGGGCCGAGGAGAGGTGGAGGTGCGGGAGGGGGGGAAGGAGGGAGGCACCGCAGCCACCAGGAGCCTAACCAGCAGCCCCCATTGTACCCACATGCAGACCAGCAAGAGGGCACGTGCCCCGGAGGAATCGGAGGCCAGAGGGAGCCAGGGCAGGCGGTGGGGGCTGTGGAGGAGGAGGCAGCAGTGGAGGGGCCGGCACCAAGGTGCCGGTACCACTGGGGGGGTGTCAGCGGGGGCTCCAAGAGACCCATGACCTAATTGCTATCTGGGCGACACCTGAGATGCAGGGCGAGCTGGCGATCAATGCCCGGAATGAACAGGTGTTCGTCCAGATAGCCAGGGAGATGGGGGAGGTCGGCTACGACCGCACGCCCACACAGTGCTGGACTTAGATTAAGGAGCTCAAGATGGGCTACAAGGCCATTATGGACAACAACCGGTGCTCTGGGCGGGTGACATGGGCCTCCCCCTACCTGGATGCACTGAGCCAGGTGCTCCACCACAAGGGCTCCATTGTCGCCCGGTGCCCGGTAGGAGGGGGTGCCTGGGGAGGAGCGACCCGCGGACGAGCAACCCCCCTGCAGCCGGAGAGCCCCGGGCACGTAAGCCCCAGAGGAGCTGCCAGGGACCTCGGGCACGTGTGCCTGGCGCACCCCCAGCCCGACCGCTGGCGAGGGCACGCACGCCCCAGATGACTCAGAGGAGGTGGAGGGCAAGGAGGAGACAGTCACCCTGCACCTCACGGCATGCCGCCCCAGGGACCGCGCAGACACCGGTCTCAGCGACCGACCGGCCTCGGAGGGAATGGACATGGAGGGAGCAGGTAGGGGCACTGCAGGGACCACAAGGGGAGTGGGGCCACAGGGGGTGGAAGGGAATGGCAGCAGCTCCCCATCCCCACCCCCCGGCCCCAGATGCTGGGAAGGGGCACAGGCATAGGGAGCCGCACAGGGGCCAGCAGTGCCCATCCTGGGGTGAAGGAGCATCCCGAGCATGGGGACAGGAGGGGGGGCAGGGGAATGGCACCCCACATGCCTAACCCTACAGAGCCACACCGGGCATGGAAGGGCCGTGCCCGGGGGCCCCCAGTACCACCAGCCCAGAGGATGCAGGAGCACCGAGCGCAGGTGCGCAGGCGCCGGGAGGAATTAGCACAGGAACTGGTCACCACCAGCACGCGGCAGACCAAGGAGATGCTGGAGGCAGTAAACCAGCTGGAGGAGGGACCCAAAAGGGCCCTGCAACAGGTGGAGGGCAGGGACCGGGCGCTGCTGGCGGAAATGCGCAAGGACTGGCGGCTGATGAAGCGGGACATGGACCACCAATTGGAGGCACTCCAGGCCCACTTGGACCAGCAGGACCGCCGGTCCGAGAAACTCGGCCGTAAAATGAATCGTTCACTGGAGTAGGGCATGTCTCTCCTCCTGCAGGCCGGGGCCTTGAGTGCCTTCATACTGGCAGCAGTCCCACCGGGTGCCGTGCCAGCGCCCGGACCCGTGCCCCCTCCACCCCCCTGCCGGCCATACCACAGGCCCTGCCGGTGCCACAACCCCCACCGCCCCAACCATACCTGGGACCACGGATCCGGGAACCCATGCCCCCACAGCTTGGATGCCAGCAGCCGGGTCGCTGGGCCCCGATACAGCCGCAGGTGGTGGTGGGCAGACAGGGGCCCCCCAGGGGTGGAGGTCAGGGGGCAGGGGCAGGGTCCCCGGCCCTTCCGGCTGACAGCACCTCCTCCTCCACCTCGGACGAGGGTGGCTTGGTAGCTTCGACCATCCCTGTTGGCAGGGGACGATGACAGCCCAGGGGCAGCAGGGGACGGGGGAGGGGCAGGGCAGCATAGGGCATAGGGCATCCGGGACCAATGATGGAGGTGGGAGGGGGAAGGGCACGTGGGCACATGGGTGTACCGGGGAAAGGGATGGGGGAGCACAATAAATGGTATTAGCACACCTAACGGTGCCCGAGTGCTTTCTTCCCTACAGATGCATACCTCCCCCCATCCTCACGGGCATCCTGCATCAGGCACGACTCGGTTGTGTGCCCCACCCCACGGTAACGGCTAAGGTCTGACACCAGGGGTACCCTGAGCAGGTCCCCGGGGCTCGGGCCGCTGCCCCTCACTGTGCGTGCATGTGCAGTCATTGCTATCTCCACAGGCAGGTGTGTATGCGTGGGGCTGTCCGGCCTTGCATGCCGGCAACTGTGCGCTGCCCACTCCCTTTGCATCCCTCCACAGCAGCCCCAGTGTTCCCGTCCAGCCGTTATCTGTCGGCCTTGGCATCCCCTGTCTGCCTGCCCAGCCCCCCGGCCCAGCATCCCATGCTGCCCCCATGGCGGCTGCGGCTCAGACCCTCTGGGAGCTGTACCATGGTGGCTGCATCCCAGCCCGAGGTCCCGTCCGGAGGCTCCGGGGGCTGTGTCCGTGCCTGGATCGCCTGCGAGAGCATGGCCCTGTGCGACCTGTGATGTTCACCCATCGTTCAGCACAGCCTGCGTTCCCTGCCCACCCAGCCGGATGCCTATTGGTGCCTGAGCTTTGGTATGCTGCACTATGGCTATGTTGTGACCGCTGGCGACTGCCGAGTGCACTTTGAGGAGCTGGGGCTCGCCCTCTTCCCTGAGGGGTGCCTACCGGACACGCTGGGGGGCCATGTTGCGTGGAGCTCTGCTGAGACGGCCTCTGCTCAGTGTGTGTGTGCCTTCCCGGGATATGCGACCTGCCTGTGTGAGGGTGGCCCTGCCGTGTCCGTGTCCTACTTCATCAGCGTGAGGGGCGCCTGTGGGTTTCCGCGCTCCCGCGGGGCTGCCTGCTACTGTCTGCTGGAGCTGTCCCACCTGCCCTAGCCCCCTGTGGCCGATTATGGCATGCCCCCGCCCCCCCGGGCTGGAGCTGGCGGCCCTGTCAGAGGTGTGCAGCCGCTCTGATGTGCAATTCGGGATGAGCTGTGCGGATCCCTTCGAGGTCTTCTACCTGATCTGCTTCTACATGGCCGGCTGTGGCTTCTGCCGGGGACTGTGGCAGTGGCCCCGCTATGTGCACTTGCTGCCGGAACCGCCCCCACCGCCCGATGGGAGCCCCTGCAGCTGGGTGTAGGGTGCTCTGGGCCCATCCATCATACGGCCGCCTCCTCAGCGCCTCCGTTCCGTCAGTGGTTTGGGTGCTCGCCTGTTGTGTTTCCCTGTGCCTTGTGTTGCCTCCTGTCTCCTTGGGCTGCTGGGTCCCCCTTCCCCTTGCCCGCTGGGGTCCTGCCCCCCCCTCCTGGTGGGCTGGCCGTGCCGGCCCTATGACCCCCCCCATGCATCCGACCGGCCGTGGGGTTCCCTGCCCCCACCTGGTGTGTGCCTCCCTCTTTACCCGTTCGGCCCCCCTTTGTTGTGTGGGTGTGGTGCATCGTGCGTGTGTGCGCGCTTCTTGTGCACGCGCCTTCCGTGCGGCCGCTGTTTGCGAGCGCTGCGAGCGCTGCAGCTCCCTCCACCCCTCCCTTCGTGTTTCCCTTCCCTGGGCGGGGTCCTCCGCTGTCTTTGGCTTCATTTGCCCTCAGGCGGCCCTGTTGGCATCCGCGTAAGCCCGGTGCCTTGTGGGGCTCCCACCGTGGTTCTCACCACCACATCACGTCTGTTGGGTTCCCCCGGCCCGGGCTCACTCCGGTTGGCCCCGGGCGGTGGTGCCGCCCCTGTCATGTCTGGTGGGGCCACGCAGCTCACCACGGCCCGCGGTGAAGTAATTGACACCGGGGTGGGATTCACTGTGGTGAATCTCACCGCGTCACGTCTGAAATCACCCTATGTTGGGTGGAACAACTAAATTTTGATGCTGTTTCCCTGTGGCGGAAGATGCTAACTAATATTCTTGGCAAAGCTGGGTTTTCAATTGAGTTTTTTCAGAACTGCTCAAAAGATAGAGCTAAATTACTGTTTAAGACTTGGCTTCGTGCCATTTTTATTCAAGCCGATTTAGCAGCATTGTCTCAAGTGAAAACTGCACCCTGGTATTGTAATTATCTTGTCTCTCACCAGTTAGAAAGGTACTTGACAGTCATATGCAACTTTACTACTCACAGGGCTCTGACGTTTCTTAGATTCCAACTAATGCCCTCAGCAGTTGTGGAAGGTAGGTACACTCAGATTCCTTTGGAATCGAGGTTATGCGCATGTATTGAATTACATCAAGTAGAAGATTTGTTACATTATCTGTTTAACTGCGCCTTCTCAGAAAGGATAAGAGATAAACTGATCAGCCCACTCCTTAAAGGGAAAATGCATTGGGACATGCTACTTAAAGTAGCATACCTGTTAGCCAACTTGCAGGAACAAGTGATCAGAAAAATGGCAAATGTGGCTCATACACTGGCTGTAGTGAGAAGGTTTTGAGGTAAAGTGAAGCAGGTACAATAAGAATATTTTTTTTCACCTGCTCCTTGGTACTTTTTTCTTATATAAATGTATGTCTTTGTTTTGTTATTACGGATGCAGTAAACGTGGGTACCGCTGAGAAGTGGTGCTTGGTATTTGCATATGTATCTGTGATTATGTGAGTAAGTGTAAGTCATTGTGATGGTTTTCTTCACAAGTGTATTATTTTTAGAATGTATTATTTTGTATTTTAATATTGTTTCGACCAATGGTCACTACAAATAAATTATTATGATGATGATATCCTGGAAGAAAGAAGCGGCTGGTGTGGTCATTTCTTCCCATGGTTCGCTGTGAGTCATGACAGGGAGTGGGATACTGAGAAGGGGGTCGGGGTTGGTGGACAGATCGTGGTGGGTAAGAACACCTGCCTGTCTATTAGGCTGTCGCACAAAAAATGTGGGTGGGGTCTGCCCGCATGCACATGAAATATACACAGGGGGTTGCTCTTTTATTAGGCTCTGCACATGCTAAGCATCTGAGTGAGGGTGGCATGGACCAGACACGGACTCCAGCAGGCTACCGGCTTGTTCGTTTACCCCCATAGTTGTTGATAAGTCACTGGCCACTGTTTTATGGAGATTGGCCCCTCTGGCAAAGTCACAGCTGCTCTGTCTTGCTCTCTGCTACGGAGCTTGTTATATTTGTGAAAAAGATGGCTGCCAATAGATCCTGTCCCGTGTCAAACTGTTGACCTAGTTCAGAAGCTCCTGAGTTAGCAGGAAGTGGGGGACTGGGTGGGAGAGTATGTTATTCCAAGGGGTAAATTATGATCAACTAAGTGTTTGTGAGACTACTCTCACTGGATTCCATTCATTAGGAGGTAGCAATCCCCGGGCAATCCTAATAAGCAGCCATACGAATGATTTTATCCCTAAATAAACTGTTTACTGCTGTAAAACAGTAGTAAACAGTTTATCTAGGGAAGGGGATAAACTGCTCACTGGGCAATCCCAATCAGCAGCCAGGTTTAATCCCTAGATAAACTCACTAAACTCTTTATTAAATCACCCTGGATAAAGTGCTTTTCATGTCAACACAACCCTTTAATTAACCTAACAGTGTAGATTCATGCTGTAGTTAATCCAGTTTAAGACAGGAGTGCGATTTAGCTCTCTTTCTTTAATTAGGCCATTTCTAAATGGGATACTTAATGTGGATTAACTAAAATTATGGGTTTAAATCAGATTAGTCAATTTGGTTTAAGACTCCAGTGTTTCAGGGCTTGTCTACAAAGGGTTTTTCATAAGATTACTGTATATGGTTTACATAAGTCATGTACAGGACCCTTAATTCAGATCAAGAGAAATTTTTTCTAGTTTAACTCAGTGAGGTACATGGTTAAAATACACCAGAATAATCCATTTTTAATCTGAAGTAAACATGTCTACTTAGAGGTTTATCCAATTTAACTAAACCAGGGCAACTCTCCATGTACATGTCTGAATAATTTTCTGAATGTGGAAAGTTTTAGAATACTGGGGTTACTTACCTGAAACCTTGGTTCTTCGAGATGGGCTCTGTCACTCAATCAGTGGGTTCTGTGCCTGTGCAGTACCGAGTCGTCAGAAGCTTCTCCTAGCAGTTTGTCTGCGCCCCTTAAGAGGCTGTGCCTGATTGGTCATCATTTTGGTAGACTTCTTGAGTCAATATATAAGGCTGGGCGGGGAGTGCATTACCTCAGTTCCTTCCAACCCCTACATCTCAATTACTTCTTCAAGTAGTTGCAGAGGGGAAGGTGAGTGGGTGGTGTGAGTAACAGAGCCTGTCTCGAAGAACCAAGGTTACAGGTAAGTAACCCCAGTTTCTTCTTTGAGTGGAGCTCCATGACTCACACCAGTGGGAGATTAAAAAAACAGTCTCCCTTTAGGGGGGAAGGAATCTATTTGAATAGAGATTATTTATTTATTTATAATTATATTTGTATGCCGCCCCCTCCTGCTACAAGCATCTCAGGGCGGCTAACAACATTTTAAAACATATAATAAAATCCATTAAAATTGACATTTTTAACCCCACGTTAAAATAGCCCAACACTAATACAATAAAACCCCACCCTAGCCCAACCCACACAAAACATCTCCCTCGACAAAGGCCCGGCGGAGCAGCCAGGTCTTACACTGCCTACAGAAAGAAGGGAGGTCGATGGCCAGGCGGACCTCCAATGGAAGGGAGTTCCACAGCTGTGGTGTGGCCACCAAGAATGGCCTCCTCATGGTCGAACCCAGGGAAACCTGGGGGACCTCAAGGAGGGCGCCCCCAGCCAACCACAGAGGCCAATCCCAAGATCCGAAGGGTGAGGCGGTCCTACAGGTAGGTGGGGCCGAGGCCATTTAGGGCTTTAAAGGTCAAAACCAACACCTTGAATTGGGCCCAGAAGACTATTGACAGCCAGTGCAGAGAGCGGAGCACTGGAGTAATGTGCTCGCGTCGGCCCATCCCCTTCAGGAGATGAGCTGCCGCATTCTGCATCAGCTGCAGTCTCCGGACAATCACCAAGGGTAGCCCCATGTAGAGCGTTGTTACAGTAGTCTAATCTTGAGGTAATAAAAGCATGGATGATCGTGGCCAGGTCCGAATCAGACATAAGGCCTAAGTCAACGTGTCAGATGTAGTTGGCAAAATGCACCCTTCACCACAGCCGCCACTTGGACATTCAGGCAGAGCTGTGGATCTAGGAGCACCCCCAGATTATGGACCTCAGATACCAGGGGAGAATGGACCCCATCAATGATGGGGGCCATCACTCCCCCAGCTTTCCCCACAACCATCACCTCCGTCTTGTGAAGATTTAACTTCAAAGGGCGTGCCCTCATCCAGTCCCCTGCAGCTGACAAACACCGGGTAAGCATCGAGACTGCCGGACCTGTGTCTGATGAAAAAGAGAGATATAATTGGGTGTCATCAGCATATTGATGACACCTTACACCAAACTCTCTGACAACCTCCCCCAAAGGCTGCATATATACACTGAACAGGAGAGGGGATAAGATGGAACCCTGCGGAACTCCACACATGAGGCCCCTGGGAGAAGATGAATAATCACCCAGCACCACATGCTGAGTTCTCCCAGCCAGAAAAGAGCAGAACCATTCAAGAACAGTCCCGCTCATCCCTGCCCGGTCCTTCAGCTGAGTCACCAACAACTCATGATCAAAGGCTGCCTGAACCACACCTACACCTGTGGCTTTGCTTACTCCACCCCCAGGTAACACCAGAAAGGGGAGCTGCCCTGAGGGCGTGGCTGAGCTAGCCTAGAAGGGGAGCGGCGGCTGTGGGCTGTGTGCTGGTTGCTGCCTGGATGCCACCTACACCTGTGGCTCTGCTGACTCCACCCCCAGTAACACCAGAAATGGGAGCTGCCCTCTGGGCGGTGGCCGAAAAGCCGTTGGCGGGCTGTTTGCGGGTGGAGGCAGCTATCGTTAATCATCTGTACTCTGCAAAGTGGCCCCAGCACAGTCATAGCCGCCTGGAGTGTGCCCTTGTTTCCCCCTGCCTGACTGGGAGCAGGGGGGTGAAGACATTTGGGGGGGAGGGGCTTTGTTATATTTGTTGTGTGGGGAATTGTGAGTGGGGGGGGGTAAAATTTGGGTAGTGGGTTGGGTGGCTTGGGGTTGGTTGTGGAGTGGGGGGTTAGCGAGGGGGGTTGGGGTGATTTTTGGGGTGGTGGTGGGATTGGTGGCAGGAGAGGGAGGTGGGGGGAGATGTGGAGGGGAACCCCTGGTGTGAGCAGGGGCGACCCTCCAGTGGGGAGGGTTGCCCGCCGGTGGCAGAGGCGGGCAGGG
>QEPC01015148.1:397851-421911 GCA_003113815.1 Sphenodon punctatus | reverse complement strand
AGCGCTCGTGATTGCCTGCTGCACTCGGAGGCCCTGGGGCTGGTTCGTTTCCCTGAGGGGCGCATCCCAGAGAAGCTGTGCTCTCATGTGCCCTGGCCCGGGTCCGAAACCGTGTCTGCGCTGGTGGTGTGTGGTCTGAGCACCTACACGGAGTGCCTTGCTGAGGGTGGCCCTGCCTTGGCCGTGTCCTACTTTTCCTGTGTTCACAGGGCCTGTGGGTACCAGCGCACCCGTGGGGCGGTGTACCATTGGCTGCTGGAGCTGGGACATCTTCCTTGGCCCCCTTCCGCTGCCTGCTGTGTGCCGGAGCCTTCTGCGGTGGAGCTGTCAGCCCTGTTGGGGGTGTGGGCCCATGTGGACGTACAGCTGGCTCTCACCGTGCATGATCCCTTCGAGGCCTACTACCTGATCGCCCACCACATGTCCGTGCAGGGGTACCACCGGGGCTTGCTGCATTGGCCCCACCTGGTTCACCAGGTGGGGCACCCAGGCCCCGGGGCTGCGGTGGCCCCCGGCGACAGCCTGTGACACCTACTGCTCCTCCCGGGCCCCCAGGTGCCGTTCCCGTGTGGGCTCCCGCCTCGGGGGGCCCAGTCCCCGCTGCCTGCTCCTGCCCTGCTTTCTCCACCGAGGTGTGCTCCCGCCTGCTTCATGGGACGCTGCCACCCCTGCCTGTGGCCCTGGGACCCCTCCGCCCCACCCCCACCCCGGCTGCCCATCCCGGTGGCTGGGTGCAGAGCTCTGTGTGGCCTCTCGGCCCACCAGTGTGCAGCTCCCAGTCCACTCCCGCCAGCCCTGGCACCTGCTACACCCACCCCCTTGGGTGCTTGTGTGACCTGGGGGTTCGGGCGCCCCCGGACTGGACCATGTTCCTTCCCCGGGTGGGGGAGTGTCGCTGGACCTGCATCAGGGCTCCTCTGGACCTGTCTGCCCTCCATCTGCCCCTCTGTGACTGTGGGGCCACCGTTCTCCTCCTGGACCCTCCCCGCCGGGCTCACTGTGCAATGCAGGCCCCCATCATGCCTTGTTCCGGGGGTCCCAGCCCCCCCTTTCCGAGACTGGCTCCTGTGCTGTGGGGGTGCCTCTGTGGATTGGGGTGCTGTGGGGGTTGCTGCTGCCTGTGCCCTGCCCCTTAGCTGTGCCCCCCCTCATCCCTCCCGTTGTTCCTTGTGCTGTTTTCCGGGCGCCCCTGCCCCCCCTTCCCGACCTTTCCCGTGTGTGTGTGTGCGCGCGTGTGCCCGGGCGTGTGGTCTTGCAGTATGTCCCGCCGCGGGTCCGCTGTGTGTGTGTGTGCGTGTGCTGTGTGTAGTACCTGTCAGCCTGTTCTCCCTCTTCCCCCCTCCCTTCCCGTTTCCCTTGTGCGGGTGTTCCCTTTTGTGCCGTGTGGCTTCGTTTGCCTTTCGGCGGCCATGTCCGGTGCCTTCTGGGAGTTTTGACCACGGCTGGGGATCGGCTGCACATCTGTTGTGCTGCCCCGGTCCGTGATGGGTCGGCCTGGTTCCCGGCCATGGTCCCGGTCCCGTCACGTCTGTTAGGGGCTTTTATTCACCCTGGGCCGTGGTTGTTCTGTTCACCCCCCCTGGGGGTTCACCGTGGTGAACCGCCCGCCCATAACGTCTGAAATCACCCAATGTTAAAAATCTGGTACAAAAAACAATGCAACCGTAAAAGAACCGAAATACATGAGAACCAAAACTGAAATTGACCTAAACCGAAATTTTGCTCAGAGTCCCATCCCTACAAATTACCAATAGTAGGTCTGCAACTTCATATTGGAGTTCCTTCAAGAACGAGTGATAGCGAGGCCCCAGGAGTGCTGGCAGGCAATGGCTGGGAGCCCTGCCAGGTTCGTTGTTCAGCGTAGGAGGAGGAAAGTCAGGATCCCCTGCCCCTCCCCCAACACCAGCAACAGCTCTCCTCTCCCTGCCATTGAGGAGGAGAGGGTGGGGCTAGAGACAGACTCTCCCCATCGGAAGTTCCAGCTTCAGGGAAGTCAAAGCGCTGGCGGCCTTCAGCAGAGCCCCAGGTGTGCACTGCAGGTCATGTGCCGAAGGGCTGCGCGCACAAGGGCACCGTCCTTGTAAGGCCCTTGGGGAGGCCTGGGGAGCCAAGGCTTCAGCCTTGTGGTAAATTTGAGACCTTCTTGGGCAAGCATTCTTACTTGGGTTTTTTCTTTTCTGTTTGTTTCCTGTTGAAGGAATGAAGTTTTCTTAATAAGGAAATTGAATTAGTTTTGTAGCTAAAAATTAGAAATATGTATATTTGGATTGTAATTTCTCCTCAGGTCTGGAATCAAATTTCCCCTCAAAGGTATTAAATGATCAGTCATGAAGAGAGGATATAATAACTCAGTAAAAGGGAGAGGAAGAAAAAATATTGATTTTATTATCTTGCATCAAGATAGTAAACAAATAACTACTCTCAGTAGGCAAACACTAACGGATTCTCATGCAGCGGTTATGGAACCCTTGGGGGTAAGGATAAGAAGAATAGCATTATGAGCTCTGTTAAGCAATTCCCACAGGGAAGGGAGAAAATTGCAGCTGAAAGTAATCTGGGTTCTCCATTAGCCAGCTTGGAAGAGATATTTGGAGAACTGTTGGACTCAGAATCTAAACAAGATGGGAATAAGATTGAGATACCTCTAGAAAATCAGCAGTTGAATCAATTTCCGTCTGATGAGAGCAGTGAGCCCCTTGATACTATTGAGACTCAAGAAGATCATTCTCATAGATCTCAAAGTAATGTAAGCTATCACCTGGTTGGTGGGAGATTTGCAGCTAGGAGTAAAGATAAATATACAGATCTAACTGATAAGGGTCCTTTAAAACAGAGCAAGGCAACAACGGATATTTCTTGTATTAGTGATAAAAACCCTGTAGTAGAGGATATAAGGCAAATGCTGCTGGAAATGAAATGGTTCCTGAGGGTCAAATGTGATTTGTTGTTTGAAGGAAATAATTAGACAGATTTTCCCTAATGAAGAGGGAGGGACTGGAAGACTTATAAATTGAACAAGCTCATTTAATCTTTAGAAACAGGAGAAATAACACAAGTAATTCATATCCAAGAACAATTATGGTTTAATTCTTGAGTTATCAAGATAAAGAAAGGATATCGTGGTTGGCTCTTAAAACAACAGACTTGAATTATCAAGGGCATCCAATTCTTATTCATCAGGAGTATGCTACAGAAACAATCAATGGAAACAATGGTAAAGATATATGGGACCAATGATCTCTAAAGGGTTTAAACCTATTATAGGTGAATTGGAGGGAAGGGAAAAATTAACTATTTTCTCTATATTGTACCAAGGTGAAAGAAAATACTTTAGGACACCAGAAGAATTTGATAAATTTCTACAGGGATTTCCTGAGAACCATAATGATGAATAATATAGGGTTTAAGAAAGTATGTAAAATAGATTAAGGCTATATCATTCTTTATGTGTGATTTCAGATGTTACAAAAACGCCTTTCACCACAGTGGACCATGGTAGATCCCCTGTGGTGAAGACGTTCCTGTGAACATCTGTTTGACTGCCGCCAGAGATTCACCACAATGAATCTCTGGTGGGGGTCAAAATAACCACGGTTCTCGACCTCCGGTCGGCTGGAGATCGGGAACCGTGGTTGGAGGGGCCATGATCCGTGTGTTACTTTTGGCCCATCCCAGATCATAGCCCCGAACGTGATATGGGATCGGGCACAGCGGCCACATTGGCCGCTGCGCCCGCCCTTCTCCCTGAGGGCGGGCGGATGAGGGAGCATGGGGGGCAGGGCCGTGCGGCTCCACGTCGCACCGCACAGTCCCACCCCCTCCCCGAGTCCCCACAGCGATGGAGTTGGCACGTCTGAAGGACGGCCGGCTTCATTATGGACCGGGATATGAGAGAGATCCCGGTCTGGGGCCCAGCGTGGCAGGCCTCCGGGCCCATCACATCTGAAATCACCCTATGTTAAGGAGTTGGAGTTGTGACACTGAATAGTGGTTTCAGATATAATGGGACATTGTTATATTTTCATGAGGGATGAAATATTGGGGTTGGATGGAAATCGGGTGCGAAGACAGAGCTAGGAAGCTAAATTAAATAAAACTCAATTAAATTAAGCTAAATTAAAAGGTATCTACCTGAAGTGGCATTTAGGGGAAATTCAACTTCATAGTATAATAGGAATTTAATATTCCCAAAAGAAAGGCTTGAGTGCTAAAATGGCTGAATTAAAATGCTTGACCCTTAATGTTCAGGGTTTAACTGAAGGAGAAGAGTAGTGAATTTACTTTTATTCCAGAAAGTTGACATATTTTGCCTACAGGAAACACATCTACTTTGGCAGGATATAAGGCAATTTAAAAACAAAAAATGTAATAATATTTATTTTGCTTGTGCTACTAAAAAGAAAAGGGGAGTATTAACTGGAATTTCACAGCAGTGTCATTTAAAAACTCAACAGGTGCATAAGGATGCAGAGGGACGTTTCTGGACGATTATAGGTGAATTGGAGGGAAGGGAAAAAATCCAGAGACTCATATAACCTGTATGAAAAGAATAATATTAATAATAATAATAATAATAATAATAATAAAAAATAAATAAATGAGTATTTTCTCCAAAAGAAAAGTCAGTGCCCCCAAAAGCATCAATGGGCCATAATTTTTTTTTTAAAAAAACCCCATCAAAATTGTATCTATANTTCTCCAAAAGAAAAGTCAGTGCCCCCAAAAGCAGGGAGAAGGAAAAAAGGGGGGAAGGAAAGGGGGAAGGAGGGGGGAAAGGAGAAAGGGGGGAAGGGAAAGGGGAGGGGAATGGAAAAGTTGGGGAGAAAAGAAAGACGTCTATAAACAAAGGGTATTTTCAGACGTTATGAGATCACAGTGAACCACGGTGAATGCCCACCTGTAGTCACTGTGCCTCGAATGTCTGTTTGGCGGCCGCCAGATGTTCACCACGGTCAATACCCACACGGGGTCATTTTCAACCACGCTTCCCAGGCTAGCCGTGGGAATGTCCCGGGAAGCGTGGTTAAAGTGATTACCCGTGGGGACAAAAAAAAAAATCACGACTGGTCGGGCGCCACGGCCCGGGATCACCGGTGGGATCCCGGGCCGTGGCGATTTCGGCCAGACGCCGCAGCCGCATTGGCCCCGCCGCCCGCCCGTCTCCCCAGAGGGCGGGCGGCGTGGAGCATGGAGGAGGTGGGGTCGTGCGGCCGCACGTTGCGCCGCACGGCCCCGCCCCCTCCCAGATTCCCCATCGGGATCCCACAGCACGTCTGATACGGCGCGACTGGGTCATCCCGGCGGAGGATGATTTGGTTGTTTTCGGTACGGGGCCAAGCGGCCCCGTAACGTCTGAAAACATCCAAAATTTACAACTAGTGCTGCTCACACTGAATGAGATCCACACTCTTCAAATCAGGCCAAAAAAAGGAATCAAGCCTCCAAAAGGCCTCTCCTCACACAAAACACTTACTGCTAGTGCTGTTCACACCAGGTTTTGTTTATAGAAGTTTTTCTTTTCTCTCCCCCACTTTTCCTTTCCCCTCCCCTTCCCTTTGCCCCCCTTTCTCCTTTCCCCTTCCCCCCTCCTTCCCTCTCCTCTCCTTTTTTCCTTCTCCCTTCTTTTCCTTCCCCCCTTCCCCCCCTTTTTTCCTTTCCTCTTCCTTCCCCCCTCCCCCTTTCTCCCCCCCCCCCTTTCTTCTTCTCCCTCTTTCTCTTTGGGTGATTTCAGACATGATGGACGGTTGCTTTCACCACGGGCCGTGGGGTGGTTCGGACCACGGCCGGGGGTGAAGGGGCATGCCAACAGACGTGTGCCCCATTACCCCCGGCCGTGGTCCAAACCACCCCACGGCCCATGGTGAAAGCGGCTGCCCATCACATCTAAAGTGGCACCCCCCCTTGGAGGGGGCGGGTCTGCGTGGCGCAGCATGCTGTTGCATGGCCCCGCCCCCTGTGTTCCCCGGCAGCCCTGCCCCCTCCCGACGGGCAGTGGCAGTGGCCAATCCAGCCGCTGCTGCAACCATGGGTGGGGGTGAATTTCATTGACCGCAGTGAACAGTAAGTAACCAGATGTTACTTTCCGTTCACCACGACCGTGGTGGCCTTTCACCACACTTCTTGACCTCCTCGTGTCTGGAGGTCCAGAAGTGTGGTGAATGCAAACACGGGCTGCGTTTGACTGTGGTGCACATCTGGTGGCGAGTCAACAGATGTTCACCACAGTCAAACACAGCCCATGTTTGACTGTGGTTCAGCTGGGGTGAATGTCAGACACGTAACGTCTGAAATCACCTTTTGTCTTTCACCCACCCTTTCCCCTTCCCTCCCTTCCCCCCCTGCCCCCTCTTCTTCCTTTCCCCTCTTTTTGTATATATACATACAAATTTGATGGGGTTTTTTAAAAAAATTTTGTGGGCCATTGAGGCTTCTTTGGGGCACTGACTTCTCTTTTGGAGAAAATACTCATGTATTTAATTATTTATTAATTATTATTATTATTATTATTATTATTTTCATACAGGTTAAATGAGTCTCTGGATTTTTGAAAGAGACAGAGACCATTAAGATCTATGATATTTAGTAGTTTGCTTTTGGTTGGAGGTAGGTATGAGAGATAATAAAATATTTTGGGGATTTTGTCTTTGGAGCATGTGGTAACATTTATACAGATTATAAGCTATACCATATTATAAACAATGATACATGAGATATATTTATTGTTTTATTTTTAGGTAACAATTTATGGAGTTCTGAAGAAGACCTTTACTGAGTCGAAGTATGTCAACTCTGTTTTTGAAATAACTTTAGAATTATTGTCATTTCACCTTGAAAATTCTGTTGAGCTTTGCATATATTTCATTTTGTAAAGTTTTTCTATATCATGTTTGTTCACAATATGTTTTTTGGATTTGTGTCTTTGAACATCTTTTTGAAATAGTACAAATCCTCTTTCTGTTATTTTGTATAGATCACATTTTGCCTTACTATGCTTACTTATTCTGTGGACATTGGCTTTATTTATTTATTTATTTATTTATTATCATATATAAAATATTTACATTATATTGGATACTAGCCTTCTACTGTTTGTTTTTGTGTATGGGGTTCAAAGCTAACCACGATTTTGGAGGTGAGGCCGGCCTCACCTCCAGAATCATGGTTAGCTGAACCATGATCAGGAATAGGATGAAGGTAACGTCTGTTACCTCGCCCCGTTCCAGACCGTGGTTCCGACCACGATACGGGATCGGGTGCAGTGGCCTGATTGGCCGCTGCGCCCGCCAATCTCCCCAAGGGTGGGCAGCCAGAAGAGCCCGCCCATCTCCCCAAGGGTGGGCATCCCCTCCCCGATTCCCCTCCGTGATCAGGCCAGCCCATCTAAAGGACGGCTGTTCTGATCACGGACTGGGATCCGAGACAGATCCTGGTCCAGGGTTCAGCATGGCGGGCCGAAAGGCCTGTCACGTCTGAAATTATCCTATGAATTTAAAGATGTCTGGAGAATGTTAAACAACAAGAAGGAATATACTTTTTTTTCATCCAGACAATCTGTTTACTAGAATAGATCATATTTTAGGTGACACACCGCTCGTGCATGAAACAAAGAAATGCTATATATTACCTGTGGTACTATCTGATCATAATGCCATGATAGCAACATTTAATTTTTCACAAAAATTTAAGGCAGAAGGCAGAATAAACTGGTACTATGATAAGGAACTGTTGAAAGGTCAAGGCAGTAGAGAAGCCATACAGAAAGAGATTGAGCTTTATTTTTAAAGAAAACATCAAGTCAGTTTCTCCCTCTCAAATTCTATGGGAGGCAGTGAAGGCTGTTTGGTGAGGTAAACTTATTGCACTGAAAGTAGCAAAAAGAAAGGAAAAAAGACAGAGGCTGGTGGAGCTTTATAAAGATCTCCAACGTCTAGAAGTTTTTAATAGGGAATCCTGAAAAATGAAGTTGAAGTTGGAAATTATAAAATTAAAAGGAATGATAGATACATTAGAGGCTAATAAAACTACAAGTCAATTGAGAAAAATTAGATGTTTTTATTTTGAAAATAGTAATAGGACTGGAAAAGCGTTCACGCAGATGGCAAACTGACAAAAGAGAGATCCTTGACCCTGGCAGTTCAGCTCCAGAATGGTTCTATTTCTAATCAAGTAGAGGAGAATAAAGAGAATTTTGTGTGCTTTTACCAGGAATTATATACTTCTCAGATTCCGCAACCTGAAAGAATAGAAACGTTTTTAGAAAGATTTAATATTCCAAAATTAAATATGGATCAAGTAAAATTCCTGAATGGTAGTACCAATACCAGTGGAGGAGGTGGTTGACGCTGTAAAAAAATGACCATCTAATAAAGCAACAGTCCCTGATGGGTATAGTGCAGAGTTCTATAAGATTTTTATAACACAGCCCCTATATTAACTGAGACATATAATGACATCTTGGGGAATAATGGTATGCCTAACACTTTTTATCACTTGCAAATTTCATTTATTTTAAAACCAGGGTGTAGATCAGAATTACCAGCCCTATCTCCTTCTTAAATGTGGATTTTAAAATCTTTGCCAAGGTGTTGACTTCTAGATTGCAGGATATAATTCAAGACCTTATTCATCCTGATCAGGTAGGTTTCCTTCCAAAAAGACATGGAGCAGATAATATAAAGAAGGCTATAAATTTAATACAATATATTCAACAAAAGAAAATGGTGGCTATGGCTCTCTCTGCTGATGTGGAGAAGGCCTTTGAGCATGTGGAGACAGTGTGCCTTTTAAAAAAATTAGAAATAATGGGTTTTAAGGGCAATTTTCTTAATTGGATTAGGGCCATATATGTGAAACCAGAGTCCACACTGTTAATTAATGGAAGCCAGACCTTGTACTTTAGATTAGAAAGAGGAACCAGACAATTGTCCCCTCTGCTGTTCGATCTCGTGCTTGAGGTTTTAGCCCGTGGCATAAGACAGTTATCACAAATGCATGGAATCAAAATAGGCAACCTCGAGCACAAGATTGCACTTTATGCTGATGATGCCCTATTATTTATAGACAACCCTGAAAAGTCAATCCCTCCTCTTTTAGATTTGATTAAAGAATTTGTTTTAATATCAGGGTGTAAGATTAACATTGAGAAATCTCTGGCCCTGGTCTATGCTCCATCTAAGAAATGTGAACAGATAGTGAAAATAGCTCCTTTATAAAGGCTTCAAATACTTAGGTGTTAGTTTAGCAAACCAAAACCAAAAATCTTTTTAAGGACAATTATCCAGCTCTTCTGGATCAGATCAAGCAAGATGCACACATTTTGCAGAATTTTACATGGGATATTTTCAGATGTGACGGGCCCACCACGCTGAACCCGGACTAGGATTTCTCTCAGATCCTGGTTCATGATGAAGCCAGACATCCTTCAGACATGCCGGCTCCATCACTGTGGGGAATCGGGGAGGGGGCAGGGCTGCGTGGTGCGACGTGTGGCTGCACAGCCCCGCCCCCCATGCTCCCTCAGCCGCCTGCCCACGGGGAAACGGGCAGGCGTAGCAGCCAATGAGGCTGCTACGCCTGACCCCATCCCGTGGTGGGGGCCTGATTCCAGGATGGGGCTGGCGAGCAGACGTGCAGCGTGGCCATTGCCAGCCCTGTCCTGGATCGTGGCCACTCTAACCAGGGTTCTCGACCTCTGGCTGGAGGTCGAGAACCATGGGGTGTTTTCACACATTACGAGATCACAGTCAACCACAGTGAACCACAGTCAACCCCGTGGCGGGGCCAAAGGGCCCTGAACGTCTGTTTGGCGGCCGCCAGATGTTCACCAAAGACAATCCCCAGCAGGGGACAAAATTAATCACCCTTCCGGAGCTCCGGCCCAGACCATCTCCGAAAGGGTGGTCAAAGCAATTCCCACTGGGAAACAACAAAATGTAACATCTGAACGGCAACCACTGGCTGGAATCAAGCAAAATGATTCCCAGCTGGGGACAAAGCACGCAGCGTCGCTGTCAGGCGATGAGCAATAACGCAGGCTGGGGAGGGAGATTTAAAGGGAACACAGCAGCAGGGGGACGTGGCGGGATGGAGCGAGGCAGAAAGGAGAGGAGAGTGGAGGACGAGAGAGCAAGGGAGGAGGAGGAGGCACAGGCGGAGGAGGTGGTCGTGCTGCACATGCAGGTGGTGGAGGAGCAGCAGCAGCAGCAGCAGCAGGTGGGACAGGCCGCTCCAGACCCGGCAACCGGCCCGAGGGAAGAGGCACCCCAGAAACGGCCTCCTGGTCTACCAG
Organism: Sphenodon punctatus; assembly: GCA_003113815.1. Lineage (NCBI taxonomy): Eukaryota > Metazoa > Chordata > Lepidosauria > Sphenodontia > Sphenodontidae > Sphenodon > Sphenodon punctatus. The sequence goes on along the minus strand of QEPC01015148.1, from coordinate 411,623 downwards.
CTAGATCGCTCGATCAAGGAGCACGCCCTCCACCGCTTCTCAGATATCTCACAGGATACCAGCGACAGTGTTCACCCCGATGCCGAAATGCTGCGCGACGGACCTGCAGGAGTCGGGCATTGCTAGAGCCCAGACCCCGATGGCCATCCACTGGACCATGGGAATGGGGGTCCACATGGGGGGAGCTGTTGCCGCTCCAGCCAGGGCATTAGCAGCTCCGTAAGTTGCAGGAGGGTGCTCTTCAGTGCGCTCTCCAGGTGGCCTCGTCCCACTGAGCCAGCGCCCTGGCCCACCACCCCTGTGCCCGCTCCATGACCCATAGCCGCCGGGCAATGGGCATAGCGAGCTGGGCAGCGGGGCCCATGGTCTCCCTCCGTGTGTGTGTGTATTTGGACCGGCTCATCGGCTCCTGCTTGCCTCCATCCCATCCATCACACCCTCGCTGGCGTGTGGGGTGTCTGTCTGCCTCCTGGACCGTTCCCGGGCCGCTCTCTGTCCATGTGGCCTCCCCCTGTGCCTGTGCTCTGCCTCTGAGGGTTCCCCCCATTCTGGAACTGCCTGTGTAACTGTGTAGCCTGTGTAGCCCGTGAAGCCCGTGAAGCCTGTGCTGTTGATGGGGTTCCGGGTGCCCTTCCCCGTGTCCTGCCCTGCCCCCGGGCTACTTCCCCCCCTTTGCCCGTTGTGCCGTGGGTGGTGTCTGTCCCGCTGGCTTACCTCCTCCCTTCCTTTCCCGTGCGGGTGTGTATGCGCCCAGGTGTGTGTTTGTGCTGTGTGTCCCACTGTGCCCTCGTTGTCTCTGTGCCTGTTGTGTGTGCTGCCTCTGCAGCTTTTCTTCCTCCCCCCCTTCCTGTTTCCCTTGTGTGGGTGTTTCCTTTCGGCCCTTCTGGCTTTGTTTGCCCTCTGATGGCCATGTCAGCCTGCTGCCCCTACCCGGTGCCTTCTGGGTGTTTTGACCACGGCCGGGAATCGGCGTCACGTCTGTTGCGCTGCCCCAGGTCGTGGTCTATCGGGCTGATTCCCTGTCGTAGTCCCACTCCCATCATGTCTGTTCGAGGCCTTCCTGGACCACGGGGAGTGGTTGTTCGGCTCGCCACCACTGGGAATCCACTGTGGTGAATCGGGGGGCCATAACATCTGAAATCACCCATGGTTAGCTTTGACCTCCGCCAGAGATTCACTGTGATGAACATCTGGTGGGGGGTCAAACATACATTTGCAGGAACGCTGCCACCACAGGGGATCCACCGTGGTCCACTGTGGTGAAAGGTGTTTTCATAATATCTGAAATTACCCCTGATTGGGCAGGAGTAATTTATTTAGAATGATTGCATTGCCAAAAAAATTATATAAAATGACTGCCTTACCAGTAAGCATTTCTGAATCCTATTTTAGACAAATGAATACAATTTTTTAAAACTTGTTTTGGAAGCAGAAAACACCAAGAATTGCAAAAGACATTATGAATAGGCCAAGGGAAAAGGGAGGATTGGGTATTCCCAATTTAACATTATACTATAAGGCTGCCCAGCTTGTAGCAGTAAATAAATGGTTAAGTAATCCATAGCACGTAGCATGGATTGATATTGAAAAGGAAAATTTGGAGGTCGACTCTTTCGTTGAAGTGATGTTAGATTAAGTGAAGCCAGTCAGATTGATTTGGAACAACCACCTGTTTGCAGGAATAGTGTACAATACATGGTATAATCTTTTTAAAAAGTTAAAACTTCCCTTATTTGTCTATAGATAGGGTGGCTTTTAAAAAATTAAAAATTGCACTATCCCTGAGGAAATTATTGAAAACTCGTGATATAATAAAATCAGTACAACTTTTCTCTCCCTTATGGTTTATTAGCATACAGCAAATGGAAAGACTTACCAAATCAAAAATAGATTTTTTGCAGTATAGTCAGATGAAAGGATATTTTACACAAAGGAGATATGTCTTACATTTTCAAAGAAAGCCGTTTGGAATAGAAAAGGTATTGCTAGAACATCACACAGATAAGGGTTCTCTTAGTAACGTTTATAGGGCTTTACAAAAGGTGTACTTATATCTACTTTTAAGTCCTATTATTAAATGGGAAAAGTGTTTAATATAAAACTGGGCAAAAATTAAATTATAGAAGTGTACAAAATTACATTTTTAAGGGGTTTCAGTCTTTGGCTACTTGATACATTACTAAAGATATTTTTTAGATATTATATTACCCCCGATAGAGAAAAGCATTTGGGAAAGGATACATTTGGCCTCTGTTGGAGGAGCTGCATGGAGGTGGGTTCATTGTTACACCATTGCTGGGAATGTATTTATGTGAAGCAGTTTTGGTGGTGGATATGGCAACGGATGAGAGAAGTGGTGAATTGTAATTTGCCATTTAGACCGGAATTAGCATTCTTGGGATTATATCCTGAACTTCCTCTTATGGAACAATATAGAGATATATGTAGGGAATTTGTTGTTGCAGGATTCCGTTTTGGCAAAAAACTGGAGAGGCAGTTTGGAGTCAGTTAAAGATGAATGGACTGCGTGACTTTGGCGTAATGCTATTATGGAAAAAATGCTTGCAGAGCTTAAAGGTATTATTGACTTTTCCATTAAATGGTCTGCTGAACTGGGAACTCTACAGGGGAGAAAGCAATCTCAAAATAGTGTGTCTTATTACTTCATCTACACCTATAATGGGATATTGTATTTAAGAATTTTGTATAAAGAAACGGTCACTTTGGATTTGTTTGAGTCAAGGTTGTTTAGATCTTATAAACGTTAAATAGAAAATTGGATTTGGGACATTTGTTGTCTGTTTGTAATTTTTTAAAAATTTAATAAAATAAAAATAAAATATTTGAGTTCCTTCAGAACACAGGGATGAATACCATCTGGTCTTGGTGATTTGTTACTATTTAGTTTGTCAATTTGCTCTAGAACCTCCTCCAGAGTCACACTTATTTGGGACAGTTCTTCCGATTCATCGCCTACAAAGACTCTGTCCAGCGTGGGTATCACCCCAACATCCTCAGGGGTGAAGACTGAAGCAAAGAATTCATTCAGCTTCTCTGCAATGTCCTTATCCTCCCTGAGCACCCCTTTCAGCCCCTGGTCATCCAATGGCCCAACTGACTCTCTAGCAGGCCTCTTGCTTCTGATGTACTTGAAAAAGTTTTTATTATTATTTTTTGCATCTTTAGCAAGTCGCTCCTCAAATTCCCTCTTGGCCTGTCTTATTAATGTTTTACATCTAATTTGGCAATGCTTATGCTCTTTCCTATTTTCTTAATTAGAACTAGCTTTCCATTTTTTAAAGGACGCCTTTTTGGCTCCAACAGCCTCCTTCACCTTCCCATTAAGCACACTGGCAGAAGTTTGGTCCTCTTGTTACCTTTTTTTATTTTCAGAATACATTTAATCTGTGCTTCCAAGATGGTGCTTTAAAATAATCTCCACACCTCTACCACACATTTAACCATAGAAACTGCTCCTTTTAGTTTCCCTTTAACTAGTTTCCTCTGTCCCCTCTCCTGTTCAACGTGTATATGCAGTCACTGGGTGAGGTCGTGAGGAGCTGTGGAGTTCATTGTCATCAATTGCTGATGACACTCAACTCTCTTTTTCATCCGACCCAGACCCCGCAGTCTCGGTGCTTACACGATGTCTGGTGGCTGTGGGGGACTGGATGAGGACAAACCGACTGAAGTTGAATCCTGACAAGATGGAAGGATGCTAGTGGGGAAAGCAGTGGGTGTGGTGTTCCCTGTCATTGATAGGGTTCGTCCCCCGCTGGTTCCCCAGGTTTGGAGTCTGGGAATGCTCTTTGATGCACAGCTTCATCTTAGATGCTCAGGTTGGTGCTGTGGCGAGGAGAGCATTCTACCAATTACACCTGGCATGACGGCTTTGGCTGTACATCTCAGACTCGGACCTGGCCACTATCATCCACGCTTTCATCACCTCAAGACTGGACTATTGTAATGTGCTCTACGTGGGGCTGCCCATGGTGATGATTCAGAGACTGCAGCTGGTGCAGAATGTGGCAGCCTGTCTCCTTATGGGAACGGGCCACCAGGAGCATATTACACTGATGTTCCATTCTCTGCACTGGCTGCCTATAGACTTCCGGGCCCAATTCAAGGTGCCAAGTCCCATATATCTGTGGGATCGCCTCACACCCCGTGCTCTGGATCAGGCCCTGCAGTCGACCAGGAGTGCCCTTTTCGCAGTCCCCCAGTTATCCTGGGGGGCAACTATGGAGAGGGCGTTCTTGGTGGCCACGCTGAGACTGCGGAACTCACTCCCAGCAGAGGCCTGGGTGGCCCCGGACCTCTCCTCTTTTCAATGTTCATGCAAGACCTGGCTGTTCCGCTAGGCCTTTGGCGAGGGAGATGGGTGAGGGTGGGTTTTTATTTTTTATGGGGGGGTGGTAAGGGTGGGTTATTTATTTCTTCTCTCCTCTTTTCCCGAGGGGGATGTTTTCTCCCTTTTTTTCTCCTCTTCTCCCCTCTTTTTAGATGTTTTATGTTTATGTTGATGCATTTTTATATGTGTATTTTTAGATATTGTAAGCAGCCCCAAGCTGCCTTTGGCAGGAGGGGCAGGATATCAAATGTTTTAATAAATAATGATTTTTGCATAGTTCCCCCTTTTAAAGTTGGGTTACTGCGGTAGGGTTTTTTGTGTGTGTATGCGTCAATCTCCCTCCTATAGCTATGTCAAATTTGATTGTATTATGATCACTATTACCAAGTGGCTCTACCACCGTTACACCTTGCACCAGGTCCTGAACTCCACTTAAGACTAGATCCGAAGTAGGTCCTCCTCTTGTAGGTTCTAGGACTAGCTGCTCCAAGAAGCAGTAATTTACAGCATCTAGAGATTTTACCTCCATATCACACCATGAGGAGACATTCACGCAGTCAATATTAGGCTAATTGAAATTACCCATTATTACTACGTTTCCAACTTTAGAAGCCTTTCTAATCTTCATTATCATTTTACGGTCAGTTTCACAGTCCTGATTGGGGGTTGATAGTATAATCCAGTCATTACACACTTCTCAGTTCCACATGGACTTTCTATCCAAAGAAATTCCAGAGTACATTTCATTTCATGTAAAATCTTAAGCCTGCTTAACTCAATGCGGTCTCTAACACCAGCTTGATTGATTGATTGATTTTATTACGGCTCTGGTTTGCACCATGGCCTGACAAACATACATATAACATGTAATAAAAACACAAATATACATATAACATATAATAAGAAGGAAAGTGCAGACAAATGCAACATTACTATATACTTTGGTATAACATTGAGGAAGACTGCCAACTTCCAATAAGCTACTTTCTACATTTAAGTTATACTCGGGGTTCCCCATCCTCTCATTTACTTCAAGATCGGCTCCCTCATATGTTACCAACATGGTAGGAGGAAACTCTTAATCTTCTTTCAATTAAGGTTGTCACATATATTTAGTCCACCGCCTCTGCACGTATTTTTATGGCTAAGTGCATGAATGTTGCAATCTGCCTCATCTCTTTCTCAGACCTAGTGGCTAACATACCCACAATTCTTTGATGCGGTGTGAGATATTCTCTCTCTTTCCACAATGTCTTAAGCCACATTTCTCTTATATCATCATACAAAGCACATTTAAACAATATGTGTGATAGATCTTCAACATCCTTGTTGTTACATAGACAAGATTGCTTAGAGGAAGGCAACCTTGGTCCATCTCCGCTGGGAGATGGACGTAGGACGTTCGACATTACTGGTCCTGCTAGATCTCTCGGCCACGTCTGATACAGTGGACCATGGGCTGCTGTTGAGACGGTTGTGTGACCTGGGGGGTCTGGATGGGACCACCCTTGGTTGGTTCCAGTCATTCCTCTCGGGGAGGACCCCAGTGGGTTGTCGTGGGAGCAGAAATGTCTAGCCCCCGGGCCCTGGACTGTGGCATTCCACAAGGTTCAATCTTGTCTCCTTTATTATTTAATGTATATATGCAGCTCTTGGGGGAGATCGTGAGAGGGTTTGGTGTGCGTTGTCATCAATACACTGATGATACCCAGCTTTACCTCTTTTTCAGCTGACCCAGGCCCTGCCATCTCCGTGCTATCTCAGTGTTTGGAGGCCATGGCGAGCTGGTCATGGCAGAGCAAACTGAAGTTCAATCCTGATAAAACGGAGGTGATGGTGGTGGGCCGGGCGGGGTAGGTGGTGCCCCTTCTTGTGGAGGGGGTGCGCTCCTCCGTGGCTCAGCAGGTTCAGAGTCTGGGGGTATTATTGGACGTGATCAACAGCCGTCTAGATCAGCAGGTGGATGTGGTGGTGAAGGCAGCTTTCCGCCGGCTGTATCTGGTGTGGAGGCTGCGCCCGTATATCTCCAGACCTGACCTGGCCACTTTGATCCATGCCTTCATCACCTTGAGGCTAGACTACTGTAACACACTCTACGTGGGGCTTCCCTTGACGCTGGTGTGGAGATTGCAGCTAGTGCAGAATGCGGCAACCCATCTCCTAACAGGGACAGGCCGACGAGAGCACATAACACGGGTGCTCCGTGCGCTGCACTGGCTGTCTGAAATGTGCTGAGCCAGGTTCAAGGTGTTGACATTGATCTATAAGGCCCTGTACGGTCTTGGACCTCGATACCTCAGGGACCGCCTCACCCTCTGTGATTCAGGACGGACTCTCCGGTCCACCGGGGATGCCTTCTTGGAGGTCCCCCACGTAAAGTGGGGAGCTACAATGGAGAGGGCGTTCTCGGAGGCTGGGCTCCGGCTGTGGAACTCCCTCCCAGAGGAAGCATGACTGGCCCCGAGTCCGCTGGCCTTCCGTCAGGCCTGCAAGACATGGCTGTTCTCCCAGGCCCTTGGAGGTGGGGAGGGGAGGGTGGGCTACATTTTTGTATGGGGGTATTTTAAAATTGTTTTAAATATGTGTGGATTTTTATACTGTTTGTTTTATGTTGAAGCTGCCCCAAGATGCCGTAGGCATAGGGGGCGGCATATAAATGGAATTAAATAATAATAATAATAATAATCTCTTATAGCGGCCCCACGTTACTGCTGAATGAAACATCTGGAATCTCGCTAGAGTAAAACATCTATGTAGAGACGGTTCCCTAAGTTTATCCAGATATTTCTCGAATTCATGCTTTAACTTAATACAGGAATACCATGAAGCCACCTTCCATACAGCAACCACTACTGGGTCATCCTGCCAGGCTTGATCTATGGCTCTGGTAGGGCTCAAACTCTGCTGTTGGGTTATATCCTTCCCCCAAAACTGATCAAAAGAGAGACCCATGCTCCCCATATAACTAAGTACACATGTTATCCATGGGTACTGCTGTACCCCCTCACAGCTTAGCTCCTCTGCAAGGCAGAGTGAGGCCAGAGTCTGGTTTTCCTGATTACAAAGCTTACTCCAGTAGCGTAAACAATACTGTTTCCCAATGCAGGAGATGGGTAAAATGCCAGTCTCTGCTCTTACTATCGCGCCCAGGGTGCCCTGCAGTACCCTCAGCAGACTCCTTAGAAATTTACTTTGTACCACCTCTAAATCACTAGCAGAAATTCTATAGAATTTCTGCTCCATACATCAGCCTAGACTGGACTTTACATTTGTACACCTTCAAAATAGTAGAAATTTTAGTTGGCATAGCCCTAGCTGCTAGCTTCAGGATCCCTTTAGTTTCATCAGAGGCTTTTACTACAATTAATTTTTTATGCCTTATCCAGGATCCACTCCTATTAAGGGTGATACCCAGATATATTTAGAAATCTGTCTGCAGGAACTCATTTTCATTTATTTTCCATATATACTTGCATGGCCTTCCTTCAAGAACCATTACTTGGGATTTGCAAAATTGATCTCTAGATGGTTTAAAGTGCAGTATGTCACCCGATTCCGAAGTTGATTTTGCATGCCCTTCCTTGTTTGGGCCATCAACACTATGGGTGTTTTCAGACGTTATGTGATCCCAAATCACCACAGTGGATCCCCAGTGGTGGCGAGCCGACCAACCACCCCCAGTGGTCCAGGAAGGCACCGAACAGACGTGACGGGACCCGGACCATGGCAGGGAATCGGACTGACAGACCATGGCCTGGGGCAGTGCAACAGACGTGATGCCGATTCCAGGCCATGGTCAAAACACCCAGAAGGCACCGGGGAGGGGCGGGAGGCAGACATGGCCGACTGAGGGCAAAGGAAGCCAAAAGTGCCAAAAGGAAATGCCCACACAAGGGAAATGGGAAGGGAGGGGGAGGAAGGAGAAGAGTGGCCGAAGCAGCACACACAATGGGCACAGGGAAGATGAGGTCACAGTGGAACACACAGCACACACACACACGCCCGGGCGCATACACACCCATACGGGAAAGGAAGGGAAGGGGGAAACACAGTGAGACGGCCAACACACACGGCACAATGGGCAAAGGGGGGGGCAGGGCAGTGGAGGGAACCAGTCCGGGGGCAGAGCAGGACACGGGGAACGGCACTCGGAACCCCGACAACAGCACAGGCAGCACGGACCACCCCACAGCAACACACGCAGCCCAGGCACAGGGGGACTCCACAGGGGCAGAGCACAGGCACAGGGGGAGGGCGCACGGATGGGAAAAGGCTGCGGAGCAGCCCGGGAACGGTCCAGGAGGCAGCCAGGGACCTCCCTCCCCTGACGGCAAGGGTGCGTGGAATGGGATGGAGGCGAGCTGGAGTCGAAGCGCTGAGCAAGCGACCAAACCCCTTCCCCGGGAAGACGCCGGGAGGCACAGTCCGGGGGCCCCATACCCCCATGTTCACTGAGTCACCTAGGGGGGGCACGGGCACAGGTGGGCTTGCAGCCGAATGAGGATGGACAACAGCACCCGGGGAGCCGGAGGCCAGCTCGGAGAGCAGGACACAGTCACAGGAGAAGGCAGCCATGGAGAGGAACACCAGTTGCAGAGGAGAACAGGGGGGGCCCTGTGGAGGGGGCTCAGAGGCAAAGGCAGGGGCAGTGGAACCCCTGGAACCAGCCTGCCCAGCAGCGAGCCCGAGACATCATGGAGGGAGTGGGCAGCGACCCACGGCATCAGGGCAGAGGCGGGAGCTTACAGCGGGGCCAGCATTCAGGACCCAGAAGGCACAGGGGGCCTCACAGCCAGCTACAGGGGGTCATGAAGGGGCCCAGGGCCGGGAGGCCCACCAAGTGTACATAGTGCGGCCACTGAAGCATACCCCGATGGTAGCCCAGCGCAGACATGTGGTGAGCGATGAGGTAGTATGCCTCGAAGGGATCCTGCACTGCGAGCCCCACCTGGACATCGGATCAGGACCACACACCAGCTCCGCTTCTGTGGGCTCCGACAAGCCATAGTCAGCAGCAGGAGGCCAAGGAAGGTGACCGAGCTCCAATAGGCGGTGATACACCACCCCACATGACCACTGGTAACCACGGGCCCTGTGGATGCAGCCGAAGAAGGAAACTGCCAGGGCAGTGCCCCCCTCTGCCAGGCAGGCCGTTAGGTGGCCAGACTGCACACAGAGAGAGCAGACATGGTCTCTGCCGTGGACCACCCCACATGCGAGCACCTCATCTCCGGGATGCGCACATCGGGAAATGGATGCAGGCCCCGTGTCTCCATATGCATCCGGCAATTGTGGGCGCTTGCCTCATAGTCAAAGTAGCGCAGCCCAGAGCTCAAACTCGCATAGGCACCAGAGGCTGTCCAGGCAGTTCAGGAGCAATTGCACAGCCGGGGAATGCCACAGGTCACACAGGGCCATAGTCTCACGGAAGGTCCAGTTATGGGGGGCGCCGGGCGTGGTGAGGCCCACAAGCCCTGGAGAAGCGCTGCCAGCCATGATCCAGCAAACGGCGGCTAATAACTGAAAGAAATGAGGGACCCCAAAAACCCAAGAGGGACGGGAGGGGAAGCAGGGGAGCTCCAAGGCCAAGCGATAGGGGCACAGGTCACAACATGGCACAGCAAACGAGCGAGACGTGGGGTGCAGACCCAGCACAGCTGCTGGAACCGAGCACACAGATAGGACAGCCTACACAGAGATCAGGGTGGCGAGGACAACAGGCAGCCAACACAGATAGGTGGGAGGTGATGACAGCAGGAATGAAGCTGCTGCCCGCATGCCCAGGCGCAGGTGGGCCCATGCACTAGGCCCCGTGCTGGGACCGCAGGTGTGCTCGATGGGCCGCTCCCTACCACCACACCCCGGCCGCCCTGCAGCAAGCCGGGTCAGCCGGCCGAGGGGGCTGGGCAGAGGTGATCCGGGGCCCCCCGCATGGGTGCCAGGTCATGGATAGAGGGTGGGACTAGGCTAGCGCCAGCCTATAACTGGTGTAGCTGCACCCCACCCGGGACACCGGCCACAATGGATGTGGGATGACTGGGCGCCTGCGGGATGCACCTAGCCGTCTGCGCAGAGTGGTACCACTCACACATGGACCGCATGCGCATCCAGACCACGGAGGTGCACCTGGCTGCCCGGTTGTGGGTGTGCATGGTCTGGAGCGCAGCTAGAGCCAGGCGAGCCCACCACGGGCGTAGGCACTCCCTAGCCTGGTTTAGGGCCCAGCGGGTGTCCGGGGTGTCCCGACAGGTCCTCACTCAGCCGCACCTGGGAGTGGCGCTCCATGAGGCAGCCAGCTGGCTCCACTGGCGGAGGGAGAATATGGGGCACATATCCCTGCTCTCTATGCCCACTGCCTGGTGGGTATGGGTCACGGAGCAGGCACAGGGGTGGTGGGTCCGGGCGCTGGCTCACTGGGACGAGGTCACCTGGAGAGTGCAATTTCAGATGGACAGGCGCAGCCTCCTGTGACTCGCGGAGCTGTTGACACCCTGGCTGGAGCGACAGCACACCCCCATGCGGGCCCCATTCCCATGGTCCAGCGCGTGGCCATCAGGGTCTGGGCCCTGGCAACACCCGACTCCTGCTGGTCCATGTTGCAGCACGTCGGCGTTGGGGTGGGCACCGTCGCCGGGATCCTGTGAGATGTCTGCAAGGCGGTGGAGGGCGTGCTCCTGGACCGAGCGATCCAGCTGGTGGACCNCGACTCAGGGCACAGCGGGTTTCCAGGGTGGCCCGACAGGCCCTCTGCCGCACCCGGGAGTGGGCAGCGGCACTCCGCGAGGCAGCCAGTTGCCTAAGGCGGTGGAGGGCGTGCTCCTGGACCGAGCGATCCAGCTGGTGGACCAGGGGGCCGTGATAGCCGGCTTCGTGGCTGGAGGCTTCCCCAACTGCCTGGGCACCGTGGACAGCACCCACATTGAGATCCTCCGCCCATCTGATGGGGAGACCTCGGAATATGTCAACCTACATGGGTGCCACTCCCTGCAGCTGCAGGCAGCCGTGGACCACCGTGGCCGGTTCATTGACATCTACATCGGCCACTCCAGCCACAGCCACGATGCCCGGATCCTGACAATCACTCCCTTCTATGCCCGGATGTACCATGGGGACTTCGTGAACATGGGGATGTCCCGGATCGAGGGGGTGCTGATGCCCCCCTGCATCCTAGGGGACCCGGCCTATCCCCTCACCCGGTGGCTGATGAAGGCATACCCGGTCACCAGGAACCCTGTGGAGGCGCTCTACAATACCCGCCTGTGTGCCTGCCGGACTGTGGTCGAGAGAACCTTCGGGGCCCTCAAGCAGCACTGGAGGTACCTCGCGGGCCAACTGGACTACACGGTGGAGACCTCGGCCCTGGTGATCGGATCCTGCTGTGTGCTGTACAAAGTGTGCGAGACTGATGGGGCCACTGTACGTGAATGCTGAGAACCCGAGGGAGTACCGATACGCAAAGCGCATCCAAGCTGCCCTGGTGAGGTGGATCAGCCGAAAAGCTGTAGCATAAGGCCACACACCACCGTCACCCGCTCCTGGGGCCACCACCGGCACCGAAGCCGCACCCCTGGATACCCCCACCCCCATCCCCGGGGCCATGTCGCGCAGTTGCGGCTGCTATTGTGGTGCCCGTACATATAATGTGCATACACCCTACATGTATCCCCCCACCACTACCATATATCTCCCAGTGTGTGGGTCTCTGGGAGCTCCCCTCCCCCTGCTGTCCGTTTCCCCAAAGTTTCCTGGGAAACCTTGGTGTCCTGAGGGGCGGACGGTGTTAGGAGGGAGGGCGGTCCCGTAACCGGAGGGCCCCCCTGGGTGGCTGTTCCCTCCCAAGGTCTGAAGGGACCAGTAGGCGGATGCGCGGGCCCTGCGGACTTGCCTGGGGCAGTGGCGGTGGGGGTGCCATGGGGACCGGCATTGGGACTGGGGCAGGCCGGGTGCCCGGTGCGGTGGTGGCCATCACGTAGGCACTCATGGTCCCCACATGCAGCAGCAGAGAGGTGCCTATGTCGTGGGACTGGTCCATCTTGGCAGAGTGCTCCTTCACCATCCGGTCGATGGCCTGCTCCAGTCTCCCGAATGCCTCCACCTGCCTGCTGTGCTCCTGGTGCTCCCACCTCTGTTCGAGGCACACCTCCGCCTGCAGCCTCCGATCCCTGGTCTCCACTTGCTGCACGGCCCTTTCTGTGTCCGCCTTCATGCGGTCGATGGCTGCGATAATCCGCTCGCCCTGTTCAGTGGTGGTGAGGACTACGTCCGCCACCTGCTCTTCCCTCCGGTGCCGTATCCATGCCCGGTGCTCCCTCATCTGCTGTGCCGGGGGCACGGGGCCAGCTGGTGGGCCTCGGTGGGTCGCCCTGTTGAGGTGCATGGTAGGGGTAAGTTAGGCGGTCCTGCTGCCCGCCTCCCATCCCGTGCTGCTGGGTAGGGGTGGGTGGCTGTAGGCGGGCTGGTGGCCTGTGGGCCCCCCCCTCGGCCCATCTCCCCTACCACCCGCTAGCTTACCCTCGATGTCGGTCTGGGAGCCCTCGGAGGTTGGTCCCTCAGTGTTATTGGGGTCCCCCTGCGTCCACTGGCTGAGGGCAACCCCTGTGTCAGCCTCCGATCCTCCTGGTTTGGACATTGGGTGGGGGCTCTCGGGACTGGTGTGTGAGGGGGGCCTGCTGCTCGCCAAGGTCCTGAGGCATTCCTCTTGGGGGGCGGAGCCCCTGTAGCCGGTGCCTTCTAGCAGGGTGGCGAGGGGAAGGGGTACCTCAGCCCGTTCCCTGCCCTGGACCACTGCGCTCCCCACGAGGCGCAGAGCGACTATCAATCCCTTCATGTGGAGGATGCGGTCCAGGGAGTCATAGTAGGGGGTAGAGGTGGGTCTACCGGATCATCCGGTATCCGATACTGCTGGTATTTTGGTGTACCGGAAGTATCGGATTATTCTGGTATTTTGGGTCCGGTACTGGATACCCCCCGTGCCAGATTTTTTTACAATGCGGCCATTCAAATGAATGGCTGCAATGTAAAAAAAACCCCACAAAAAACCCCAAACACTTTCCGTCCCCGAGTCCAGGCTGCGCGGGTGGAAGGGGGGACACCCCCCACCCACCCTGGATTTAAAAAAAAATAAAAATTTCCCCTAAGTCCCTAGTGCGGGTTCCGGGCTGCCACCGGCGACCCAGAGCCAGCACCAGCAGCAGGTAAGTACCGGTACTGTACTGATCCCTGGGGTGGTGGGGTGGTTTAACACCCCCCCACCCCAGGGATCACCCTACCTCCCCACCCAGGGATCGCCTACCTTGAGCTCCGGGCGGCGGCGGTCCGGGAGCTTCAGCGCTGGCTGTGGCTGCCAGCTTCAGCATGCTACTAGGCCTTCCGGGGAACTTCCGGAAGTTCCCCGGAAGGCCTAGTAGCGTGCTGAAGCCGG
>QEPC01015148.1:386958-397018 GCA_003113815.1 Sphenodon punctatus | reverse complement strand
CCTCCTCTGCCTCCGCCTCCTCCTCCTCCCTTCCCGCCGGCCCACCCCCCCGGGTGCCCCTGTCCGTCCCCCCCTCACTCCCCTTACCCGTTTCTGGGGTGGCTCGTCCCCCGGCCTGGTTGTCGGCTCCGGGGCAGCCTGACCTGGCTGCTGCTGCTCTCCCTCCACCACCTCCATCTGCAGCATGACCGCCTCCTCCTCCTCTGCCTCCGCCTCCTCCTCCTCCCTTCCTCGCTCACTCTCCACTCTCCTCTCCCTTCCACCTCGCTCCCCCGCTGCTGTGTGCCCTTTAAATCTCCCTCCCCAGTCTGTGTTGCTGCTCGTTGCCTGGCAGCGACGCTGCATGCTTTGTCCCTGGCTGGGAATCGTTTTGAGTGCTTCCAGCTGATGATTGCCGTTCAGTCGTTCGGTTTTGCTGTTTCCCTGTGGGGATTGCTTTGACAACCCTTTTGGAGATGATCCGGACCTCCAAAAGGATGGTTAGCTTTGTCCCCTGCTGGGGATTGTCTGTGGTGAACATCTGATGACCCCCGATCAGACGTTCGGGGTCCTTTGGACCCGCCACAGGATTGACTGTGGTTCACTGTGGTTGACTGTGATCTCTTAACGTCTGAAAGTACCCCATGTCATCAGCATTCATTAATGCCACGACTGGCCAATGCTTGACCTTAGGCAGATAGCTTTCTTCACATATTAGGGTGGGTATAAGGTCACTTATAAAGATGTTGAACAGTATGGGTGCAAGCACACATCCCTGTCTAACCCCCTTAGGACTGGGAAAACACCAGCTTGATTTACTATTGTCATTTCAATATATGTTGTACCTCGGTATTACAGTGTCCCATTAGTTATCCACCAGGCCTGAGACGTCCCCATTATGTCTATATCTTAATTTAGTGTTCAACACTCTAATTCTCCCATCTTACTTTTTAGACTTCTAGCATTTGTATATGTGTAGTGAGGTTGCAGAATTTAGGATTTTTTGATGCAGTGAACACGATTACTAACACGGGTTCCTGCCTATTCTGAAAGTCAGCTAAACTGACCAAAATTCCTACCCTTCTGTACCTGAACCCAGAAGGCCTAATTGTGGTCTTGGTTACAACCAATATAGTCAGTGAAATGACCTCCCATTTGTAGTATAATGGCATCACTTTTGTCAAATTCTTCTCCCAAGGTTCTCTGAATCCCAGCTGTTTCCTGTGAGCTCTTGGACAGACAGAGGAAACCTAGAGCCCCATGCAGTGTTACATTAGCGCAACTCTGTGTTAGCATGTTGTGTTCTTAGTGACCTTTCCTTCCTGCCTTAGGCCAACTGCTGTTTTAAGAGGTCATTAATCTAAGCCAAATTGGCTGTTCCAGTGTAAATGAGAGCGAAGAAGAGAGGACAATATGCTACCCTGTCTCTGCCATAAATATGCTGTGAAGTTTGATGAATAATTAAACTGACGCTAAAGTAGGTTACATTTGCAAGTTGCATAAACACTCTGTCTCCAAAGTGCCAAGTTGCTGAGTCTTGCGGTGAGAGCACTTCATAAAAGGATTATTTTCTGACTGAAGGATCTAAGTCTGTCGTTTTTCAGAACCAAGTGATCAAAGGGCAGAGCAGGAAAGCAAAGAAGCTGAGCTGCCTGTCCTTCAGTGTGTGTGCATGATACCAGGGAGGGATCCCATTTCCACCATGAAGGGCGGGGTGGGGTTGTATAAATTTAGTCACTGCACAGGTCGATTGACATTAGATCATCATTTTAATGCAGACACAATTAATATGGTTT
Source organism: Sphenodon punctatus (assembly GCA_003113815.1). Taxonomy (NCBI): domain Eukaryota; kingdom Metazoa; phylum Chordata; class Lepidosauria; order Sphenodontia; family Sphenodontidae; genus Sphenodon; species Sphenodon punctatus. The sequence continues at coordinate 395,243 of QEPC01015148.1, read as the reverse complement.
ATATCTGGTGTGGCTCAGCTTAACTTGGAAAAGAACTGACAAACTAGAGATAAAAGCCAGGCCAAGTTAGCTCTGTACTAGATTATGGGTGATTTCAGACGTGACGGTGGCCCTATTGGCCCCGTCATGGAATCACCCCAATGATTCCCTGACAGAATCAGACCGGCCCGTCAACATACGAGCCAGCAGATTCTGCCGGGGAATCGGGGAGGGGGCAGGGGTGCGTGGCGCAAAAAGCCCTGCCCCCCCCACGCTTTCGAGGCCAGCCGCCCTCTGGGAGATGGGCGGCCGCGGCGGCCAATGCGGCCGCAGCGGCCGCCCGCCCCCCAGGGTATTGACCATGGCCTGGAATTGGCAGCGAGCATGGCCGCCGATTCCAGACCGTGGTCAGGGGCCAGACGAGACATTACCACGCTCAACCACGGTGAATCCTGCCGTGGTTGAGCGTGGTAACGTCACGTCTGTTGGGGGCAAAAAGTGATTCCCGCTGGGAGTTCACCCCCAGCGGGAATCACTTTGACCACACTTTTGGAGATGGTCCCCAGACCATCCTTGAAAGCGTGGTTATTTTGATCCCCGCCGGTGGTTCACTGTGGTGAACATCTAGCGGGGATCAAAACAGACATTAAGGGACCATTCCCATGACAGGGTATTGTCTGTGGTTGAGCGTGATCTCGTAATATCTAAAAATACCCTATGTAAAACAATATAAAGCAGGTTTAATCAAAATGAGAGAGTCTACTCCATGTTTTACACTGAAGTAACTAAATCAGTTTGAAAGTCACACCTTTAGACTCACACAACACCAAATATTGACATGGCCTTGATTTGCAATTAGCTTTTCACTTTCTAAATTGCTGTGCTCCTCAGCAGCTACTGAGAAGCTGTTGCAAATCAGCAATGGAGGAAATCATTCATGGCTGTTATTGCACATAATCTGTAGCTAGTAAAATGCTTTGGAATTCCATAGGATGAAAGAACTTGAAGCTATCCTCATGAAAAATATTACTAAATATATCTTCCTATTATTTCCCAGGGGCCTGAATCATGCTACATTCACTCTTTTTTTGTCTTGGCAGGCAGTGATGTTTGGGCTCCCTTTGTTTAGGGCAATAGATTTGGGGTGAGTTTCCTCTGACACACAGAAAGCAGAGGGATGAGATAGTGTTGCCACCACAGGGATTTGCAGGAGCTGGTGATGACTGAAACCAGGGTTACTGGGACTCAGTAATCCTCTTTTGGTGTATCTGGACTCTGGGTTTGCTACTTTGTCTGAGGTTCAGTGTAGTGCTGGAGGCCATAAATTTCTCTGTTCAATTCCTTGGAGAACTGGTCTTAGGGAGGAGCAGGTAGTGCTGCCTCATTGGCTGGAGTGGCAGCAATAGCTCTGCCTTGTCTGTTTGAGCATGGAAGACAGACATATGGCATCTGCCCCTATGGTCAGGCTGCAAATCAGTGGAGAAACATCAGGATTGCCAGACTGGGTTGCATTAAGGGCTCTCTGCCTCACTGTACCAGTGGTCATGCCAGTTCCTTCAGAGAAAGGTGCACAGAGATGAAACCACCAGACCAGAGAGAGAACAGGGGCCAGATTTTCTCAGCTCCTGTTTGCCCAGCGCTCTACTGAAAAACTGTCCAGAGGTGCACAATGGGAGTTTCTGGGTGTTGGCTTTAAAAAAAATCAAAAACAAAATCTGCCCCTTGGTGCCTAGCTGGGAGCAGAACTCTTTTCAAAATCTGATCTTTGGCGGCTGGCAGACCACTCTCACCAAAAACACCAATGACCACTTCGTAGTCAAGTTGAAGGGCCTCCAGTCCATTCTCATCCTGCTTGATCTCTCTGCTGCCTCTGCCACTGTTGATCACCCCCTCTTCCTTGACTCTCTTCAGTTCCTCAGCGGGGTGAGGATGTGGGAGACCCTCTACCGTGGTCTTCACCCCAACTTTAGTTGAGGCCCTCCCGCACCCTCCTACCCTGCCGTCTCAAACGATGGCCTTACCTAAAGGCTCCTCCCGGGAGGTGGAACCTCCACCCTCCCCGTCTATCGCTATTCAAGCATGCTTTTTGGATCGCCTGGAGTCTCTCAAACTCCAACTAGGGGAAATTAAGAAACCCCGGAGAGGCAAGAGGCAGAAAAGCCCTATAAGGCTTTCGCAGGAGGGAGGGGTGGAACAAGGCCCACATTCCCCCCTATCCCTACTACTAACCTCATATTCCCACTTGGTTAGTTGGACATCTACAGGTGATAGGAGGGGCTGGGGGGGGCCAACTCCAAGAGGTCCAACTCCAAGAGGACCACACTGTCTTACCCCTGGGTACGGAGGACGTACAGTGTGGGCAGGTGGAGTTGTGGCCTCAAGAGAGGAGTCCCTCAGGGGAAGTAGAAGAACGGATTTCCCTTAGGAGATCCACTCAGGCAGAACCCCTGTTGGATGAGTCAGTAACCTTGTCAGCCGCCCCATTAGGAGCAGCCCAGGGGAATTCTGGCTCCTGCCAAATGCCAGATACTATAACAAGCCCGGAGACGATACGGAGCCCCTCTACAACTAGGGTCCTGAGACAACGCCCGAGACCACCACCTAAGCAATGACAGGGGGACAAGCCGGGCGCTACAATTACCATCAGCTCCTGGAATATATCTGGTTGGGAGACGCATAAGGCTGACCCTGAATTTTGTAACTTTTTCTACCAGGGCGATATCACCCTGCTTCAAGAGACTTGGCTAACTACGTCCCCTCCCCAGGATAAGTGGAGGGATTTTGATGTTTTCTGGGTAAATGCTCTGCCCTCGGAAGTGCATGGACGTCCGAGTGGTGGTTTGGCACTATTGGTAGCTTCNAATTGGCAGCGAGCATGGCCGCCGATTCCAGACCGTGGTCAGGGGCCAGACGAGACATTACCACGCTCAACCACGGTGAATCCTGCCGTGGTTGAGCGTGGTAACGTCACGTCTGTTGGGGGCAAAAAGTGATTCCCGCTGGGAGTTCACCCCCAGCGGGAATCACTTTGACCACACTTTTGGAGATGGTCCCCAGACCATCCTTGAAAGCGTGGTTATTTTGATCCCCGCCGGTGGTTCACTGTGGTGAACATCTAGCGGGGATCAAAACAGACATTAAGGGACCATTCCCATGACAGGGTATTGTCTGTGGTTGAGCGTGATCTCGTAATATCTAAAAATACCCTATGTAAAACAATATAAAGCAGGTTTAATCAAAATGAGAGAGTCTACTCCATGTTTTACACTGAAGTAACTAAATCAGTTTGAAAGTCACACCTTTAGACTCACACAACACCAAATATTGACATGGCCTTGATTTGCAATTAGCTTTTCACTTTCTAAATTGCTGTGCTCCTCAGCAGCTACTGAGAAGCTGTTGCAAATCAGCAATGGAGGAAATCATTCATGGCTGTTATTGCACATAATCTGTAGCTAGTAAAATGCTTTGGAATTCCATAGGATGAAAGAACTTGAAGCTATCCTCATGAAAAATATTACTAAATATATCTTCCTATTATTTCCCAGGGGCCTGAATCATGCTACATTCACTCTTTTTTTGTCTTGGCAGGCAGTGATGTTTGGGCTCCCTTTGTTTAGGGCAATAGATTTGGGGTGAGTTTCCTCTGACACACAGAAAGCAGAGGGATGAGATAGTGTTGCCACCACAGGGATTTGCAGGAGCTGGTGATGACTGAAACCAGGGTTACTGGGACTCAGTAATCCTCTTTTGGTGTATCTGGACTCTGGGTTTGCTACTTTGTCTGAGGTTCAGTGTAGTGCTGGAGGCCATAAATTTCTCTGTTCAATTCCTTGGAGAACTGGTCTTAGGGAGGAGCAGGTAGTGCTGCCTCATTGGCTGGAGTGGCAGCAATAGCTCTGCCTTGTCTGTTTGAGCATGGAAGACAGACATATGGCATCTGCCCCTATGGTCAGGCTGCAAATCAGTGGAGAAACATCAGGATTGCCAGACTGGGTTGCATTAAGGGCTCTCTGCCTCACTGTACCAGTGGTCATGCCAGTTCCTTCAGAGAAAGGTGCACAGAGATGAAACCACCAGACCAGAGAGAGAACAGGGGCCAGATTTTCTCAGCTCCTGTTTGCCCAGCGCTCTACTGAAAAACTGTCCAGAGGTGCACAATGGGAGTTTCTGGGTGTTGGCTTTAAAAAAAATCAAAAACAAAATCTGCCCCTTGGTGCCTAGCTGGGAGCAGAACTCTTTTCAAAATCTGATCTTTGGCGGCTGGCAGACCACTCTCACCAAAAACACCAATGACCACTTCGTAGTCAAGTTGAAGGGCCTCCAGTCCATTCTCATCCTGCTTGATCTCTCTGCTGCCTCTGCCACTGTTGATCACCCCCTCTTCCTTGACTCTCTTCAGTTCCTCAGCGGGGTGAGGATGTGGGAGACCCTCTACCGTGGTCTTCACCCCAACTTTAGTTGAGGCCCTCCCGCACCCTCCTACCCTGCCGTCTCAAACGATGGCCTTACCTAAAGGCTCCTCCCGGGAGGTGGAACCTCCACCCTCCCCGTCTATCGCTATTCAAGCATGCTTTTTGGATCGCCTGGAGTCTCTCAAACTCCAACTAGGGGAAATTAAGAAACCCCGGAGAGGAAAGAGGCAGAAAAGCCCTATAAGGCTATCGCAGGAGGGAGGGGTGGAACAAGGCCCACATTCCCCCCTATCCCTACTACTAACCTCATATTCCCACTTGGTTAGTTGGACATCTACAGGTGATAGGAGGGGCTGGGGGGGGCCAACTCCAAGAGGTCCAACTCCAAGAGGACCACACTGTCTTACCCCTGGGTACGGAGGACGTACAGTGTGGGCAGGTGGAGTTGTGGCCTCAAGAGAGGAGTCCCTCAGGGGAAGTAGAAGAACGGATTTCCCTTAGGAGATCCACTCAGGCAGAACCCCTGTTGGATGAGTCAGTAACCTTGTCAGCCGCCCCATTAGGAGCAGCCCAGGGGAATTCTGGCTCCTGCCAAATGCCAGATACTATAACAAGCCCGGAGACGATACGGAGCCCCTCTACAACTAGGGTCCTGAGACAACGCCCGAGACCACCACCTAAGCAATGACAGGGGGACAAGCCGGGCGCTACAATTACCATCAGCTCCTGGAATATATCTGGTTGGGAGACGCATAAGGCTGACCCTGAATTTTGTAACTTTTTCTACCAGGGCGATATCACCCTGCTTCAAGAGACTTGGCTAACTACGTCCCCTCCCCAGGATAAGTGGAGGGATTTTGATGTTTTCTGGGTAAATGCTCTGCCCTCGGAAGTGCATGGACGTCCGAGTGGTGGTTTGGCACTATTGGTAGCTTCTCCCTGAGGGTGTCTGTGAAATGCATCAGTGTTATTAAAGCTTACTTTGCCCTTTTTCATTGTCACTTCCCAGGTGGATTAGAGTTACTACTGGGAGTAGCATATGTTCCCCCAGAATACTCGTCCTATTACTCCCCGGATATTTGACTTTTAATGACGGCACAGGTGAGGGAGGCAGAAGTCCAATTCCCAGATGCCTTGTTGGTGCTGGGAGGCGATTTTAACGCCAGACTGGGGAATCCAGTCTCTCAGCCAATGCCCCTTAGGCTAGATAATTCAATGGGCCCATGTTATATCCCAGTTCGCCATTCTAGGGACAAGACGGTGGGACCAAGGAAGGGCAGGATGGACGACCTCATGATTGATCTGGATGTTGGGATAGTAAATGGCTGCACACAGAAAGACCTGGTAGGGAATTTTACATACAATTCACCTCTGGGGTCTAGTGTCTTAGACTTATTTCTGATCCCGCTTTCCCTTTTTCCTCTGGTGGAGGATTTTGAGGTGATCCCCATATTTGTGTCAAATCACTCACCTATAAGTCTAACCATAGGAGACCCTCTATTTGATCTGGTGAGACAAAATTCTATTGACCTAGGTGGGGCTCTGGCTAGGAGACGAATTAAATGGTCAGAGGACTTAAAAGCAAGGGCGGTAGAGCTTCTGAACTCTACCTCTGCAAAGGCCATAGGGGCCAATATTAAAAAATTGGAATCCGACACAATCCAGTGCTTCGAGGCCTTGATGGAACTTTTGCTCCCGATTCTTTCTATACAGACTGCTCGAGCTGAGAAGACAGTGTCGGATACTCATGTCCCACGCTGGTTTGATGCTGAATGTCAGAATGTAAGATCCCAATTAAGAAGTATAGCAAGGAAAGTGAAGGCTTCTCCTAGCTATTCCCTGAGGCTAGCTTTCATGAGGAGGTATAATACTCATCCTCCTAAAATTGGAGAGTGGAAACTAGGGCTACTGCTTTATGCAGATGATTCTGTGATTATCTCCCAATCATTGGTGGGGATGAGGTGGGCGCTGGACGCCTTTGGTGTATATTGCCGGCTGGAGTTGTTATCAATAAACTTTGCCAAAACCAAAGTGTTGGTGGTGGGCCCAAGAGAGATCCACAAAAAACATCGTTGGACTATCCATGAGACCCAGATTGACCAGGTTAAGGCCTTTAAATACCTGGGGGTAATAATATCTGCCAGCGGTAGCTGGAAAGCCCATTACGATGCTGCTGTGGCGCAGGCAAGTCAAGCAGCTGCGGCTATTACCAAATTTTATTTTGGTAAAGGAGGCCGCCTTGTCTTGCCAGCTCTACAACTTTTCAGGGCCAAGGTAATTACCCAGCTCTTGTACGCATTCCCGATATGGGGCCTGAAATATAGTTCTAAATTGGAGAGCTTGCAGAATGTTTTTCTGCAGATAATTTTGGGGGCCCCTCGGGGAACTCCCCAGGCAATCTTGAGGGCAGAATCATTCGTTCCCCCTCTGGGAGTGCATGCCATTCTGCAATGGCTGAGCTACTGGCTTAAGAGGACACTTTTTCCCTGCTCCAACAATACACTATTTAACGAAACTATTTCTGCCGGGCTTGGAAGCCGTTGAGTACAGGGAACCAGGCAGGAAATTGCCAGACTGGGGTTTGCCTGCTCAGACCTGGAAAGATTGGGGTGGGTGACATGTAAGAAACTAGTCCATAGGCAGGTGTGGGACCAGGCAGCTCAATCAGAAAATGCCCAACGAGGAGCTCAGGAGGTGGCACCCCAGTTCAATGCTCATTACCCATTTTTTAATATCCAGAGACCTAATCAATATTATTTGTTTGACTGGCAGGATGCTAACAGCCGAATAGCATTCTTCAGGATGAGGGCTAATGTGTTCCCCTCGGTTATGTTGGAAGGCCGATACGCTGGGATCCCATGGGATCAGCGCATTTGCGATATGTGGCAGCAGGGGGTGGTAGATACCCCCATTCATATAATTATGCAATGCCTGGCATTTGACGGATTAAGATTCAGGTATTTGGGGGGTTACCTTGAGAAGGGGGTTGCATCCAATAATTCCCTGAGGGAACTACTATACCCAATTGACTCGGACCAGTCTAGGGCTGTGGCTAAATTCTGTGGGGCTGTAGTTCGTATTAGAAATTCGTTTGCTGCCCCTAAAGACTGTCAGGGGGGCGGCAATAGTATGTATGGGGAGTGAAGGACTGGAATAATCTTCTATAGGTGCTAGAAGCCCACGTATCCCGGTTTGGGGGCATCATACAGGGGGGTGGAGATCCCTTTACTTTATTGTTAACATTAGTTACATATGCACAATTCTGTTTAACCCCAAGTTGAAGTGGGGGAAATTACTATTGTTATTGTATGATACCGAGTTGGTGGGAATTTCTGAGTAGCCTTCTCTCCTTGATCCTTCCCTGGTGAGGGAGAAGGAGGAACCTGATTTGATGGGGTGTCAGATATAGTTGATTTGTTAATCAATGATTTTTGATGAGATGTATTTATTGTATCATATTGGTTGTTTTTTATGATTTTGTCATAGACAATAGGCTAGCACAATAAAAGATTTTACTTTACTTTGTCAGTCCCTCAGTTTCTCGGGTTCAGAACTGCTTCTCATCCCATTCATCGAATTTCATTACTTCTAGTACCACCTGTATGCGGATGACACCCAATTCTAAGTTTCCATCCCTACCCTCTCCCCCTCAATCCAGTGTCATATCCTCAGTTGTCTCTCTGACATCTCTGCCTGCCTGTTTCACCCACAACCCAAGTCAATATGTCCAAGACTGAATTCCTCATCTCCCCCAGCAAACTGTTCTTTCTCTCTTCACTCCCTATCTCCATTGACAGCGTCACTTCTAGGCTCATAACCTGGGATTCATCTTCGACTCCTCCCTCTCATTTATTTATAACATTCTTATATTAACACCCCCCCCCCCCCCCA
>QEPC01015148.1:285100-380618 GCA_003113815.1 Sphenodon punctatus | reverse complement strand
AGGGAAAAAGCCTATGGGGATGGGGTGCAGGGGTGGGAAGGAAGAAGCCTATGGGGATGGGGTGCAGGGGGGGGAGGAAAAAAGCCTATGGGGATGAGGTGCAGGGGGGGAGGGTGCAGGCAGGGTGGAGACGGGAGGGACATCTTCTTACCTGCTGGCTCTGGTGTGTTCGCTCTTGTTCGGGCTGCAGGCGGGAGGGGGGGAGCTTTAGGTTTTTTAAAAAAATTGTCCGCATGTCCTCCTCTCCTCCACGGAGCCAAGACGCGCAGGCAATTAATTGTTTTTAAAAAAATCATTCCCTGCCTTGCCACTCGCCATTCCCTGCCTTGCCGCTCTGAGTAGCAGATGGGGGGGGCGGGGGGGAGCTTCAAGTGGCAAGGGCAGCGGCAGGGCAGCAGCTGGCCTGGCGGCGTGCTGTTGGAGAGCTTTAAGCTCTCCAACAGTGCGCCGCCAGCCACGTTGAGCATGTGAGGCAGGGAGCAGCACGCATGCGTGCTGGTCCCTGCCTCAGGCACCCGACCCAAGGCATCTCGCCAGGGCGCTTTCAGCAAGTGCCCTGGCGAGAGCTTTCCTTGCGCCCATTGAGTGCAATGGAAAGGCTAGCCCCTCCCTCCATAGCACGTCCTATACGTGCTGTGGACTGAGGAGTTCAGCTGCCCAAATTGTGTTTTCAATAGAAAACACTGTTTGGGCATAGCCTTTTTGTCCCTTCTGGGATCCACTCCTCAGGAGTAGATCCCGGACGTGAGAACTGACAGCGCCGCAGCGCACTGGCTGCTGCGGCGCTGTCAGAAGCACCAGCGCTTTTTTTTTTTTTAAGCGGCGGCAGTGGACCCCTCAGCGCTTGTGGGGGAGTGCCCCAAACACCCTGGGGGCCAGCCGCCACTGCTCCCTCTCCCCCTTCATTCACACCCAACGCAAACTCCTTGTCATCCTCTTCAAGGCTCTTCATGACCTTAACCTTTCCATTCCTCTGCCCTTGTTTCCTGCTACATTCCCTCCCAGGAACTTTACTCCTCCCCTGACACCATCTTCACCCTCCCCAGAGTCTCCTGTTTCCTAAACTGTCCTTGCCCTTTCTCTTATGCTACCCCCTAAGCCTGAAACTCCCTCCCTGAACAAATACTCCGTTCCCTCCCAACCTTCAAATCCCTCCTGAAAACCTACCTCCCCCATCAGGCTTTCCCAGACTCCTCTCCCCCAAAGATTGCTTGCTTATGCTGCTTCTTATATTTTTTCAGCCTTCAGGATCCCTCTCCTCCACTGTCACTAAACTAACCCTGCTCCAGTGTCTTAAAAAAACTTGTTAATTGTGTCTGGGGTGTTTTTTCTACTTCTGTCCTCAGCACAGATTTCTGGTGGAATGTGTAAATTAACATGAAAAACTATGGGGTTAAAAAGCTATCCCAGGTGAAAAAAATCTGGGGTTAAAATAATACCCCATGGCAAAATGTATTGGGTAGATATTTGCCACAGTTTTTTAAAAAAAACAAAAAACGGTTAATGTTACCAAATCTCCTTTGAGTATATTGTGTACCTGGGTCCAGGTGACAATATCCTAAAAGGGCAAAGTTGGAGTTACTAACTTGCAAGTTTTTTGCAAGAGATGTGCACCCGGCATTGGAAAATACCCCCAGAAAATGGAGCAGGGCTAAGCACGTGTGCCTGCAACGTCTCAGTTTCATTAATCTCTTTCCTTATGTGCCCTCCGACCTTGTCTTCCCTTTTGTCCATTCTAGATTGTGATCCCCTTAGGCAGAGCTCTGTCTCTAACCATGACTGTTCAGTGCCAGGCACTAGTATAAGTAATCAATCATCATCATCATCTTGAGGATCTGTGTCCTTCAGGTAGGATGCAAAGTAAAACCCTATGTAGAACTGCAGAAGAGATAAGCAAAGTGTCCACTTAGTGCATGCAGCAGTGACACAAGACACACAGTAAGATGCAAAAGGTATTGTAACTGTCATTCCTTATCAAGATGGACCCATGTATTCCCACTGATGGGATATGTGCCTGTCCTGCAGAGAACTTTTCAGAGAAGTCCAGCATTGGAGGAGTGAGTCCCTGCCTTTCCCTGTCAGCAGGAGCTTTATCATGTGCCTCACATCACAGGGTGTATATAAAAGGGGCGGGGCTTGCTCTCCCCCGTCAGTTCCCTCCAACTGCCCCTAGAGCCACAACAACTCATTGTAAGCTCTGAGTAGCAGCGAAGGAGGAAGGGTTGTAGGAATACACTGGTCCATCTCGAGGAACAAGTTACTCCTAAGAAACCTGCCTTCCCTCTCAAGTGGCACCATGTATTTCCACTGTTAGGAGATTATGAAGCAGTACTCCATAGGATGGAGGGATGAGGAGATTTACTTTAATACTGAATTCAATACTGATCTGTCAAAACTGGCATCCCTCTGTGCTGCCAAATTGAGAATGTAAGGCTTTGTAAATGTATGGGCAGAAGCTCATGTTGCAGTTTTGCACATCTCTAGTGCTGTGATACTATAAGAACATGCTCTACTGCCTGACAGATCTAATGGAATGTTCCCTCACCCCAGTAGAAGAAAACGCTGAGCTAACCCATAAGTTAAAGCTACTGAAAGAATACTGCTTTTCCTTTATTCTTGCCTTGAAATTCTATGAAAAGAACATCTCCTACTGTAAGTTAATAATAGTTTATTGGGCATAGCTTTCGCCATCGCCAAAACAACAAAACATACAGACTTTAAAGAAAACAAACAACGGACCATACATAAGAACAAATTAAAAGTTTTTTTAAAATAAACTTATCAATCAAGCTAATCAGTCGGTGAAGATTTCACACAGTAAAGAAAGATGGTTCAGACAAAAGATGGTCCACCCTGATAAGTATCAGCAGGCACCTGGCACGGTTCTCTTGATAGCATATCATCGTCATACTAATCCGACACAATTCCATTTAACCAAGCCCAATCCAAACCAAACCACGAGATCGGCTAGTCAGTATATTTAAGTTCTGCCTCAAATCGTGCCCTAAGTTTAGAAAAAAAATGAATAAATGTGGCTACAGCTTTGAGCTCATCCAATTGTGTTAGGCTCAATATTCTTCCTAGTTTGGCTTTAACATCCAAACTTTGGGTGCCCTCCAAAATTGGGGTATCCAGGTCTCTCTAAGTTGGAAATACAAAGTGCAAGTTAATAATATGTGCTCTATTGTCTCGGTCTTCCTATCATGGCATAAACATTGCCGTAAGTCTTTAGGTATAACCCGATATTGCCCCTGTACTATAGTCGTCTCAATTAAATGGAACCTCAGCAGAGTGAAATTTCTTCGCAACACTGAGGAGTCAAGCATATCCAAATATTTTTCAAAACCGAATATTATCTTGGTTTGAGTCAGACCAGGGGCTACCTTCCACACTGACAAGGCAGCCAGATCTTCCTGTCTTCCTATATCCAAAGCTCTGTTCTTTAATTGGATTTTTTGTTGAAGCGGGGTCAGTTGCCATAATGCAGCTATGGAGAATCCCATTCTAGATAGTTATAAAATGAACTAATCCAGGGGTATGCTATCGAAGCAATATTGGTTAGTTCCTCTATAAGACATTGATATAATAATGATGATGCGTCTTGATGGATAATACGCACCCAAAACTTAACAAAAGCTGATTTACGTAGACTGAATTGAGAATATACCTTCTCCGCTCTTACTACTGCATCGGGGACAGATTGAGGGACTCCCAATAATTTCCTCAGGAATTTATTTTGGACAAACTCCAAATTCTTGGCTAAAGGAGCCAAGATTATTTCCTGCCCAAACAAAAGTATAGACTGAACTTTGGATTGATAAATTTTAAGGATCTTTGAGAATTTGACATTTACAGAGTGCTTTGCCAATGAAATAATTGCCTTAGCTGCCTTTTTTCCCCATAGACCGCTACTATTAAATACTATTCCTAAGTACCTAAATGACATGACTTGCTCAATTTGAACCCCTTGGAGTGTCCATTTATAATGCTTAGGCCTTTTCCCAAGAGCCATAATCTTGGTTTTATGAAAGTTGATCTCTAGCTTATTATTTGCCCCATAGCCTACACAGACTTCCAGCAGAGATTTAAGCCCTTTCCTTGTTTGTGATATTAGCGCAATATCATCCGCATACTGCATGACTCATAACTTTGGATGCACAATGGTCACAAAGCTCCAATTCTGCTATAAGATCACTTACATAAAGATTAAACAACAGAGGAGCTAAGACACACCCGTGTCGCACACCCTTGTTAATCCTAATTGGAGCTGTATAGTTGTTACTGCTTGGAATTCGAATCCTGGCAACATTGTCAGTGTGTAATTGGACAATTAATGCTAGGAGGTTGTGGCTAATTCCAAGTTTTGCTAGTTTGTTCCATAGGCCGCTATGGGGCACAGAATCAAAGGCCCTCCTAAGATCAACAAAAGCCATGAAAAGCTGAGATCGACAGATTGTTACATATTTTTGGATCAGGTGGGAGAGAATAAAGCAACTATCCAGAACAGAACTATGAGCACGAAATCCAAATTGGGCCCTAGGGATTAGGCTATGTGCCTTGACCCAAACCTCTAATCGGTTCAGAAGAGTCCTTGCATACAATTTGCCTAAGACAGGCAAGAGACTAATAGGCCTGTTGCAAGATGGATCTTGTGGATTGCCTTTCTTGAAAATAGGGATAATTAAACTTATGCCCCAATCTTTTGAGATTTGCAGAGTTTGATTAATTAATGAAAAATATTGCGCAAGTATCAGGGCCCACCAGTTCGGATCTACCTTAAATACTTCTGCATTTATGTAGTCATAACCCGGGGCTTTGTTATTCCTCAATTTCTTTATTTCCTTGAGGACCTCTATTTCTGTAACTTCCAGAAGAACAAGATTATTGGCCTGGGAATTCTGCCCAGTGCTATTTTGAATTATCAGTTCTCCATCATTCTCTACTGATACAGATATTTTTTTTTAAAAAGAACTCAATCCACTTAGTCTCTTCCATAATACTTGATCTTAAAAAAATCCCCTGACATTCAAAGGAGCGAACCAGGACCAAAACTGGCTTGAGTTCCCTGTATCCGCTGCTACATTTAATTTAGCCCAGTAAAGATGTTCAAACTGACTTTTCTTATTCTTCAGGAGATTTTTATATGCTCTTCTAGTAGCCATGTGAATACTTCGATTGCTTTTGGAGGTCTGAAGACACCATTGCTTTTTCGCTATACATAATTATCTCTTCAGACTGGCACATTCCTTATCGTACCATTTACTTCCCCTGCTTTTCCTTTATTCTTGCCTTGAAATTCTATGAAAAGAACATCTCCTACTGTAAGTTTCTTATTTCTATTCAGATAGAACATTATAATCCTTAAATCTAACAAATGTAATGAAGCCTCCAAGGGAATAAAGTGGGGCTTCAGAAAAAGTACTGATAAATAAAGTACTGGTGTCCTGCAGGGTTCTAGTCTGTCCCCCTCTTGTTCAATATGTATCTGAGGCTGCTGGGTGAAATCATTTAGAGGTTTGGGGTGAGGTGTCATCAATATGCTGATGAAACTCAGCTCTACCTCGCTTTTTCATCCAACCCAGGTCCCGCAGTCTCAGTGCTTACCTGATGACTGGCTGTTGTCAGGGACTGGATGAGGGTGAGTCAATTGAAGCTGAATCCTGACAAGACTGAAGTGATGATTATTGGCCAGTCTTGTAACTTGGAGGGGGTTGGGACACCTGTCATTGATGGGGTCTGGCTCCCTCTGGTTACTTAGGTTCACAGCCTCAGAGTGCTTTTGGATCCCTCGATGCACGTGGAATGTCAGGTGGCGGTGGTGGTCAGGAGAGCTTTTCACCAACTCTACCTGGTGAGTAGGCTGTGGCCTTTTCTTTCTGATTCAGATATGGCTACGGTCATCCATGCTTTCATCACCTCCAGGCTGGATTACTGCAACACACTGCATGGGGCTACCCTTGATGACTGTTCAGAAGCTGCAGCTGGTGCAGAATGCGGCGGCTCAGCTCAGGTGCTCTGAAGTCTGCACTGGCTACCTACAGCTTTCTGGGCACAATTCAAGGTGCTGGTTTTGACCTTTAAAGCCCTAAATGGTCTGGGTCCCACATATCTGAAAGACCGCCTACTCTATCATGTCCCTTTGCGGCCACTATGGTCAGCCGGGGGCGCCCTCCTGAGGGTTCCATCTGTTACTCTTGTCCATGGGGTGGGGGTGCGCGGGAAGGTGGTCTTGGTTGCTAGTCCCATTTTGTGGAACTCCATTCCCTGGGAGGTTCGCTTGAGCCAAAGCCTGGGCATCTTCTGGAGGCAGTGCAAAACTTTTTTATTTGGAAGAACATTTGGCAGGCAGGGATAAATAGGGTAGGGCTGTGGGGGAGGATAGGAGTTTATGGGGAGGGTGTTTTTATTGTATGAATTTTGATGTTTTAAATTGTTTTCTTATAGATTGTAAGCTGCCCTGAGCCTTGTGGGAAGGGCGGCATAAAAGTGTGAAAAATAAAACAAATAATAAAATAAAATTTAAATCTCAGTTTAGGAGGGTAAGTCAATGTCATCCCCTTAAAAAAGTCTTAGTCAAAAATATCAACCATCCAACTGCTATCTGACAGTTGGTGTCTTGCTGAAATTGCAGCAAAGTGCACTTTAATGGACAAAGCAGGTGGTCTTTGGTTTTTCAAGGTCAATACATTTGGTAAAGGAGAGGACAATAGGTCTCCCCTAGACTCTCTAGACCATATTACAAATTTCTTTCACCTGTGGTCATATGTCTTTATCGTCAATAGTTTCCTAGCATTATTGATAATCTCTACCACCTGAGATGATCCATCATTAAACTGCTGTAACCAAGCTGTCAAATTCAAGGCTCTCAAATTGGAGTGAAGAGGCCTGCCTTGATCCTTCACTAGAAGGTTGGCTTTGAGTGGAAACAGCACTGTCCTGACAAAATTTTAACATTATTGGGAACAAATGTTGCTTCTGTCATGCTAGAGAAAATAATACCAACTTCAACTTGTCTACCTTTGTTTTCCACAGGACCTTCAATATCAGTGGCATGGGTGGAAACACATAATGGAGATGGCATGGCTAGGGAATTACAAACACATCTGTAATGGAGTTTAGATCTATTCTGTCTCTGCTGCAGAACTGTGAAATCTTTATTTTCATTTATCAAAACAGGACTATAGCAGTCAGCCCCACTTGTCAAAGAGGAGATTGACTATCTTGCCACTCGGGACCATTTGTGCTGGTTGTAAGGCACAGTGCTAAAACTGTCTGCCAATAGAGTCTGGTCCCCTGAAAAGTATATGGCTATCAGATATATCTCCCATTGAAGACGCTAAAGTCATAGCTGTATCACGGTTATTTAAACAATGTGACCTCACAGTACTGTCTCAAATGCCTTCAGTGCTAAGCATCCTGTCCTGTGCTTGAGCAAATTTATATGTAGGCTCTGCTGTGTAGCACTCCACACATCCTGAATGGTCAGAGTGCTGCAACGTTCTCCTCATCCTAAAAGGTAGGCATCTGCGGTGGAAATGGTATTCAAACTTATGCCTCGATCCAAAGTGCACCTGTGATAGGGAGCCTAAGGAGGTCCTTGCCCCTTCAAATGGTACATGTTGCGGTGGGAGCTGACCCATTAAATGGACAAGCCAGAGAGAGACCAGGTGGCTTCAGGAGTCATCTGAGAGCACAGGTGTGCCTAGCAGACACCTGTGGGATGGTAGGCGGGTCCTCAGTCTGACCAGGGAGGCTAGCAGTAAGCTGCTAGAGAGAGTAGCTGGAAGTCTGGGCAGTGCTGGATGAGAGGGTTGCAACCCAGGGCTGAAATGGACAATCCACCACTGGGAAATGGCTGAATAGTGGAGAGCAGATGCCAGGAGATCTGGTAGGCTCACCCAGGAGGGCTGGAGCATGGCCTTGGACAGGAACCTAGGTTAAACCCCAGCAACAGACAGAGCTGCGAGCAGCCAGATCAGGAAGTGCTGTAGGCAGCAGAGAGGCTGAGAGCTAGGAGGCTTACCTCAACAGACAGGAGAACTGAGGAACAGAAGGTACTAAGGGGGCTAACAGAGGGCACAGCAAGCTATGACAATGGGACTGGGGTGTATTCCTGTTACAGCACCTGCAAAACTTACCCTTGCGTGCATGCACATAATGTGTGCGCATTCAGGATGCTCCTAGTTTAGCAAGAGCCTGTGACGGGTTTGCCCTCCTCATAAGGTACAGACTTTCCAACCATTGACACAGATGGGCTTTTGTACATATATGGAAGAAATATGAGTCTTATTAAGCAACTTGTGGGTGTTTAGGCTATAGGGCACCCCAAAATATCCCCAAAGGACCTTCAGCTTATGTCATAAGGTACATGGTTGAAACTTGTGCCATTTTGTGTAGAAATGTGTCCTTGACACGTAAAATCTGACACAGTTATAACCAAATCACTCTTAAAATGCCCGCACCCCAAATACCTTCCATTTACATCATTGGGTTCATGGCAGAAAAACAATGCTAATTTGTGTGGAAATGTGTCCTAACATAATAAAATATAAAGACTGTCAGTGTTTTAGAGGGTGGTGTCTTCCTCCAATCAGGCTATTTGTTCACCTTATAAGATACATGATTAAAACCTGCACATTTGGTGTGAAAACATTTTTGTCACCCAAGCTCTAACAAGATTTTAATGGAAGATACCCAAATCAGATGCCCTTTAACCAATGCTAATTTGTCTACTTTGTGTCAGGGCATATTGCCATACAATCTGACAGGATTTGGGAGGCCTGGAAAAAGGCATGTCTTTAATGATGATATTTGGGAAATATGCTACATGGCGTTGGAAGTCTTCATCTATCATACAGAGAGAGGGCCCTTCCTCCTAAATGATCTTTTTGTCAGTTTCATACAAAATATATGAAGACAATGAAATCAAGCAAACAGATTTAGTACACAGCTTTTACTCATTATAGTAGCAGTGTAACATACAGATGATGTATGATGTTAGTAAGTCAAATACATTTTACTGAGCAGTCAAAACGGATTCTCAGTTTTCCATGCAGAACACCGAAAAAGAATGTTATCTGTGACATAGTGTCTTGCTAAAACACACAACAAATTCACTTGAACATGTTGTACATCATCTTCAGATACATCATTTTCATCATCATAACTCCCAGGACCCCTCATCTCCACATCACTACCATCATCATCATCAGCAGTACTTCCACACCTTTCAGTGTCAGCTCTAAGAAGAATGTCCTCAAGCAATGATTTGGTTTGCTCTCCTTCAAACCAATGGGGAACATACTTTCCATCAACTACTTCCCAAGCATTTTGTTCTCGGGAGGAAATTCGTGGATGGCTCTCAGTTG
Organism: Sphenodon punctatus; assembly: GCA_003113815.1. NCBI lineage: Eukaryota > Metazoa > Chordata > Lepidosauria > Sphenodontia > Sphenodontidae > Sphenodon > Sphenodon punctatus. The sequence goes on along the minus strand of QEPC01015148.1, from coordinate 371,250 downwards.
CATTGTTCCAAAATCCACAGGTTAGACAGGTGCATTGAATCTTCAGATGTATGACGGAAGAGAAAGAAGGAAGTGAGGTGCCATTGAACCCTTTGATTGCTGCCATGGGACAGCCTCCCTTGGGCGTGTACATTTTGAAGAATGTATCAAGACTGTGGTCATTCACAGACAATATGATTTTGTTACCATACATTTATTTTATTTATTTATTTATTTGATTTGTACCCCGCCCCTCCTGAACACAGCTCGGGGCGGCTTCCAACAGTAAAATCCATAAGAACAATTTAAAACATATACAATACAATCGCAATATTAAAATATTTAAGAATATTTAAAATATTTAAGAACAGGGCCCGGGACAAAAATCAGTGGGCAGGGGAGATAAAAAATCCCCTAAACCCTCCCCCCCTGTCCCCAAAGGCCTGGGCGAACAGCCAGGTTTTACACTGTTGTCGAAAAACCAGAAGGCTTGGGCCAGGCGAGCTTCCTCCGGTAGGGCGTTCCAGAGACGCGGCCCGGCCACCGAGAATGCCCTCTCCATTGTGGCCCCCCGCTTAACACGGGGGACCTCCAAGAAGGCACCCCTGGCAGACCGAAGGGTCCGTTCCAGGGCGCGGAGAGCGAGGCGGTCCTTGAGGTATGAGGGGCCAAGACCTTGAAGGGCTTTATAAATCAATACCAACACCTTGAACCTGGCTTGGCACACTATCGGCAACCAGTGCAGAGCCCGGAGCACAGGTGTTATGTACTCCCGACGACCTGTCCCTGAAAGGAGACAGGCTGCCGCATTCTGCACTAGCTGCAGCCTCTGAACCAGGCACAAGGGAAGCCCCACGTAGAGCGCGTTGCAGTAGTCCAGCCTTGAGGTGACGAAGGCATGGATGAGGGAGGCCAGGTCCGGGCCGGAGACGAACGGACGCAGCCTCCGCACCAGATGCAACTGGCGAAAGGCAGCCTTTGCAACTGCCTCCACCTGCCGCTCCAGGCGGAGGTCCGCGTCCAGCACCACCTCCAGACTCCGGACCTGGTGAGCTACGGGAGGGCGAACCCCCCCCAATCAGGGGGGCCGACACCTCCCTCGCTCTCCCCACCACCATCACCTCCGTCTTATCGGGGTTGAGCTTCAGTCTGCTCTGCCACATCCATTCCGCCATACATGGTACAGACAAATTTCTCAGTCTCCAGACATACTTTGTCTTCCACTTCTTGTTTTGTACCCAGTAAGGCAAAGGCTTTCTGGGCCTTTTCATTCCTTTCCAAGGATGGTAAATGGCTTCATCTTTGCTTTTCTTGAAAAAGAGGCAATATAATCACACTCAGTAAATGAATGAAAAGCAGGAATGGCTTTGCACAGTGACAAGCACAATTGGTTTGCAAGAGCTGTCATATGTAACTGAGTATGTTTTTAGATTGCAACCCTACCTCGAGTCACACATTTGTGCTTGTAGTGATTTTCTCCATATTTCCAAGAATTATAGCCATCACATCTGTGTCTGATGTTCGAATCACAACATTTATGAAGGACAAATCTGATCCAAGTGGAAAACTATACATGAGTCTGCTCTTTATGACTGCTCTCAAGTGACATTTCCATGTACACTCCTAAATGAATACTATAGCACAGGTTATTACTTGTAGCATAGACTACCTTTGTGCCAAGGATGGTGGAAATGCTGTCATCTTGCCAGTTGTCAACCAAGTATGAAACCAAAGATTGTTTGACGATGTCATTCCCGAGTGCCTTGAGAAAGTCAACTGGTCTTTTCTGAGCAGCACCAGAAATCATGAACTGAAATCCTCTATCTTCCATGTCACTTCTTTTGTCTCGCTCCTCATCTTTGATAGATGGTGAAACAGTTCTGTCAAACACAATGTCAATTCGCTCAGCTGGTATGCGGCACAGTTTCCTCAAAATGTGGTGAGAGAGCCGACCAAATGTGACTGTCAGTTTTCCAAGGAGATGGAGAGAAAATATTCCATCTACAATCACACAATCCATAGTACTTGGTGGCTCACTTATAACACGATGTTCTAGATGCCTCAAGAGAGTGGATTTGTAACATTTGTTCATCATACTATCAATTGGACACAAAGCAAGTGGTATGGGAGTCAGTGGATACCTTAGCACTTGTGCTATGTCTACTTTTCTCTCAAGTGCAATGTATAAAATTCTCCCCATTAGGTCTCCCTCCAGCTTCATTTGAAGGACTTTTCCATCAATATGTTGTTTGTCTCCACATCTTCTGAAGCAAAAGTAGACACCTTCTGTCGCATGATGGGCTTTTCAAATCTACTAGGATCTATTGCACACTCAGTGGTAAATGCTTTCTGAGAACACTCACCAATTTCTTCAGCATTCAAGAGGAAATCCCTGGTTGCAGTTGATGCAGCTTTTCCAGAACTGACATCGAAGAGGTAATCCTTATTCACACTGCCATAGAAAGGACTGAGGTATTATTTGATGCCTTCAGTCACTGCCCTCACACCTTTTGTGTTCTTTCTGATTAAGTGAGGTTGAAACTCTCGGGATAAATCTTCCTTGCAAGAAAGCCCCCCAAAAGATATGACAGTAGGCTGGTTCTGATGTAATGAGTTCGAACCCACCTTTGTCTTACTGAAATAGAGTTAGTGAATGCTGTAATCCCTCTCAGCCTGTTTGCAGCATCAAAATTGTAAAAGTGCCCTTCTGGAATTCAGCGTTAATTCCAGGATGAGAGTCCTCCATTTTCAGCAAGTTATCCTGAAATTGCACCAACCGTCTTGCATAGTTTTGTTGATTAAATGCAAAAAATAGGCTTGAAAGCCTTGAAAGGCAGTAGATAGATGTATAGCTCAATGTCGCCTGTTCTAATGCTCCTTGAAAACTCATGGAAGAGATGTAAGAAATTTATGTAAGTCATCCAGTACTTTGCTGTGTCCTCATGAACACCTTCTTCTGTTGCCTTGCAGAACTCTTCATATCCCACAAGAATATCTTGCAATTTCTTTTAAAAAACTGTTTTTATTGAATTTTCAGTTTTACACAACACAACCAACCCATTTCTCCCTCCCTCCTCCCACCCAACCTCGCATAATCCCTGCAAAAAAAAAAAAAGGGGGGGGGAGAGGGTGTAGGGAAGACGGAATATGGGGAAAAGCGAAAGACTTGCTGCACCAAGGAGACTACTCTTATAAATAAACCTCACCGGAATTTAGGCTGCTTTTAGACGATATTGAGGTATTTTTTTTGCGTTTTTAAAAGAATATGCAGCCGGCTATAATGCATGAGACGTCGCAGCTAAACCCTGCCTGTGGGAATTTTACACATAGCGTGATTTCACACTGCACCATTACTTGTGCCTTAAACCTCAGTTATGTGGAAAAGGATGCCTGATTGCGGGAAGAGCCCCACCCCCCAAAACACTGTCAGGCTTTATATTTTGTGTTAGGACATATTTCCACACAAATTAGCATTGTTTTTGCCATTAACCCAATGACGCAAATGGAAGGTATTTGTGGTGGGAGCACTTTGAGAGTGTCTGATTTGGGTATGGCCCACAATAACTGTCAGATTTTATATTTTATGTGTCAGGACACATTTCTACACAAAATGGCACAAGTTTCAACCACGTACCTTATGATGTAAGTTGAAGGTCCTTTTGGAGTATTTTGGGGTGCCCTATAGCCTAAACGTCCACAAGTTGCTTAATAAGATTCACATTTCTTGTATATATGTACAAAATCCCATCTGTGTCAATGGTTAGAAATTCTGTACCTTATGAGGAGGGCAAATCCGTCATGGGCTCTTGGACTATAGCAATGTCCCCTGCCTTTCAACTGTGCCACCACCCAGTAGAGGGAGAGGCAGGCTGCAGTGGCGAATGCAGATGGCAGCAGTTGGAAGGCAGGAAATTTCACCAGAGCACCCTGCACACGCACGCTATAAGTGCACACGCAAGGGTAAGTTTGGTCCGCACATGCGGATCTTCGATTGGTTCCTTGATATGTAAAATGGTACCCCTCTGAGTACATGGAAGGAATTGGCCACCATCTCAGTATGTATAGTCCATCTTATGGAATAGCATTTCGTTTTGACAGAAGATTCATCTATGGGTGATTAGCTTCTCAGAAGCCAAGCTTCAAATGGCTGAAATTTCAGTCCCAAATACTGGGTAATGCCAGCTGTAGAAGTCATAAGGCCCATAAAATGTGAGAAGAATCTTATTGTCTGTGTAGAACAACCATGATGGCATGGGGAGGTTGTCGCCTTGCCTTAAAGAGGCTGTGGTGTGCCCCCTGCTGAAAAAACCATCGTTGGACGTAGACGCGCTCGCCAGCTACCGACCTGTCTCTAACCTTCCCTTTTTAGGGAAGGTTATTGAGCGGGCAGTGGCGCTCCAGCTCCAGGGTCATCTAGATAATATCGGGCTCCTTGACCCTTTTCAATCTGGGTTCCGCCCCGGCTATGGCACCGAGACGGCGTTGGTGGCCTTGGTGGACGACCTCCGCCGGGAGATGGATGCGGGATGTTCGACATTTCTCATCCTGCTCGATCTCTCGGCCGCTTTTGACACCGTGGACCATGGGCTGCTGTTGAGACGACTGCGTGACCGGGGGGGTCTGGACGGGACTGTTCTTGAATGGTTCCGTTCATTCCTCTCGGGGAGGAGCCAGCGGGTGGTGTTGGGGGAGGAAACATCGAGCCCCCGCGCCTTACCGTGTGGCGTTCCGCAGGGATCGATCTTGTCTCCATTATTATTTAACATCTATATGCAGCCCTTGGGGGAGGTCGTGAGAGGGTTCGGGGTGCGATGTCACCAGTATGCTGATGATACTCAGCTGTACCTCTCGTTTTCTACTGACCCAGACCCTGCTGTCTCGGTGCTATCCCAATGTTTGGAGGCCGTGGCGGATTGGATGCGGCGGAGCAGACTGAAGCTCAACCCAGATAAGACGGAGGTGATGGTGGTGGGGAGGGCGAAGGGGGTGGTGGCCCCCCTGGTTGGGGGGGTTTGCCCCCCTGTAGCTCAGCAGGTCCGGAGTCTGGGGGTCATATTGGACGCAGACCTGCGGCTGGAGCGGCAGGTGGAGGCAGTCGCTAAGGCTGCCTTCCGCCAGCTTTATCTGGTACGTAGGCTGCGTCCGTATGTCTCTGGCCCGGACCTGGCCTCCCTCATCCATGCCTTCGTCACCTCGCGGCTCGACTACTGCAACGCGCTCTACGTGGGGCTTCCCTTGTTCTTGGCCCGGAGGCTGCAGCTGGTGCAGAATGCGGCGGCTCGTCTTCTTACGGGGACGGGTCGCCGGGAGCACATTACACCGGTGCTCCGAGCTCTGCACTGGCTGCCGATAGTGTGCCGGGCCAAGTTCAAGGTCCTAGTGATGATCTATAAAGCCCTATACGGCCTTGGCCCCTCATACCTTAGGGACCGCCTCGCCCTTCGCGCCCCGGAACGGCTCCTGCGGTCTGCCGGGGGTGCCCTCCTGGAGGTCCCCCGTGTTAAGCGGGGGGCCACGATGGAGCGAGCATTCTCGGTGGTAGGGCCGCGGCTGTGGAACTCCCTTCCGGAGGAAGCTCGCCTGGCCCCAAGCCTTTTGACATTTCGGCGGAACTGTAAGACCTGGCTGTTTGCCCAGGCCTTTGGGAGGGAGGGTGGGGGGGGTGATTTTAATCCCCCGCCCATTTATCCATTTATTTATTGTTTTCTAGCCCTGTTTTATTGATGTATTTTATATTTATATTTTAAGTGAATTTTAATTGTTTTTATTGTTGTTGTTAGCCGCCCCGAGCTGCATTGCAGGAGGGGGCGGGATATAAATTTGTAAAATAAATAAATAAATATAAATAAATAAATACATATCTATGGCTGCAACCATCTTTTCAAATCTGTCCCACAGCTTGAATACTTTCTGTTGTAGAAAGTCGATCACTGTGCCTATGAATCGAGTGCACTGGGCTCAGATGTGACTTGACTTCATTGGCTACAAAGCCTAGCTTGTCAGACATAATCCTTGTAGTCCAAATGCTGCCTTCTAGTCACTAGAGATGGGCGAAGAGAATGCAGTTCGGGTTCGATAGTTCGGTTCAGCCGAGTTCAGGTTGGCCGAACTTGGCCGAACAGTCAAAAATAGTGCTATCGAAACCGAACTGAAACCAAAACCTAACTTTTTGACCTTGAAAAGACGTTTTTCCTGCCCCCAAATTCATCTGAACTCATCCGAATATGACCGAACTGTTCGGTCATTCGAGAGTTCGGTTCGGACGTCCGAACAGACTGAGTTCGGTCCGAACTCTGAACATCCGAACAGCGTTCGCCCATCCCTACTAGTCACTCCCATGTCTGCTTTGATCAACCAATCTTCTAGGTAAGGGAATACATGAACAGACCTTCTCCATAATTGCGCTGTTGCTGCTGACACACTTCATGAAGACCTATGGAGCTGGTGAAAGGCAAAATGGCAGGACCTTGTACTAGAAATGTCAATCCTCTACATCAAAATGCAAAATACAAAACACAAAAAACATTTTGATGAGCAAGATAGATAGGAATGTGAAAATTTGCATCTTTTAGATCCAGAGCTGCAGCCCAGTCACTATAAGATAATGCCATTATTAATGGGGATATACCAAGAAGAAGAACGTAAGTAGCGCCATACTTGGTCAGACCAGCGGTCCAACTAGTCCAGCATCCTGTCTACAGGGGCCAGCTCCAGTAGCCTAAGAGAAGTACATGTACAAGTCATGGAAGCGTGACCCATCTTCTGCTGATTACTGGTAGCCTGTAGGTTGGGATTTAAGCCCCAACTAGTAGGTGTTTATGGGTCTATCCTCTAAGAATTTATTCAATTTCTGTTTGAAGCTAGTTATGCTGCTGGCTTTCACAGTCTCCTCTGGCAATGAGTTCCACAACAGTATTGTCCACTGTGTGAAAAAGTACTTTTTCTTCATTTTAAATCTGCTGCCATTTAACTTCAGAGAGTGTCCTCTTGTTCTGTTATTGTGGGAAAGGGCAAACAACAGTTCCTATTTACTTTCTCCGTGTCACTCATGATTTTATAAACTTTTCTCCAAGCTAAAAAGCCCTAACCTGTTGAGCCTCTCCTCATATGGAATTCGATGCATCCCTTCGATCATTCTTGTTGCCCTTCTCTGAACCTTTTCCAGTTCTACTATATCTTTCTTGAGATGGGGCAACTATAATGGCACACAATATTGAAGGTGGGGTTGTGCCACGGATTTATACAGCGGCATTATTTGTCATTTATTTATTTATTTTAACAATTTAATACCCCGCCCAACTCCACCTCAGGCAGCTTGAGGCAGCTTACAATAAAATCATAGAAATATAAAACAATATAATAATTTACAATAAAATCATAGAAATATAAAACAATATAATAATTTACAATAAAATCATAGAAATATAAAACAATATAATAATTTACAATAAAATCATAGAAATATAAAACAACATTCACACCCAACTTAAAAATATAACAAAACACAAAACCTTCCCATAACTCCCTCCCCCCACTCCTCACCATATAATCACCCTCAGCCGTCACCTCCACCAAATGTCTGGCGGAACAGCCAGGTCTTACACAAGCGACGAAAGGCAACAGGCCTGGGACCAGGCAAGCCTCCACTGGGAGGGAGTTCCACAGTCGAGGTGCGGCTACCAAGATTGCCCTCTCCATAGTGGCCCCCCAATTGACTCAGAGGACCTCCAGGAAGGTGCCCCCAGCAGACCGTAGGGGTAGATCCAGGACCAGGGAGTGAGGCGATCCCACAGATAGGTCAGGCTGAGGCCATGTAGGGTTTTAAAAGGCAAGAACCAACACCTTGAATTGAGCCTGGAAAAAAATAGGCAGCTAGCACAGAAGACAGAGCACTGGTGTAATGTGCTCCCAGCGATCCGACCTCGTAAGGAGCCGGGCCGCCACATTCTGCATCAGTTGTCGCCTCCGGACCATCACCAGGGGTAGCCCCACGTAGAGTGCCTTGCAGTAGTTTAGCCTCAGGGTAACGAAAGCATGAATGATGGTGGTCAGGTCAGAGTCTGAGAGGTAAGGCCGAAGCCGCCGAACCAGGTGTAACTGTCGGAAGACACCCCCACCACCGCCTCCACCTGGACATCCAAGAGGAGCTGGAAATCCAGGAACACCCCCAGTCTTCGCACTTGGGACACCAGCAGAGAACAAACCCCGTCAATGATGGGAGATGTCACACCCGCCACTCTCCCCACCAGCATTACCTCCGTCTTGTCAGGATTCAGCTTCAATCGGTTCTGCCTCATCCAGTCCCCCACAGCTGCCAAACACTGGGAAAGCACAGAGAGTGCCGGGCCTGGGTCCGAAGAAAATGAGAGGTACAGCTGAGTGTCATCAGTATATTGATGGCAACTCACTCTGCACTGTCTCACAACCTCACCCAATGGCTGAATGTACATCTTGAACAAGGCTCGGGGGTCGCATAACTAGATTTTCTCTTTATGATTATTATGATACTTATTATTATTATGAAATTATTATGATGATGATGATTATTATGATACTTATTATTATTATGAAATTATTATGATGATGATGATTATTATGATACTTATTATTATTATGAAATTATGATACTTTCCCTTTTATTCTCTATTCCTTTTGCAATAATGCCTAGTGTTTGGTTTGCCTATTTGACTGCTCCCACACACTAAGCCAGTGTCTTCAATGAACAATTCACAATGATCCTTCTCCTGAGTGGTTTCACCCAGATTAGAACCTAGGCATTGTGTATGTATAGTAAAGATTATCTTTCCCACCTTGCACTTATCAACACTGAATTTCATTTGCCATTTTAATGCCCATTCACCTAGTCATGGAAGAACCCTCTGTAATTTCTCACAGTCTGACTGGGTCTTAACTATCTCGAATAATTTGGTGTCATCTGCAAATTTAGCTACTTCACTCTTTATCCCTTTCCCCAGACCATTAGTGAATAAGTTAAACAATGCTGGCTGCAATACTGACCCCTTTAGGCACCCCACTATATACCTCTCTCCAACTTGAAAAATGACCATTTATACTTACCTTTTGTTTCCTATCTTTTAACCAGCTACCAATCGATGACAAGACTTCCTCTTATCCAATAACTACTTAGTTTACTCAAGACTCTGGTGAAGAACCTTGTCAAATGCTTTTTGAAAATCCAAATATACAATATCAACCAGATCACCCCATCCACATGCTTGTTGACATTCTCATAAAATTCTAGATTAGTGAAGCATGACTTCCCTTTGCTAAAGCCATGCTGTTTTTTACCCATTAAATCGTGCTTGTCACTATGCCTAGTAGTTCTGCTTTTAACATTAGTTTTCATAGTACTGATGTCAGGCTTACTGGTCTGTAGTTTCCAGGGTCACGTACTATTTTAAAAAATGCATTTGAACTGCGCTTTTAAAAATAATGAATGAGCTGCAATTCCAATGACGGCCAGCAACTTCCAGCTTATTCAGCCCCCTGTGCAACTTTTCTCAAAGCTGGTTTTTTAATGTGATAGATCCTGCTACTTGTCTAAAAGTGGCCTTACATAAGCACTGTTTGCACTTGCTCCCCCTTCTGGCTATACGAACATCTGCAGGTAAACGCTAGTAATAAAAGAAAAAAATAGACAAAGTAAAGCAAAGGGAATCTTTTAGATACAATTTGCTTCCGTTTGAGCTCAAAAGCAAGTTCTGAATTTTTCAGGCTTCCTTTTGAACAAAAGCAGCAGGCAAATCTTTTCTCTGCACAGATATGTATTTACAGCTAAAAAGCATCCCTTCCCATATACAGCATTTTTGCAAAGTGACAAGACCCTCCGCTGCCACTGCACACTCCCAGTCTCCCTCACTAGCTCTATCACACACCTGCACGCTTTCCTCTCTGAGATCACACTCTGGGCCATCATCAGATTAAGGTCTCTGATTTCCATTTCCAGAAAGGAACACTTAGGGCTGAATTCAGATGACTCATCTGAAATGGCTGCTAGTAGCTGCGAGATCATTTTCAGACTGACACCGGCAGCAGCATCTCTAATGTGGACTCCTACTCAGTTAACAATTCCCCTTTATGCAGAGTTTCCTTACTATTTTTTATGTATTAAAGTATCTTGTCAGACTGTATTAAGTTGGTTTCACGGAAGGAAACTAGAAATGTGCAGCTTTTAAAGATTTGTTGGACATAAAATACTAAACCAGATAAGAAGCCACAATTAATCTGCTGAGGCCAATCCCACTGTCATGCATTTGGTGGTATAATTATTGGGGCTTGCTCTCTCTCTCTCTCTGATGGGAATTGAAGCCAAATGTATGCCAGGGAGGGAGGTGGGTAAAACAAGAGTGACTGACACCAGGATCAGGCATATCACCTTTGATAGCATGAGTCCAATTCCCAGATCTGCCAAGTTTTGGAAGTTTACAGTGTCAAAGTTAGGAGTACAGTTTTCAGCACTCCAGCATAACAGCACTGGTTGAAGAAGCTCAACCTAGCTCTCAAACCTGCCATGTTCAAGGATCAAACAACAACAAACTCACGTGGTGCAGTTTTCCAAGGACTCAGAGAAGCTGTCGTCAACCTCCAGGTTGGTTGCTATGTTAGCAAAACCATGGGGCATCTCATCCCATTCATCAAACCGTATGCCAGTGCCCAGAGAATATCTGCCTTCTGCACATGACTTGCATGACTGCGTCTTCATGTCCAAGAACTCACCTGCTTTGCAAGAAAATGCTGTAACACAGAAGAGCATCGAGAGGGAGGTCAGTGCAAGAGAGGAGTGGAGATACAGGAAAGGACTATCCAATGATCCCTCCCTCCATAGCATCCATTCATCATACCAGAATCACAAAGCAATCTCCCCATCTGCTCCTGCTGCAGCTTGTGGAGGAGAGGGAGGAAGGGAATACTTTAGGATGAATCCTGCTACAGCTTCTCTTCCTCATTTTCGCCTCTTGTGGCAGGGACTAAGAAGAGGCAGGAGAGAGCCTGGACTGCTGGCTCTGCCAGGGTCCCCAGAGCTCCAGCACCTCTCAGCTGACTCTGCTGCTGGGCTCTTGCACCTAGTGCTTGAAGCTCAGGAATTCCTGTATTCTGTGGAAAGCTAGACCCAGGTTCCCATGGTGCCAAGTAAACCCTTCTTCCTGGATCCCATATTTCCAGTTCCCCACATTATCAGAGCCGAGTGGCTGCACATCTGTACTTAGCGTGGATAGGAAAGATCTATGTATTCACCAGTCTAGTCAGTTTCTCTGCTAATATTCTAAGCTGACTTGTCAGCAGCAATGAAACTGGCAGATCGGAAAAAAGTGTTTAATAAGAAAAAGTGGTCACTGAAAAATTAGAAATGGTATCAAGTTTTAAACATCTCGCGTACCCCTAGGAACTGGACAAATCTGGAAGGAATAGTTCCAAACACTGATAAAATGGGTGTTACATTTTATTATACATGTTGCAGGGCTGCAGGTGTGCTCTATGGGTGCCCTGCAATGTGTATAATAAGATGTAACACCCGTTTTATCAGTGTTAGAGTGCCTGTGTGAAAAGGGCCTATATTGTTAGAGGGCACCAGAGAAATGTTACTGATGTGCAGGTCAGAATTAAGCAGGTCAGCTTCACTGCTGTGGCTCCTGATTTGCACTATTAAAAACTGGACTCCCCTATTTTATAAAACACACACACACACACACATAACTTTTTTTAAAATAAAAGGTTCAAATTCAATTGTGTAAAACAAGTAAAACTAGAACATTTTGCAGAAGCAAAAAAGCTATCTCCCCCCCCCCCCCCCCAATAATGGTTGGAAAGGGGGGGGGGGAAATCACAAAGTCAGGTGGAATACTGCATATAGTTTCTAAAAAGGATTGCAACGAAGTCCAATAGGTAAAAAAACCTCATTTCTTTTCCGATTACATGGACCTTCCTTGGTTACCTTTGCAAGCTAAGTCCTCCAGAGATCACTGCTATTCCAGCCAAATGTGATTTAAAATAAAACAGAGATGGGGAAAAAGCTCAGAGTTTTCTGCTAACAGGTCTTCTCCCTTACTGACTGGGCTTCCTGTAATAATCTTTGTGCTTGACTTTAGTGGGGTTTTACAGACACGAGTGATGACAAAGGGTGTTTATAAACAGACAATAGCCTATAGGAGTCCCATGTTCAGTCCAGGCAGTCTCCACTCGGGGTTTCGCACAGCAAAATCAGTACATAGGCAAGTGCCACAGTCCACCTACTGCCACCCATCCCTCATCCTCATGATTCTGAGTCGGGGCAATTTTGGATGACCTTGTTCCAGCCGGTTACTCCATATAGCATCAGCCACAGTTGGAGGGATGGGGGTGCGGACGGTGTAGCTGTTATGTTTAGGGATACATGGTCCGTTAGGAGGTATCTGGTGCAAACTTTGCTGGGTATTGAACACCTCCATCTTGTGATTGATTTGGCAGAAGACAGCTTAGGGCTGCTGCTAGTATACCATGCACCTACCTGTACTGCAACATCCCTGCAGACTCTAGTGGAGCTGGTGTTGGAGGTGGTCTTGCGGTCCTTGAGGATGGTTGTCCTGAGGGACATCAATATTTATGCCGATGCCAGCCTTGAGGGGACGGAGCGTGCGTTCATGGCTGCCATGGCAACTATGGGACTGTCTTGGGTGGTTACTGGCCCGATGCATGATGGAGGGCATACCTTGGACCTAGTATTTTGCACGGACCTTGAGGTAGGGGATCTAGAAGTGGGAGGCTTTTACTGGGGTAGGAGGGTGTTGGGAGTAGGGATTGGGTTGTGGGGGGGAGGTCCTGACATGTGCGCCCAGGTGTGAGGTGGTGGCATATGGAGGGAGGGGTGTCGCCCGGTGTGAGGGGGGTGACGGGTGGTTAGGAGGGAGGGAATGGGGGGTTATCCTCCTCTGGCAGAGGAGGATAGGGGGTGTAGTGGGTGGGTATTTCCCTCGGGGGGGCTGGCGGGGCGGACCTGTGGGAGGGTTGTCTGCAGCCATAGGGGTCGTGTTGGGAAGGGGGAATTATGGTCCTTCTGGTAGGCGAGTTAGATCTGTGAGACGGAACAGATATTTGTACCTGTCCCGCTCAATGGCCCCAGACAGGCAGTGAGGTGATCAGGAATCAGAGGGCCCCCAGCCTCGGTTTGATGCTGGTAAATGCGAGATCGGTGGCCAATAAGTCAACTATGGTCTGGGAGATGATCCTGGACCAGGCGGCCGACCTCACATGTATTACAGAGACCTGGCTGGACACTGAGCCTATACTGGCTGACCTTGTTCCAGCTGGGTACTCCGTTCAGCATCAGTGCGGCTGGAGGAACGGGGGGGAGGGGCGGCGCGGTGTACCCATTATTTTTAAGGATGCCTTGTCTGTGAGGAGATTTCCTGTGCAATCTATCATGGGTATAGAGGGTCTCCATCTGGTGTTGGATTTGGCCAGAGACAGATTAGGGATACTGCTGATATACTGGGTACAGCAGCTTCCCTGCCCGCACTGACCGAGCTGGTGTCGGAGGTGGTCTTGTGGTCCCCCAGGGTGATAGTCCTGGGGGACTTCAATATCCATGCCGACACCAATTTGGGGGGGCAGAGCACCAGTTCATGGTTGTCATGGCAACCATGGACCTGTCTCAGAGTGGTGGGTCCCACACATGTTGGAGGATATACCCTGGACATTTATTTATTTTATTTATTTTCAAGCATTTTAAAACTTGCCTATCCTGCCACAGGCAGCTCTGGGCGGTGCACAATATAGAACAATTAACAACATTAAAAACAACTTTTAAAATATACAACAAAGGGAGGTATAAAAAATCCCCAACCACCCCCCACCCAGCCATCCTCCCCCCCAAAAGCCAGGCAAAACAGTCACGTCTTGCAACAGCGTCAAAGCAAGGGGAGATTCGGGGCCAAATGGGCCTCCACTGGCAGGGAGTTCCACAGCCGTGGGGTGGCCACCAAGAAGGCCATCTCCATCATGGCCCCCTGGCAGACTCGGAGGACCTCCAGGAGAGCACCCCTCAATGACCGCAGGGGCTGATCCAGAACCTAGGAGGTGAGGCAGTCCCGCAAATAGGTTGGGTCGAGTCTGCTTAGAGCTTTATAGGTGAGCACTAACAACTTGAATCGGGCCCGGAAGACTACAGGCAGCCAGTGCAGAGACTGAAGAACCAGTGTAATATGTTCCCGGCGACCCAATCCCACCAGCAGACGGGCCGCTGCATTCTGCACCAACTGCAGTCTCTGTACTGTCACCAAAGGTAGCCCCACGTAGAGCACATTACAGTAGTCAAGCCTAGAGGTGATGAAGGCGTGGATGACGGTGGCCAAGTCATGATATTTTGCGCCGGCCTTGGGGATACGTTATTGGGGGAGGTGTCAACAGTGCCCTTGTCATGGACGGATCATTATCTCCTCCAGGCCGGTATCCTGGTGCATGTCGATCCCTGGGAGGGTGCAGGACCAGTTAGGTTGGTTTGCCCCTACAGGCTTATGGAACCAGAAGGGTTCCAGACCGCTCTATGGGGATGTTTCCTCTGACCTCGATGGCCGCTCACTTGATGATCAAGTGACCCTGTGGAATTCCGTGTTGGTGGAGGCCATCGACTGTGTGGCCCCCAGGCGTCTGATCCCAAATCACCGACAACGCAGGTCCCCATGGTATACGGAGGAGCTGCGGCGGATGAAACAAGAATGGCGGCGGTTAGAGCGACAATGGAGTTTGCATACTGAAGTTGACCAAGTACAATATAGAGTCTGGTTATGTAACTATGCCATTGTGGTGTGGACAGCAAAGAAGGTTATCTTTGCTACCCTCATTGTGTCCACTAAGTCCCGCCCGGCAGAGCTTTTCTGGGGCTGGTCATTCCGGCCTCCCTCTGCCTGGATTTAGAGTCATCAAATGCCCACTGTGATTTGTTTGTGGATTTTTTTGCAGATAAAAATCACTCAAATCCACCACAGTTTTGACACAATATTTTTAGCAGTAGGTGAGCCAGAGGCAGTAGAAGCCCCGTCTTGTCCTGTTTTGTGGGATGAATTTCAGGATGTGTCGCCCTCGGATGCGAAGGATGCTCTTGGGACTGTTCGAGCCACTTACTGTGAATTAGATACATGCCCATCCTGGCTGGTTAAGGCTAGCCGGGAGATGCTAGGGCCATTGCTGGCTAGGATAGTCAATGCCTCCCTTGGGGAGGGCAGGGTGTGGCGTAACAGAGCCCACTGGGGTTTTACCCCAGCCTCCCAGCAGCCCTTTACCCACCTATTATCTGGTAACCTTTCCGCTGCCACCACCCAGAATTTACTTAGGCCGTGAGTCTCATCCTTCTGGGGAGAATGAGAACTCTACCTTTTCTTTAAACAGACAGGCCCGCAAGCCAGAATAATTCAGTTCCCAAGTACTACTGCCGGAGCATACAGAGGTTTATTCGCTAACATATTCGCTTTTAGATCAGAGAAGGGAATATTACTTTAATGGTATTTTAAACCAAGTATCACAGGCTACAATCATGTGAGGTACTTTGAATCCTTGAGAAAAAGCACTTGATCAGAACACAGTTAGGCTCGAGGGCCCTTTTTGTAGCATCTAGCCTAAACTGGTCCCTCAGATGTAACATTCAATTACTCACAGCTTTAGGTGCGCCTTTGCCTTGCAGCAAAGGAGTTCAGTCCTTAGGTTCAGTTTAGTCCAAACAGGCCAGGAGCCATTCCCTTAGCTCCATAGCAAAAAGTCAGTATATCAGAGCAAACAGAAGTAAAAGTGGACGTCTCCTCGGAGAGGTGTGGCTTTGGTCTTTTTAAAAGCCCCCTACCCCTCTTTCATGATTGGTCCTTGGGAGGTTACCTGGCTGTACCTACTCCAATCAGAGAAAGATCCCCTGCCCCCCCAGCCATGGTGGCTGTAGGCCCCTTCCCCCGGTATTGCGAAATCCTGCCATGTGGCCAGTTGCGAAACCAGGCCTAGTCAACCTGGAAACCAGTGTCAGTGAAGGTCACATGGAAAGGCAGGGTTGCTCCTAGCAGCTTCTGCCACATCTCCCTCCCCCTTCTCCTGTAGCCTGAACACGCTGTTTGTCATGACTGCAAGTTCAGGCGTCACACAACCCTGAAGAAGAAGAGTATTCATAGTCATAGGTGAGTTACAAAGTCTTAGCGGCGCAGAACTCGTGACATTCGACCGCCCTGAAAGAAAAGAGAAAACAACAAAACCAGTAACAGAATACAGCCCCACTGGGGTGGTAAAGGCTGATTTTAGGATGGCATCATCATCCAACTCCATCTGCCAGAACCCTTTGGACAAGTCCAAGGTGGAAATGTACCTGGCATTTCCCAGTGTATCCAGTAAGACATCCATTCTGGGCATAGGGTACGCATCAGGAGTTGTTATGGCATTCAGCTTCCTGTAATCCACGCAAAACCTGATGGTCCCATCTGGCTTCTGCACCAATACGACTGGGCTGGCCCAGGAACTGTCGGCGGGTCGGATTACTCCCAGCTGGAGCATCTCCTCCACTTCCCTTTTGATGTTGGTCCGTACTTTCCCATTGGCTGGGTAGGGCCTACAGCGGCTGGGTCTGTGGGTGCCCGTCTCAATAGAGTGAGTCACCAGTGTAATTCTCTCTGGTTTATTTGAAAACACAGGTTCATAATGTTTGAGAACTTCCCTCAGTCATCCCGTCTGCTGATCGGAGTTCTTTGGGGAGGGAGAGATCTCCCAGTCCATCATGTCTATAAACCCCTTCTCTCCCTCCCCCACCTCGTCAGAGGCTGTGATGCAGAGGATCAGCTCATCTAATCATCATGATCATCAGATCATCATGACAGGGTTTTTGCACGTTTATATGGAAGGTTTTCGTTCTCCTTCCCTGTTTCCCCATGGCAACAGTATATGATACCTCATCTAATTTTTCCCTTACCACGTGAGGTCCCTCCCAAGCGGCATGTAGCTTGTCTGTTTTCAGGGGTAGGAAAACCATCACCCAGTCACCTGGGTTAAAAGTGCGCAAGCGTGCTCCCTTATCATACCAGGTGGCCTGCTTCTCTTGTGCCTGGGCTAGATTCTCCCTCACTTGGTCCATCATGGTGACAAGTTTGTCTTGGAAGCCTAGCACATATTCTACTACCGAGGTCTTATTAGTGGGGATTTTCCCAGCCCACTCCTCCTTCACTAAGTCCAGGAGTCTCTGCACTCGTCTCCCAAACATTAATTCAAATGGGGAGAAACCAGTAGATTCCTGGGGCACCTCCCTATAAGCAAAGAGTAAGTGGGGTAGTTTTGCATCCCAGTCGTTGGGGTGTGTGTCCACGTAGGCCCTGAGCATCCCTTTCAGGGTCCCATTGAACCACTTCCACCAATCCATTAGTTTGAGGATGGTAGGCTGTGGTTTTAATATGCAAAACCCCACACCATTTCCACAGACACTCCATTATATCAGATAGGAAATTCCCCCACCCCCCATCTGTCAGAATTTCGGAAGGGAACCCCAGCTGGCAGAAGATCTTAACCAGCGCATCTGCCACTTTTTCTGTCTTTGTGGATCTCAATGGCACCGCTTCTGGGTAGCGGGTTGCAAAATCCATGAGGGTTAGAATATACTCCTTAGCTTGCTGGCGAGTGATAACCTTGGAGATGAGGAGAGGTTCTTCCCTCCCCCGAGCAATTCAGAAGCCTCGCTTGGGAGATAAGAGCTTCCTCCCTCCCCTCCAGGCATTTCTAATTCTTCTACTGGAGAATAAGAGCCCCCTCTCACTGGCTCTTCAGGAGTTGGGGAAATATTTTCCTCAGGGCATTCTGGGGAAAGTGAGCTTACATCCCCTGAGTGCTTGGGCTGGGAGTTCACCCTAGCGATCTTGCACACCCCCAACACATCCTGCCCCACGAGTAGGGGAACAGACGCATCTTCTCCACCCCCACTTCTGCTATCACCTCCTCCCCCTGCTATTCTATGGGCAGTCTAGCTATGGGGAGCTAGACTGTCTCCCCCACCCCTTGGCCCACAGCTTCTTGCCAGGGACGATGTCAGAGGGAGAAACTAAATTAGCACTGATAATGGTCACTCTCGCCCCAGAGTCCAGCTCTCCTATAACTGTTCTGCCTTAACCCTCACTGGTTCCTTGAAGCAGCCTGTCAGCTCAGTGGCATTAGTTATTTTATAGCCGGTTAGGTTCTTGGGGACCTCCTCCTCCCCTTGAGCTCGGGTTACCCTCCGCACCAGCTCTGGGCTAGGGGTCCCTTCCCCACCCACCGCCATCACTCTGAGGACAGGTTCGGGTTAAGGGCTTGCTAGTTTAGGGCAGGCATTATGTAAGTGCCCCGGTTCATGGCATTCGTAACAAGCTCGTTCCTTTGGGAAAGAGGGTGTGTGTGACTTGGGGTTCACAGGCCCCTTGCTCTCCGCAGGCCCCTGGGATCCCCTCTCCCGCTTGGGGTTTACCTCCCCTGTTCCCTCCTTTTTGGAAACCTTTTTGATCCTTCCCAAAGCGGGTAGGATCTTTCTTAGTCCCATCCCTATTCAGCAACAGTCGGTCAGCCATGTCAGCCGCTTCACTGACGGTTTTATGGTCTTTATCTTTGACCAGGTGCTTAATCTCCTGGGGACAGCGGAAGTAAAACTGATCCAGGCCCATAAGATCCCGCATCTGCTCCCTAGATGTAGCCTTAGCCCCATCCACCCATTTATCGAAGGCCACCATCAGTTGGGCCCCAAACTCAGTCACAGATTGCCTTGACTGAGGTTGCAGTGTGTGAAAACGCTTCCTAAAATGGTCTCGGGCCAGCCTGTAGCACTTGAGCACGGCCTCTTTAAAAGCAGAAGTCAATAGTCATTAGCAGAGTCATTGGGCAAACTATCAAAGATCATAGACATCATCCCAGTTACCAATCCAGCCATATAATGCATATACTCATCTGACTTCAAGTCCCATCTGAGAACCTGCTTCTCAAAAACACTCAGGAACGCCTCGGGGTTTTCTCCTTCTTTGAAAGGGGTGAAGTCCTTTGGTGTCAGCTTGTGGGGTGCATCCAACTTCTGCTGGTGCATCGTAGCCTCATGCTCCCGCTGCTCCCTCTCATGCTTCTCCTGGGCTTCTCGCTGCTCCTTCTCATGCTGGTGCTGCACTTCCTGGGCCTCTCGCTGCTCCCTCTCACGCCTCTCCTGGGCCTCCAGCATCCGTTCTTCATGCTGGCACTGGGTTGCCTTTTCTGCTTGCTCTCGCTCCTTGTCTGCTCGTTGGGCCTTCATCTCCTCAAGATCCATCTCTTTAAGGCGTAGCTGCTCCCAGATCAGGTCCCGCTGCTCAGGGGTATCACCAGTCGCCCCAAAGGGCTGCTCCCCCTACTGCCGCTAGATCGTCATTCTGATTCACCCCCGGCATTTTGAAGTTCTTTATTATCTGCCTTAGCTGCTCGTTGGTCAGCTCTTCTGTTGGGAGATTCCTCCTCTGGGCCTCTCTTTTGAGGTCCGTTTTAGTGAGAATATTGAGCCCCTTGGGCAATCCCAGCAGGGTACTTCCCTGTGTTCCAGAACTCATGCACTTCCTTGCCCTTGCACTGCTTATCTAAGCTCTATCCAGTTGACCCGGACCAGATTTATTCAGATCTGTTTTGCTCAAAGTTCAAAATAAAAATTCTCTTAAAGAAAAAGCAGCTTGCTAAAAAAAAAAATAGCTTGCCAGGGAGTCTCCTCAGCCCCTCTCAGCAAATCACCATAACAATGGGTGAAAGGTTGACTCAGTCTGGCCAGAGGGATTCTTTCCTCTGCCCTGATCAGCCCAACAATCCAACAAGTAAAATCAGTTTGCCTGCTACTAGTACAAACAAACAAACCCTCTTGGGAACAAACATGTGTGTGTAGCTTTAGGTGTGTCCCTTTCTTAGGGCTTCTCTCTTGCCCTTTTGGGGATCCCACCGCTGCCACCAGTTGTAGCGTAACAGAGCCTGGCACCCCGTTACCCACCTATTATCTGCTACCTTTCCGCTGCCACCATCCAGAATTTACTTAGGCTGTGAGTCTCATCCCTCTGGGGAGAATGAGAACTCTACCTTTTCTTTAAACAGACAGGCCCGCAAGCCAGAATAATTCAGTTGACAAGTACTACCACCAGAGCATACAGAGGTGTATTCGCTAACACACACCCACACCAATCTTTTAGATCAGAAAAAGGAATATTACTTTAATGGTATTTTAAACCAAGTATCACAGGCTACAACCATGTGAGGTACTTTGAATCCTTGAGCAAAAGCAATTGATCAGAACACAGTTAGGCTCGAGGACCCTTTTTGTAGCATCTAGCCTAAACTGGTCCCTCAGATGTAACATTCAATTACTCACAGCTTTAGGTGCGCCTTTGCCTTGCAGCAAAGGGGTTCAGTCCTTACGTTCAGTTTAGTCCAAACAAGCCAGGAGTCATTCCCTTAGCTCCATAGCAAAAGGTCAGTATATCAGAGCAAACAGAAGTAAAAGTGGACGCCTCCTCGGAGAGGCGTGGCTTTGGTCTTTTAAAAAGCCCCCTACTCCTCTTTCGTGATTGGTCCTTGGGAGGTTACCTGGCTGTACCTACTCCAATCAGAGAAAGATCCCACCCACCCCCCAGCCATGGTGGCTGTAGGCCCCTTCCCCCAGTACTGCGAAATCCTGCCATGCAGCCGGTTGCGAAACCAGGCCTAGTCAACCTGGAAACCAGTGTGTCAGTGAAGGTCACATGGAAAGGCAGGGTTGCTCCTAGCAGCTTCTGCCACAAGGGTGCCAGACTGTCTCAAGGAGGCTGTGGTGCAGCCCCTGCTCAAGAAACCATCATTGGACGTTGGCATTCTGGCCAGCTATCGGCCGGTCTCTAACCTTCCTTTTTTAGGGAAGGTTATTGAATGGGTGGTGGCTCGACAGCTTCAGGGGCATCTGGACTGGATCAATTTTCTTGATCCCTCGTAGTCTGGCTTTCGTCTGGATTATGGCACGGATATTGCACTTGTGGCCTTGGTTGATGACCTCTCCTGTGAGTTGGACTGGGATCGTTCGACCCTGTTCATTCTATTAGATCTCTCGGCTGCATTTGATACCGTTGATCATGAGCTATTGGTGATTTGGCTGCGGGACCGGGCAGGGATTAGCGGGACTGTTCTTGAATGGTTTCGCTCTTTCCTGGCTGGGAGAGCCCAACGTGTGGTGCTGGATGATTTTTCATCTTCTTCCTGGGGCTTCACGTGTGGGGTCCCGCAGGGTTCCATCTTGTCCCCTCTCTTGTTCAAGGTGTATATGCAGCCTTTGGGGAAGGTTGTCAGGGAATTTGGTGTAAGGTGTCATCAGTATGCTGAGGACACCCAGCTATCTATCTCTCTTTCATCAGACACAGGTCCGGCAGTCTCGGTGCTTACCTGGTGTTTGTCAGCTGCGGGGGACTGGATGAGGGCGAGCTGCCTGAAGTTAAATCTTGACAAGATGGAGGTGATGGTTGTAGGGAAAGCCGGGGAAGTGATGGCCCCCATCATTGATGGGGTCCGTCTTCCCCTGGTATCTCAGGTCCATAGTCTGAGGGATGCTCCTGGATCCGCAGCTCCGCCTGGATGTCCAGGTGGCGACTGTGGAAAAGGGGGGATTCCGCCAGTTATATCTGGTACATCGGCTTAGGCCGTATGTCTCGGACTCAGATCTGGCCACAATCATCCATGCGTTTATTACCCCGAGACTGGACTACTGTAATGCACTCTACGTGTGGCAACCCTTGGTGCTGATTCAGAGACTGCAGCTGGTGGAGAATGTGGTGGCCTGTCTCCTGAAGGGGACGTAAGGCCTTCAGAGGAGGGGAGGGGGGGCTGGAATAAAGTTTGGGGTGGTGTTTGTTTTTTAGGTGGATTTTTAGATGTTTTAATTTTTGTGTTCTATTGTTATTTTAACTATAGTTATTTTTTATGTTGTACGCCGCCCTGAGATGCCATGGGCATGAGGGGGCCGCTAAGAAATATAACTAACTAAATAAATAAAATATTACACCGGTGCTTCGCTCTCAGCACTGGCTGCCGATAGTCTTCCAGGCCCAATTCAAGGTGTTGGTGTTGACCTTTAAAGCCCTAAACGGCCTGGGCCACACCTACCTGCAGGACCGCCTCATCCTCCGGATTCTGGATCGGCCCCTGCGGTCAGCCGGGGGCACCCTCCTTGAGGTCCCCCGGGTGTCGACTATAGGAGGGCATTTTCTGTGGCTCTGGAACTCCCTCCCATTGGAGGTCCACTTGACCACTGACCTCCCCTTTCTGTAGACAGTGGAAGACCTGGCTGTTTCGCCAGGCCTTTACCGAGGGAGATGGGGTGGGTGGGGTTGGGTTAGGGCGGGTTTGGGTATGGGTTATTTTAATCTGGGGATTTTATGTTGTTTTAATTGTATTTTAGTTATGAATTTTAAAATGTTGTTAGCTGCCCCAAGATGCTTATAGCAGGAGGGGCGGCATATAAATTTTAATTAAAATAAATAAATAAATAAATAAATAAAATAAAATTACCCTTCGATCTTCTATGACCTCATGGCTTTTTGGAACATCTTGCCATCTGAGGCCATTGACCAGGAGGCTCCTAGAAGTTCACTCCCTGTGCATCAGCAGCGCAGGTTCCCGTGGTTTATGGAGAGTCTACAATGGCTGAAGCAAGAAGGGCGGCAGTTAGAGCGACAGTGGCATCGTACTCACGCTGAAGCTGATAAATTGCAGCACAGAGCTAGTTTAAAAGCCTATGCAGTGGATGTTGCTGCTCTCACAGCGTCCGTAAGTCACATCCGGCTGAGCTTTTCTGCGTGGTGAGGGGGCTGGTCAGTCTGGCCTCCCTTTGCCTGGAACTGGAATATTTCAGTGCTCACTGTGACTTGTTTGTTGACTATTTCGTGGATAAAATCGCTCAGATTCAAGCATGACTCCAAAGGTTATGGATGCCCCATCTTGTCCAGTTTTATGGGATCAGTTTCAGTGGGTGATGCCCGCTGATGTGGAGGACATCCTTGGGGCAGTTAGAACTACCTGTTGTGAACCTGACCCGTGCCCATCCTGGCTGGTTGAGGCCATCTGGTAGATGCTGGGGCCATTGCTGGCAGGGGTGGTCAATGCCTCCCTTTGGCAGGGCAGAGTGCCAGGATGCCTGGAGGCGGCTGTGGTATGACTTCTACTCAAGAAGCCATTACTTGATATTTTTATTTTATTTTATTTTTTTAAATAAGAAAATTATACAACCAATTTGTAATCTTTGTGATGAACATATAAACACGTACTTGTATCTCAGTTGACAGACTTAGTCCATAATAAAAGGAAACTAAAGTACTGTAACGATGAAGTAAGGCAAAATAAAAGAAAATAATAAACCCTCAGTAATGCCAAATATACAGGTGGGATGCTGGTGTGTCCTGGCCTGAGCCTATACTTCTTAATGTACATTTCTGTCTAGTTTTGTAAGGTCAACAAGTGAGCCTTTAAATGTTTCCATGCCCTTCTGTTCCTTCAGATCGACTGCAGCTTAATTGACAATGGTTGGGATTCAGTGTCTATATGCTCTGTAATTATATTCCAGCAGAGTGACCAAGTTTGCTATTGCTTGATATTGACTCCCTTGCCAGCTATTGGCCAGTCTCTAACCTTCCCTTTTTAGGAAAGGTTATTAAACGAGTGGTGGCTCAGCAGCTTCAGGGGCATTTGGACTGCATCAGTTTTCTGGATCCCTCACAGTCTGGCTTTCGTCTGGGTTATGGCACTGAGACTGCACTTGTGGCCTTGGTCGACGACCTCTGCCGCAAGTTGGATCGGGGTCAGTCAACTTTTTTGATCCTTTAGATCTATCAGCTGCTTTTGACACGGTTGATCATGAGATGTTGGTAACTCACTTGCAGAATTGTTCTTGAATAGTTCCATTTCTTCCTGGCCAGGAGGACTCAGCAAGTGGTGCTGGGGGATTGTTTGTTGTCTCCCCAGGATCTCACGAGTTCCGCAAGGTTCCATTCTGTCCCCTCTCCTGCCGAACGTGTAGATGCAGCCTTTGGATGAGGTCATGAGGGGGTTTGATGTTCGGTGTCATCAATATGCTGATGACACCCAACTATACCTCTCATTTTCAGCTGACTCAGGCCCAGCAGTCTTGGTGCTTACTCAGTGTTTGGCAGCTGTGGGGGACTGGATGAGGGTGAGCCGTCTGAAGCTCAATCCTGACAAGAAAAAGGTGATGCTGGTGGGTTGGGGCTGAGGGTTTGGTGGCTCTCATCATTATTGGGATCTGTCCCTCCCTGGTCCCTCAGGTTCATAGTCTGGGAGTGCTCCTCGATTCGCAGCTCTGCCTGGATGCCCAGTTGGCAGCTGTGGTGAGGAGTGAGTTCTTCCAGCTACATCTGGTATGGTGGCTTCAGCCATATATCTCAAACTCCAACCTAGCCACCATCATCCATGCCTTCATCACCTCAAGACTGGACTACTGTACATGGGGCTACCCTTGGTGACGATGCGGAGACTGCAGCTTGTGCAGAATGCGGTGACCCATCTCTTTACAGGGACGGGTCACTGTGAGCACATAACACCAGTGCTTCGCTCACTGCACTAGCTCCTATAGTCTTCTGGGCCTGATTCAAAGTGTTGGTTCTTACTTATAAAGCCCTACATATTCTAGGCCCCGCTTACCTGCGGGACTGCCTCACGCCCTGGATTCTGGATCGGCCCCTGCTGTTGACCAGGGGCACCCTTCTCAAGGTCCCCCGAGTTTCTTGGGTGGTGACCATGGGGAGGACGTTCTCAGTGGCCACTCCGAGGCTGTGGAACTCCCTCCCAGTGGCAGTCCATTTGGCCCTGGACCCTCCTCCTTCAGAAGACAATGCAAGACCTGGCTGTTCTGCCAGACCTCTGGTGGGGGAGGGAGATGGGTAGTGGGTGGCAGGGAGTTGGGTAGTTGGTGGGAGGGTTGGGTTAGGGAAATTTTAACTCCATTCAGTTGTATTTTTATTTTTTTTATCTTCTATTGTATTTTATACCTGTTTTAACATATTTGTACACCGCCCCAAACTGCTTTTTGACAAGAGGGGGCAGGATATCAATTTTTAGTAATAAATAATAGGTAAATAAAATGATTTTCAGCCACGGGGAATTCTGGGTTCAGGAAGCTTCTCACACTCTTTGCTTGGTTTTTTTGGAGCGATGTTTTTGAGCACTCCAAAGTGAAATTAAACAGTAGAAGCCCCAGGGAGAGGGAGAATGGAGAGCGCGCTTGCTGCTCCGACTGCTGGGACCGCTCTAAGTGCTTTGCCCATATGGAGGCTGCACGAACCCTAGTAGATGGGGGGTGGGCCTACATGCAATGCCCCAGGACTCCGCCGTGTGTGGACGCTCCGTGAAACACGGGAGAGCACATCTTGCAGTCACCTAGTAAGCAAGTAGGCAGTGAACACAGACTGAATGCTCTTCTGGTGTGGGTTATCAACTTGTTTATAAACACCCAAAATGAAGCCTTGGCAGAAATCATGAAAAATGTGCTAGCTACTGAAATGGTTGCAAACTGTAAGTAACAGACCAGCAAACTGCATCTGAGCTCCAGGCAGATCCTAGCATTTCTGAATACATAATCAGATCCAGCAATCGAACAGGGTTTGAGGGTGTTTTTAGACAAGCTCCTTTCCATCCATCACCCACACCATAATGCATGTTGCAGGGCTGCATAGGGTGCCAATGTGGCCCTACAAAATGCATGACTGGTGGGTAATGGGTGGGGAGGCATTTGTCTAAAAACACCCTATGTCTCACTGAACTATCCTCATTGTACTTTAAAAAGGTCTCATTTTCAGCCTTGCCTTCCTTTAATTTTTCCTGTGAATGGAAAAGGAACTAAAGTCTTGACGAATAAGTGTTTTCTGCTATCAAACAAACAGGTTCTGCTGGGACCTTTAAGGAATTTTATGATTAAGTAGTCTAGGAAATGTTTATTGTAATCACCAAATGGAAGACACAGTTTTAAAAACAAAACCCCAGTTATCTAAGCAAGAGTTCCTCTTGCTTACATGTGCTTTTATCTCCCTATAATTAAGACTTCAGTAGACTTACTCCTGATTCTACACTAACCTGATGGGTGTTTTCACATGGACGCAGGGGGTGCACCCCTGCATCTGCTCACTTGTAGCCAGGCTTGCATCAGGTTTAAGTGACCTGGCGGCTGCCGCAACCCACAATCTGCCTGGGTGGCGACCCTGTTCCCCACACCACAGAGTTGTGAATGGATCGCCCGCAACTCTATGGTGTTGCCCAGGGTATCCCTTGGCTGAGAGTGGTGCCATCCGCTGAGCAGATTGACAGCAGTCATGCCTCTGGCTGGTGCCCCAGGTTTGGGCTACCCGCCTGGCTGGTGACGTGATTTACAGCAGGGTGAATGAAAGGGAAATCATGCCAACTATTTTTTTTTTCCAAACAGGTAATGGCAAGAGGGTCACATTTATTTGTGGAAGAGACCGTAAATCCCCTGTGCCCCCAAACACAGGCATTTCACACTTTCAGGATCTATGCCGCTCCAGACCCATGGAGCGAGTTGTGAGCAGGAAAGAGGTGATGGCCGTAATAGTAGCTTACAGCATTCGGTGCCCTTGACGGGATCTGGCAGGTCAGTGCAGAGTCCTGGGGTGTGAGGAACTGCTACTCTCCATCGGGAGCCTAGGCTGTCACACGCTGTGTATTCATAATGGTACTCAGACTGAAAGACAAGACACAGAAAGATGTAAGAACAGTGGGTGTGCACACTGCATGCATGCATACATACACATTGTTAATGCCATGGATTCAATGCCCATCTCACCGACCACATAGCCTTTAGTGGAGCTACTCCTAACTTACACCCTTGTGAGAGAGAAATCAGGTCTGATAACCTGCATATATACACATCAGTAATTTGGGCACAGGGGCATAGCTAGTTTAGAATGGGCCCTGGGGGGCCCTCTGCCAATAGCAGGGAATGCAGCTGCAGCAGGTTTCAGGCTTTCCCCCTTATCCCCTCAATTCATGGACCCCTGTGCAGCTGCATCACCTTTCCCTATGACAGCTACACCCTTGCACAGGCAGACTGAAGTAACTCCTAGAAGGTGATTAGATGGATTCCACCCTCAGTAACTACTGTACAATTCTGGTATGGTTCTCTTTACACTGGTATAAGGGCGTTTTTAGATGAGACAACTAATGCAGATTAGAGAAATTAAGGTGGAATTTTCAAGACATAAAATCAGTTTCATAAATCCCTGACACCAGTTTCAAAAACTCGTGGATTAAAATGTGTTTTTAATGTTTAAAACAGTTAATGCAGATTTAAAGTGTTTTAATTTTCATTTCTGTTCGTAAAAACATTAAGGGCATTTTTAGATGAGTACCAAATATCACAGATTAGTACTTATCGTGCACTGAAACCGTTCTTATTTTAATCTGGATTTAATGTTTAGACGTGTGTGTTATTGCGGATTTAGAATTAATCCGCATTTAAAGTAAACTACTTTTAATGTTTTCACAAGCAGAAATGTAGATTAAAGCACTATTTAAATCTGCATTAACCGTTTAAACGTTAAAAACATTTTATTCTGCAAACTTGTGAAACCAGTTTCATAAAATCCTCATCAAGAGGTTTATGAAACCAATTTTGTATCTTGAAAATTTCACCTTAAATGCGCATTAGATTTCTCTAATCCGCATTAGTTGTCTTGTCTAAAAAAGCCCTGAGACCAGAATCTGACCTAATCTGCATCTATATTCTGGATCTAAAATCCCACCTTCCCACTCAGCTGGGGCAAATAGTTCTTTTTATTTTATAGCTAGATTAAAAACAGGTTTAGTATATCTATTTCTTCATCTTCTCTAATATATTGTTATATATTTAAATCATTGTTTTATTGTGGATTTTATTGCTGTAAACCACCTAGAGCTGCCTGAGGTAGATTAGGTGGGGTAGAAATTGATAAAACTAAAATAAAATTTAATAATATGCTGGGGAAATTCTGGCCAGTAGCTTTTTTCCTTTGTCTGGGACGTTTACACAGACTCAGTGTAAATGTAAACCTTAAATCCTAATTTTGGTTCACCCTAAACATAAATAAAGAACAACTTCTCTAAGGATGATAGAATTGCACTGGATTGCAGTTTGGATCCATTTACCCACCATACTGTGAGAGAGCGAGTTAGCACCCACTCCCTCACTCATGTTTCCCTTAACTGAGTTCTGAATATTAGGTGCAGTATGAATGTGTGAGTGAATGGGATGCGAATGGAGAAATTATGAAAGGTCTCTCTGGGCTTCAGCACCTTTCAGTTAACTCCCCACACCCTCCACTAATGCCCGTCGCCTTCCCGGCCCTCTCCGAAGGGGAGCAGCTCGGGGGCGGCGGTTGTTGTTCCTCCCCCTGCCTGTGCAGAAAGAAGGCACGTGGGGGGCAGGCGCACGGCAGAGTGGAGAAGCGGTGCGAAGCGAGCTCTTGCGAGAGCGGGAGCTCGCGGCCGCCATCTTGTGCCTGGGGCGATTTCAGCATTCGCGCCCAGGCACCATCGGAGAAACAGCATGCTGGGGGCGAGGTTAGGTCCGGCCTGAGCAGGAGCCTCAGGCGCTTTGGATGCAAAGTGAAGGCTGCTGCGGCTCGGGCTTCGGGCGCAGCAGCGTGACTGTATTTCAGAGGAGGGGAGGTTGGCTGTGAGCGCCTCGCCCCCTCCCCCCCAGGTTCAGGAAGACCATCTTCTGGAAATAACGAGGGTAAGGAAACCCTTGTGTAGGGGTGGGACCCGTGGTTCGGGGGGCCACGGGGAGACTCCCCCCTCCCATCTGCCATATAATAAGGGTAAGGAAACCCTTGTGAGGGGGGGGGGGAACCCTGACTGCAGCACTGTGGCTGGAAGGGGCACACAACAGAGAGTTCGGGGAGTACAACTGAAAGTTTCCCCCCCCCCCCACCCTAAGGCACGTGTGCCGGGTGGGTAGAAAAGAGTCAGGAACAAAGGGCACTAGAGATGAAGGGTGGAGGTGGAAAGAAAGGTAAAGGCCCGGCAAAAAAGGCCTTGGCCAAAAGAGTAGAGGAGGTTCTAGAATCCCTCCAAGCGCAGATGGCTGGGTGTGAGGGGGTCCTCAATGCCCTTGCTTCACCACCTGCAGGAGGCAGCCAGGGCCAGGTGCAGGCCGAACAGGCTCCACGCGAGGTGGGCCCCCCAAGCCCTGGGGATGCCACGGGGTTGGGCCTGGTTTCTGAAGCCGAGGGGAGTCAGGGGGAAACGAACGTAGATGAAAGAGGGGATAGAGAGAGCAGGGATGGGAGCCAGGAGGACCCTGGCCTCGAGCTAAGGGAGAGCCCGAGTACAGGGGTCAGGACCAGCACACGCAGAGTGCAACCGCCTGCCCATTACAGGGGTGAGACGGTGAGCCCGCAGGGGGGCCAAGCTCCAGTGGGTATGGGAACAGGCGGAGGTAGGGGGCACGATGGCTCGGCTGGGCAAGGCGGGAGGAGCCCACCAAGGCCTTCCTCCCCGCCCCGGCGGGGGGGAAGGCGGCAGTTGTCGCCCAACAGGGATCGGGACGGTGAACCGCCGAGCTGGTGAGCATGGGAGGATCAACTGGAGGTTGTCCTGTGCACCCTCAACGAATTCATGGGCCGGGTTGCCGCGTTGGAAGGCAAGGTGACAGAGATCGCAGAAGGACGCCAGCTGGCAGGGACGATGCAGGATCCACGCGGGTGAGACAGGGCCGAAGAGCAGGCATCAGTGAATGCAGAGGAAAGGGGACAGGCATCACGGGCGAGGCCGGTAGCGGTACCGAGGGAGAATGTAGGAGCCAGCACCAGTCGGGGAAACTCGGGTAGGTGTTGGCAGTGCAACCCCTGTGAATGCGGGTGGAAAGGGGGTGTTGGGGGTGAGCGAACAGCTCAGTCCAACACAGCAACACCAAGAAGGCTGGGTTGGACGGGAGCGTGGGTACCATGGCCGGAACCTGATCCCACTGGGGCCCAAGGGGCCACCAGAGCAGTGCCAGGGATCGAGGGCGGTACTAGTCAAAGCAGGGGGGAAGTAGGGCCGGCCAATGAAGGGTGTGTAGCGGGCCACACCAGCGCCGCGCAAACGGCACCGTCCTGAGCAGAACCAGGGGCATGGGTGGCCCTAGGGGCCCCGATCGGAGCACACCTGGCCCAGCACACCCGTGATAAAATCTGGAGGGAAGAATATGTGGACGTCTTCTCCCTGCTTTACACCGAGCCAGTGCTTGATCCCAGCACAGCAGAAAAGGAAAAGGAGAAGGAGCGGTTCAAGCACCCCAAGGTAGATAGGAATTGGGCAAACTGGTCAGCTTCCTTTTCTGTGTTGTTGGGGGTCATGGTCCAGGCAGCGCCTGACCGGGCGGCCGAACTTCTTAAATATCAGGACATAGCGTGCAGGGCCTATGACACCGGTAACCCTGGGGCATGGCTCTGCTATGACGAAGGGTTTCGAAAGAGGGCAGCAATAACCCCCGGTTTGAGGTGGGACATGTACGCTCAGGAGCTGTGGTTGGAATGTATGTCCAACACAGCAGGGGCCCACAGGACAGATAGCGGTCACGCCCTAGTGAGGGGAGGCGTGGCCCCAATGAATGAACCCTTTCAGTCGGGAGGGCGCCGGGGTAACCAAAAAGGGGGGACTTGTTGGGATTTCAACGAGTCTGGGGGTTGCGCCCGCTCCCCATGCAGGTTTCGGCACGCCTGTTCCCAATGTGGGGGGGTGTCATTCAGCGACCCAGTGTAGTCGGGCCCGGTCATCACCTCGAGGTCGACAACAAAATAAGCCGAGTTCCCAGGGCCCTCAGCAGCAAGGAGGAGCCAAGGGCCCCAACCCCAGTCAAGCATGAGGCCCTGGCACAGGCATTGAGGGGGTGCCCACTGGTAAGGGAGGTGGAATACGTGGTCTTGGGATTCTGAGATGGTTTTGTTATCCCCTCAGAATTTAAACATCCGAGGGCAGGGGTACGGAACCTTCAATCAATAAAAGGGAAAGAGGATTTGGTAGCTGCCAAACTTCGCAAGGAGCGGGCAGAGGGCCGCATAGCTGGCCCTTTCACTTCGCGCCCTTTTCCCAATCTTCACGTATCCCCTCTGGGCATAGTACCCAAGAAACAACAAGGAGAGTTCCGTCTCATTCACCATCTGTCCCACCCCAAGGGATACTCGGTCAATGACGCGATCCCGCAAGAGCTTTGATCAGTGCGATAAGCCTCCCTTGAAATGGCAATCGAAATGGCAAGGGAGTGAGGGAAAGGGGCGCTCCTAGCAAAATGCGATATAAAATCAGCATTTCGGCTCCTGCCGGTTCACCCCAGGAGTTTTAAACTTCTTGGATTCCAGTTTAAAGGCCAGTTTTATTACGACAAGGCGATGCCCATGGGGTGCTCGATCTCTTGTTCGGCCTTTGAGTGTTTTAGCTCCTTGCTGGAATGGTTGGTACGCCACAGGACGCGGTCACGATATATTATTCATTATATCGATGATTTTATGTTTTTGGGTGCACCTGGGACAAGAGAATGTGAAACGGCCCTAGAGAGCTTTCAAAGTCTGGCCGGTGAGTTGGGTTGGCCCCGGAAAAAACGGTGGGCCCAGCATCAGTCTTGACTTTTTTAGGAATAGAGCTCGATACCAATGAGCAGGTGTCACGCCTGACATTGGATAAGTTGACAGCCCTAGTTAGCGACACAGACCGCATTTTAGGAAGATCGAAAGTGACGGTGAGGCAACTACAGTCTTTATTGGGCAGCCTCAACTTCGCGTGTAGGGTGGTTGCTCTTGGGCGAGCATTTCTGTCGCGACTGTATGCGAAGGTGGGTAGCAATCTGGGGGGCCATTACCACATCCGGATAACAGCAGAAATGAAGGAAGACCTTTGGACATGGCGCCACTTCCTCCACTCGTTCAATGGGATTAGTATATGGAGGCAGAAGTGGTTATTAGAAGCAGGCCTTCCGGTACAATCTGACTCGGCCGGTTCTTTGGGTTTCGGCTTTACTGGGCTGGCAGATGGTGCGCCGCCCCATGGCCAAAACAGTGGGGCCGTGAAGGAGTGATTAGGGACCTCACCTTCCTGGAACTGTTCCCAATAGTTGTAGCAGTCTACATCTGGGAGAGGGAATTCGCAAACAAAACAATTTTGTTTTGGTGCGACAACCTAGCGGTGGTCCATGTGCTGAACTCAATGTCGTCCTGCTCCACAAGGGTAATGGGGCTGGTGAGAGCTTTCGTGCGGCAGTGCCTCAGCGGTAATATCTTGTTTACGACCAGGCATGTCCCGGATATTAGCAACGGGATTGCCGACGCACTCTCTCGCCAGCAGATGGAGCGGTTCAGACAATTGGCGCCGGAGGCCAGGCAGGATCCGGAGGAATTTCCGCTGGGGATCTGGGACATTGGACACTAGAAATGTTCCAAGCAGTGCAGGGGTTGTTGGCACCCCGCACTAGAGCGGCATACTCTCAAGCTCTGGGTGAATTCCAGAATTACTGGGAGAAAAAAGGCTGGATGACCCAATTTCCTATTACGGAGGCCCAGTCGATACAATTTGCAATTATCTTACACCAGCGGGGGCTAGCACCCCGGACAATTTCAGGAAAATTGGCGGCCCTAGATTTTTATAATTGGCAGGTTTCACATCCCCCAGCGAGGGATTTTTGGTTAGAAAAATGTTGGAGGGGTGGCAAAGGGAATTCCCACAGGGACTCGATACTAGGCAGCCCATAACCCCAAAGATACTGCAGCAGATATGCAATCAGCTACCGGAGGTTTGTTTCTCGGCCTTCGAGAGTGTAACATTTAAGAGCTTGTTTAAGATGGCATTTTTCGGAGCATTCCGGGTAAGCGAAATTACGGCTGATACGTCAAGGAATCAAGGGGGAGTCGTAGTCGGCATAGAGGACATTCAGGTGGGTGTGCAGGGACTGGAGGTTTTGCTGAGGGGATCCAAGATGGATAAGTACGGAAGGGGGCAGGTAGTTAAATTAGCAAGGTTGGCCGACTGTCAGTTGTGCCCAGTGGTGGCTCTGGAAGACTATTTGCAGCTCCGCCCTATTGGGCCAGGTCAGCTGTACATACATAAGAATAGGGCCTGGGTAACGAGATTCCAATTCTCAGCAGTGCTAAGGAGAGCCCTGGAAAAGGGAAACCTCCCTCCTCTAGCATTTAGTTCCCACTCATTTAGAATAGGCGCAGCAAGCAGCGCTGCAGCAGCAGGTCTATCCGAGGAGCAAGTTAAGTCCATCGGCCGATGGAAGTCCAGAGCATTTCGCGCTTATGTGCGGAAAGTGAATCTGGAGTGAGCAATTAGACCTCAGCGTGGCAGAAGGAGGGAGGCGAGTAACTGTAAAGGTAATAGGATTTTGTCTCTCGTAGGAGGGGAACTGCCTTCACCACGACGGAAAGTCGTGATCGTCAGCCACAGTATGGTCTACTGGTCTGGAAAGCGAGTCGGACGCTCGTATTGGGGAACTCAGATGGGCCTGGGACATCTCGCAGAAGTGGTGTGGAAAGGAAGAAGCGGAATGAGATGGGCTCAATTCCTGCCGGTGGTCCACGCCCTAGCAAGAGAGACGCATCCAGATGTGTTGGTTGTACATCTTGGGGAGAATAACATTCCTGTGGAAACAGGTTTACACCTGGCCACCTGTATAAAAAGGGACCTCTGGGAGGCACGACGACTTCTCCCTAGTACAAAAATTGTGTGGTCTGAGATGCTTGAAAGAATTAGGTGGAAGAATGCCGTGCGCCCCAGTAAGGTGGATAAGGCAAGGAAGAAGATAAACAAAGAGGTGGAGAAATTAATGGCTGATTTGGGGGGGCGACACAATCAGGCACCCTGAGATTAAATATTCCCGGCCGGAGCTTTACCGGCCGGATGGGGTGCATTTGTCCGACGAAGGATTAGAGCTGTACCTCATAGAAATACAGCAAAAATTGAGCCTTATGCTGGGTGAGTCGGGGGCACGAGATTAGCCAAGCAATGCTGGCAATCTCTAGTGGCAGGAGTCCTGCGAGTTGTTAGACAGTTAGGGGTAGGGATAGTCTGCTGCCAGGTCATCTCCTTAAGAGATGGGGTACACCCGAATGCTAGAGCTTGACCGGCTAGCATCGCGGTGGACCCAGGAAAGGGGTGGGGGCCGGTTGAAGGGCCCCAGGACAGGGGCGGTCCAGGGTCATCGCCGGCTCCCCTCAATTCCTTCCTTGGGTCACGGTAGGAAGGGCCTCCTGATCCGGCCGGGGGCAGCCCGACAGGTGTGACATTGCAGCAGCTATAGTTAACATTGTTGCGGTACTGAGGGACATCAGACCGCCTTAAGTTTACTCTACCCAAGTTATAAGTTAGAGTTAGGTTGGCAGGACCTGGAGGGGCATAGCCCCCTCCCCCCGATAAGGCTAATAAAGTTTGGTGCGGCCTTTTTTACTCCACAAATAGTGTCACGTGTCTTCTTTCGGGGTGGGGGAACAACAATCCTGAGGGCTGGTAGCCAAGAGGAACAAGGCTAAATGCTTTAGCTATTCCCTTGGGAATGACCAACAAGAGAAAGGAGGGCAGAATAGGTACTCTTTTTGAGTTCAACAGGAGTCTGTGAGGGGCAAAGAAACTGCATTTCCCCGGCTCAGAGACAACTGAAATGTGTAGGCCTCATGGAGGGGCAGCCCCAATTTCTGGCCATTTGAGTGGTCTGCTTTCTATTCTGCCAGAGGAGAACAACCTGCTGCAAAAGCTGCTGGATACAAGGAATGCCTGCGAATGCTGAAAGCTGCTGGCCATATATCATCTTAAGGCATACATCTATTGGGTTTCGGAAGCTGTCCTGGATGTCGAAGGCCTGTAGGATAGGTCAAATGTGTGCAGCCACATGAGCTGTGAAGGGCCTGACCCCCCACGTGACCCCATGGTGGGCAAGTGCAGCCATCATACTGCGAAGCCAGCATGGGGAGCTGGTTCCCACCCCCACCCCATGGGGCAGCCACATCTCCCACCACAGCTGGGGTGGGCTGAGGCGGCCACGCAATCAGGTACTCCCCCGGCCTGGCCAAATTACAAGTCATGCATAATGGGCAACAGCACTCACTACTCAAAGCCCTGCTGAGGAGCTCACTGCACGGTGGGGCAAAAACAGCGGGGGAATATCTGTCAGCCACTAGCCACATGATGCTGCACTGCATTGCGTGGCCTGGCTGCCCAGACTGGGTTAAGGCTACTCAAGGTGTCTCGTGTGGCTGCATCCATGGTTAGTAGCTTCTAAGTACAAATACTAATGGGCTAAACCTTTCCTGAAATGAAGCTTGAACAAGTATCTATCTATCATGCTTTAGGCAAAGGATAGCCTGCCTTGGAGCAGGGGCTGGTCTAGATGACCCTCGATGTACCTGCCAACCCTACAATTCTATGATTATATGAATGCAGCAAAATAGGAAATCTTGCTTTAGCCTCCTATCATGTAAACAAAGCCAGGCCTTGCTAGAAGCACAAAGGAAAGCTATCATGATGTAGATAAAGTCAGTGGCTGTTGAACTAAAAGTAGTACAGAGTACTTGACTGTGATGGGAGAGGTGGAACTGGAGCTGCCAAACAAATGCAATGAAGGACACTGAAATATTGTCTGCTTTAGTGCGTGCACATGTTATTGCACATTAGTAGAGACTCTATCAGGGGATCACATTGGGAGACTGGGGCAGAATCCAACTGAAGTGAGTTCATGCAGGATCAGGTCCAGATCAAGAGCATCAGTGCAGGATCATGTTCTAGGGCAACAGGAACAGGCTAGGGACTGGCACACAGAGCAGGAGTAGTGGGACAGGCAGGACAAAACACACTGGAGGGCAAGTGGACAGGGCAGAAGGACTGGCAACAGGCAAGACCGAGCAAGTAGACAGAAGAGATGATGGGAAACAGGTCAGATGTGTGAAGAAAGGAATCAAACCAGAGCTAGTCCAAAGGGAGAACAAACCAGGGCCTAGGGGGACAGACCTAGTTCTAGCAGCCAACAAACGGGTCCAGGAAAAGAAAACAAATAATCTTCCCAGCTTCCTGTGGCTTCAGGCTGGCTTTATATACAGACCAGCAGCCCACTAGGAAGCTGGAGGCAATGGAGCAATGCTGAGGGAGGGGTGTGGCCTGAACAGCCCTTGGAGAGCCTTTAGCAAAACTCTAGAGTCCTGGCCAGAGTGCAGTGGTGGTGCGGGAGCCAGCCACCATGCTCAGGGGCAGTTCCTTGCAGAAATGGAGCTGCTGGAACACATTTGCTTTTGTTAAGGGTTATCAATTGAGAATGGGAAGGTTCATGAGCTGGGGTCGGTGGGATGGGATGAGTTATTTTTCCTCCTTTTATGTTGTTTTAATTGATGTATTTAGTATTTGTAAGCCGCCCGAGCTGCCTGTGGCAGGAGGGATGGACTAGAAAATCTTTTAAATAAATAAAATAAATAAGAGCCGGGCGGTGGAAATGAAGACTTTCGCAGAGAAAATGTTTGCACAAGGCCAAAGTGGAAGGTTATTTATTTATTGAGATTTGTATTCAACCCTTCTCTGAAGGCTCAGGGTGGCTAATAATGTAAAACAATACAAATTTTCTGGCTGCACTCGCAAGGACCGACGTCCATTATAAAGGGCAGAATTTAAAGCCCCTATATTTCAGAAACCACTTGAGCTGCAGTTCTGAAAATTTAACAGTGTGCTATAAACCCATAAACCTGTGTCTATGCAAATATCTAACAAGATTGAGCCAGAAAATCAACGGTTATAGCAATGCACACGTTAATTGCTGGAGGCCAAAATGCACCGTTTCCTGAGGATTTGTTTCAAGTGATATCTCCTTCCCCTGGCTGAGTTGCGCCCCGAGACGTCACAGCTTTGTAGTATTAGATTTTGAGGAAGTGCTTTCGTAGCCTGGAATTGATCAGTGCAGGGAATAATGAGATATAAAAGACTTTAAAAATCAGTTCTGCTGGGCTAGCACATATGCACTGAGAAGCTGCCGCCTGGGGAAAAAGAGCGTAAACAGAGTCACGTTATTTGGTCTAGGAGCCAAGTTACAAGACTCCTCACTGCAGTCAGTTACATGGGAGGCAACTAGTGATCCCAGCTTTCAGGGAGCTGGGAAGTATACCCTGCTGTTCCCCCGTACCCACTAGCTGCCCAACCCTGCTGCCAGGAAGGGGAGCCCCCCAAAAGGATAGTCCTGTCCCTGGCCAGCTCCCCAGCCCCTCACAAGAAGTCTCGTGACTCGGAGAGGCTGCTCCTGCTGAAAGTTACGAGACACTTCTTCCGAGGGGCTGGGGAGCTGGCTGGGGACAGGACTATTCTTTTTTTGGGGGGGGGCTCCCCTTCCCAGCAGCAAGGTTGGGCAGCTAGCGGGCATGGGGGAACAATGGGGTGTTGCATCAGGACACGGCACCACTGATTCCCTGTTGCTGGGGCAGGGAGGAATTTACACCGTGGCCAGCGACAGGGGTTCCCCTTTTCCTCAGGCCCCTTGGCAGCACATGGAGGGGGTGGGGACAGGGAAGAGGAACTACACCGTTCCCCCCGTCCTCTCCCCACTCGTTGGCCTGATGCTGCAAGGTCTGCTGTCATGTGAATGCCACTGAGGCCGCCACAATATCTTCTGTCTGGGCATGCTAGGACTACATTTCCCAACAGTGACAGGAAGATGGCGGTGGCCTCGGTGTGTGCTTGCGAGGTCTTTTAAAAAATATTACAGGGAGGCAGCTTCCTCTGTGAGACTGCAAAGTTAATTTATTTATTTTATTTCTTTATTTATTCAATTTATATCCCGCCCCTCCTGCGACCAGCTCGGGATGGCTAACAAATTCAACATAAAACAATCTTAAAACCAATATATTAAAACAATCCATAAAAACACTACAATAAAACAGGCTGTGATAATAATAAATAAATTAGGGTGGGGGAAGATAAAACACCCCCTAACCCACTCCACCCCCTCCCCAAAGGCCTGAGCGAACAGCCAGGTCTTACAAATTCGCTGAAATGTCAAAAGGCTTGGGGCCAGGCGAGCTTCCTCCGGGAGGGAATTTCAGAGGCGTGGCCCGGCCACCGAGAATGCCCTCTCCATTGTGGCCCCCCGCCTAATACGGGGGACCTCCAGAAAGGCACCCCCGGTGGACCAAAGGGGGAGTGGTGGAGGCGGAGTTGTTGGTGGCGCTGGCAGCGGCGGAGGTAATTGACCCTGGGGAAAGGGTGTGTGTGTGTGCGCGTTTGTGTGAGTGAGAGAGAAAGAAAGTGTACTCTGTGTGTGTGTGTGTGCGCGTGTGCATGCGTGCACGCGTTGTGTGCGAGAGAAAGAGTGAGAGTGGTGTGTATGTGCCATACCTGTCTGTGAAAGAGAATGAGACTGGTTTGTATGAAAGAGAGATTGAGTGTGGGGAAGAGTGTGTGCGTGCACGTGTGTGTGTGTGTGAGAGAGAATGGCCGTTTTTACACGGGCTGTGGCGTGGGGGGGTGCTTTCCATGTGTGCCGGGTTGGGGGAGGGTGTAGATAGGCGCACACCCATCTACACTCAGTCATCAGTTTATTGCGACTGTTCACCATATAAACATAAAATCATGAAGAATATTAACCAAAATACATTACAAACAGTTCTTAAGATGAAAGGCAAGAAAAAACAACAAAGCCACATTTCTAATAACCAAAGGATCATTAGAAGCCAATAAAAAGGTAATTTTATGCAGTAGAAAAGAGGAGGGCTTGTCCCTGCAAAAAGGTGTTATCCAACATGTCCTCACTTAGAAGAGTTAAGTGAACAGCACGTGTTCTAGTGATTCAACCTCACTCAAAAAGCAAGAACATAATCTTTCAGAATATGCCACTTCTGAGGCCCTACCTTTAGTAACTGCGGAATCGCTGAAAGCAGGCTAATGTCATGGCCCTATGCAACTGGAATGATGAAATCAGTGACAGATAGGGTTCAAATAGGAAACAAGTTTTAAATTTCAAGTACCAAGGGGCAATCTTGATATTTCCAGCCCTGGCAAAAAAAAATTATTATTAAATTTTCTTTTATTAGTAAATATAACCTTTACATAACTATAAACAAACTGTTCCAACCAACAGGGAACAACTTTAACACCAACAGATGGATTCAGGTAAGAGTTTTTCTTTTTCTTTTCTGGTTTAAATGCAGTAGCCAAACAGGAATGCTCGTTCATCCTCAGGTAAGTTGGAGTTGTTCATGATGCATACACAAGGGTACCATTTAGCTGTATAGGCTTCTTTTTTATCCAGAAGGTTTGCAGATATTTTTTCCATTGTTAGATGATACCACAACCTATTCATCCATTCACCCATTGTTAATTCTTTAGTGTCTTTCCAGTGCAGCGCAATGAGCTTTTTGGCTGCTTGTATGAACACTGAGCAGGAATCCTCGTTTGTCTGCAACACCTTTACCGCCAGAAACAGGCCAAGAAGTGCGATCTCTGGACAAAATGATATAGTTACCCCAGTCATTTCTTTCATTTTCCCCCCACACATCTCCAAAGCGGTTTTATTCGATCACATTCCCACCAGCAATGAATGTATGTTCCTTCCTCCCCACAGCCTCTCCAGCATAAACCTTTATCTACTTTATTGCCATGTCTAAATTGCATCGGTGTTAAATAGTATCTGGTTATCAGTTTAATTTGACATTCTTTGATTTCCAGGGAATATGCACTATTATGCATGTATTTAATAATCTTAGCTTCGTCTCTCTCAGATATTTCAATATTGAGGTCTTTTTTCCATCTCCGTATGTATTTAATCCCTTTGTCATACCAAAGACCTTTCAGGATCTTGTACATTCTAGCTAGCCTGCCTTTCATCGAGGGTCTTTCAAAGAGAGCCTGTTCAATTAGGGTTGAGTCCCTTGCATAGCTTTCTCCCTTCTCCAGTTTAGTAATTCCGTGCTTAAGTTGTAAATAGCTATACACCCCCACTCTTCCCCCTCTCTTATTTTCTACTTCCTCTTTATTTAGCATTCTCTTTCCTTCAAATAATTGGTTAATTTTTGTTATTCCTTTCCCCTTAGGTTTCTGGCCTGTTGGTGTTTTTGAAGGGAGAGGAGATCTATGGGTGAGTATGGAAATCTGTTCTTCTCTAGTTTACATTTTAAAATTATTTTCTGCCAATTGAGCCATGTAATCCATGCAAAGGGATGTTTTTTTTCCATAGCTGTTTGTTTGGGGTACCTTCATCTGCTATTATGTTTTTCAGATTGTCCTTAGCCAGTATGTTTTGTTCTATATATCTGCCCATTTAACTGATTTCCGGTTGGGGATACCAAGCACTAAGGGCACCAAGGGTTGCTGCCTTGTGGTAGAGACGAATATCTGGGAGGTTTATTCCTCCCTTATCCTTTGTCCGCATTAGAGTTTGTCTTTTAATTCGTGGATTAAGTCCGTTCCAAATGATCTCTCCCATTAACTTGTCACATGCTTTGAAAAAGGAATTTGACAGGTGGATGGGCAGGGCTAGTAATTTATATACAATCTTAGCTAGAATTATCATTTTAAATAAATTTACTCTGCCCATCCCCAGCTCACTGGTGCCCGGTGAAGCCCCACTCTCCCTAATGGCTGCTGCTCCCGGAGCGTATTCAAGTGCTACAAGCGTCAGCTGCTACCTGTTGCCAGCGTGAGACTGCACCTGCGGTAATCATCCCCACTTGGCCCTTAAAAGCACTGCTGAGTTTATGGTGGCGCCATAGGTGCAGGTTGGCCGGGGCCGGCCCCTCCCCCCAGCCGGCTTCGATCGGAGCTTAGTCCAGCCAGCTCTCTCATGGGCCGAAGGAGGAGGGGATGGGGACTTGCTCTTGGATGCAAACCAGGCAAGATACCTTGAATGAATTCCTATGGAGCCTTAGGGATGGTCGAGATTCGGGCGAGGCCTCTTACATGGCCTGGTGACTCTGTCCCCCTCGACAAAAGGAAGGGGGGTGTTGCTGGCCACAGATGACTCGGCTCTTGCGGCTATGCCTGGCCCTGAGTCCGTGACTCCATTACCTGCTGCACAGCCTGTGGGGTCCTCTATGTCCCCTATAAACAGCAATATGGACTATTCTATGGAGCAGGCTAGTCAGCAGTGCTTTGCCGTGGGTGATTTGATTTCCAAGCTGTATGCTCAATTAGAAAATATTAATTTGCAACTTGAGCTACAGAGACTACAGTTGGGTATTGTCATGGACATG
Source organism: Sphenodon punctatus (assembly GCA_003113815.1). NCBI lineage: Eukaryota > Metazoa > Chordata > Lepidosauria > Sphenodontia > Sphenodontidae > Sphenodon > Sphenodon punctatus. The sequence continues at coordinate 330,082 of QEPC01015148.1, read as the reverse complement.
CTTAAATTGCAAAAGGCTGATAGGATGCAGTTGGGTAGAGAGTCACCTCAGGTGGCTGTCGGGCTGGCCCTGAGGGCCATAGGCGTTAGGCCCCCAGTAAATAAAAAGGCTTGCGACCTGCAGTTGGAATCACAGGTGCTGTTTTTCACCATTGTTCCTTTGCCCTCAGAGTACTTACCTCCATGGACTTCTAAGTACTATATTCAACGGCACCTGGTATCTACTTTGGGGCTGCCGATTCAATTGAATTCTATTGTTAGATATTCATTTTTGCCGTCATCTACATTTTCCCACCGTGTACTGGTCCATTTCTCTGCAACATCAATAGTGGAGCAATTATGGTCACATGCCCGCCTTCTCGCCACCAGGGGAATTTATTGACTAGGGTGTATAATAATCCAGCAATTTCCCCATTGTTACCAACTGCAACCAAGGGGTTATCTGCCCCTTTGGCTGATAGCCACAAGTCGCCTAAATCCGACTTTGACACAGCACCCAGGGATGAACCCAGATGGGCCTCGCAGCAGTCAGTCATTATTTCTTTGGCTCAGTGGCCACTCATTGCCCAGGAGGCCTGGCCGGGGACTCTTCCCCCTGGTGATGCATTAGACGGCAGGGAGGGCTGCCAGGTCTCAGCCTGCTTTCCTCGACGGGGGGTGCAGGCTCCGGACCAGATGGAAGTGCTCCAACCGGAAGCTCAGACAGCCCTCTGCCAGGGGGTGGAGTACCCACAAGCCCCTGGAAATAATGATTCTGACAGGGGCTCTGGTGATTTTCCCCTCCCTATGGAGGGCCGGATGCAGCACTTGGTGGGTGATAATCAGCAAGATTCCTCATGCGATCCCTTAAGGGCAAAAGTTGACCCCAGCCGCATAGGTAGCAAGGGAGATGGTAGGCAGGACGAAATGTTATGCCAGTGACTATCTCAATTAGTCCCCCCCAAGTCCCGCACAATATGTTTATGGAATATTGCACAGTGGGTTAGGCGTTGTAACGATACCGACTTTCTTCATTATATAAAAGGGTTTATGGTTATTCTAATCCAGGAATCCTGGTCTAGGGACTCCTTGGAACTGGAGGGTTATGCTGTCCACTCCCTCCCGGTGGTTCACTGGACGACTAAGGGGAGGCCATGCGATGGTCTTGGTATTTTCCTGTCTCACAATATACCTTTCCAGATTATTGAGAACATAATGCTCCCCCAGCTGCTTTTGGGTTTTGTTGTTAGACTTGCCACTGTAACATATATAATCCTGACACTCTATATTCCACCCTGTAATGCCGGTTCCTACCGGATTTCCGTGTGGGACCGGTTGGATCAATTATTAGAAGAGCTGTCTGTGAAGTATCCTAAGGGTTTAATTATTATAGCAGGTGATTTTAATGCCCATATGGGAGCAGACGATCAGGCCATGGCCTCTTATTATGATGGGCAGGTATATGTCCCATCCAACTTCCTGGGCCCTAGGAGATCCAAAGACCATGGGATCAATTCCTCAGGGATCAGCTTAGCCCAGCTACTAGTGACCCAGGAGCTTTATATTCTAAACGGATTGGGTTTTAATGACCCAGAAGGTGAGTTCACCTTCATTGGACATCAGGGTCCTAGTGTGGTGGACTTCGTGTTGGTCTCTGCTGATGTCCTTCCCCACATTGTGGACTTTGCCTTGGGCCCTCCCTTGGTGGGGGACCACCTTCCATTGGAATTTTCCCTCTCTATTCCTACCCAAGCCATAAGTAGCTCACTGACTCCAGCGATTAGGATGGACCCCGATATTGAGGATCTTGATACTGTATGGGCTCCACGGTGGGATGAGGGGCTCTCGCAAGCATTGAGAGACTTTGCTCTTAGGCCGTCTGTTTCTTCTCTTCGTGAGAAGTTGTTAACCTCCAATTGCCCTGTTAAGGTCCTAGAATTGTACGAGCAGCTAACTTTGGATCTTAGGGCCTATATGCAGGGTCTGAGGAGGGCTCCCAGTCTCACAGGCTCCAAAATAAATCAGCCTTGGTTTGATAAAGAATGTAGGCTGGCTAGGATTGAACTAAAGCCAAGTATTATGACTATAGGAAGAGCAGGGCTATTTCTCTACCTCCCCAGTTTATAGCTCTCTCTCAGGACAAAATACAGGGTCCTAATTAACAATAAAAAGAGAGAGTTTTGGGGTAATCAATGGAAAGTCCTTTTGCAGGCTGCATCTACAGGGGATGCCAGGAGATTTTGGCACCTGATCAATGGTTCCATCAAGGGGAAGCTGAAATCAACTGCCTTGTGGCTCTCCCCATTAGTATGGATGACTCATTTTGATAAGCTTTACAATCCCCCTGGAGAAGCCAAGAACCTGAAATGGGACAGTTTGTCCCAGGGGCTAAAAGAGGCCCCGGTGTGGCCTCCAGTTCAGACAGAGGAGATCGAGACAGTGGTGGAAGCCCCTGGCTTGGACCTTATATGGGCTGAGTATCTTAAGGATCATAAGGATTGGTGGTTCCCAGTCTTGGCCACTTTGTTAACAACTATTAACAGCATTGGTTTGGTCCCTAAGGTCTGGGATAAGGCCATAGTAGTACCTATATATAAGAAAGGGCCCAAATCTGATCCGGCCAATTACAGGCCTATCAGCCTGTTGTCGGTTGTATCAAAAGTCTATGCCAATTATCTTTTAGGGAAACTGGTAGACTGGATGGGTCAGGCTAAGGTAATCTCTCCTGAACAGGTGGGGTTCCAGCAGGGACGCTCTACCATCGAGCATTGTTTCATACTTCATTACCTTGCAGCTAAGTATAAAGCATGCAATGGGGCTTTTTATGTGGCCTTTCTCGCTCTCAGGCCAGGCTTTGATTCAGTGGATCGGGCTGCCCTGTGGAGAAAGCTTGAGGTCTCCTCCATCGACAAGCGCCTACTGGCTTTGATTCATTCATTACATGCTCATTCATCATTAGTGGTTAAAATGGACCAATAAGGTCACATTAACCCCTCCTCCCCAGTTTCCACCTCACTGGGGGTAAATAGGGATGCGTTTTGGCCCCTGCCCTTTTCAACTATTTTACTGATGATGTCATCCCTGCCATGGCTCATACTTGTTTTTTCCTGCCAAAACTAGCCTCCCGCACTGTTGGCTGTCTATGTTACGCTGACGATGTAGCATTGCTATCCCAGACCCGAGTGGAACTCCAGTGCCAGCTTCAAGCTTTTGCCAATTTTTGTAATGCGAACCAGCTAAGTATTAATTACGATAAGTCTAAAATACTGTTTTTTTTCTTCCAAACCGAAAACTCAGGTTTGGTCTATAGAGGGCTTTTTGATCCAGCAGGTCCAGACATTTCGATATTTGGGCATCTTGTTCCATAGGTCTGGCACCTGGCACGAGCACGTCACCAGAGCCCTCAGGGAGGTGCGCGCCCCTGCCCAGTCCATAAGCAAACTTTTTGCTAAGCAGGGCAGGATGATGGTTCTTCCAGCTCTCCAGGTCTATAATAGCAAGGCCAGGGCTCAACTCCTATATGGGGCCGAGTTATGGGCCCCCTTTCTTTTCAGTCTAGTGGACAAGACCTAGTCAAAATTTCTGCAGTTGCTCCTGGGGATCTCGCGAGGCACCCCCCAGCTGCTATATGCGCAGAGCTGGGACAAAAAGCGTGGTCCCAGGTCGCTAGGGAGGCTGCTCTGAAATTTTGGCTGAAGATTCGTTCTGAGCAGAGTTCACTCCTAATAAGGGGTGCTCTGGAGGACCCTTTTGTCGATCAGTGGTCCCTAAAGATTGAAGTCCTGCTAAAGGAAATGGGTATTCCCCCCCCCCCCAAATATCTACAGCATAAACCCCTTGCTTCCCTTAAAAAGGAGGTGCTGCTCCGTTCTGGGGATATAGGCCGACAGTTGGAGGTTGGTAGGATCAGGGCGTCCACTCATATGCAGGACTATCTGACGCTCATTCCGGAGATGGGGCAGGTCGCTTTCTATCTGACAGCCCCTATCTCTGGAAGGGCGAAACAACTATTCTGCTGTGCCCGCTTTAATGCCTTCCCCTCCAGCGTTTTGGAGGGATGGATTCTGGGAATCCCCTACGCTGAGCATTTATGCCCATTCGATCATTTGGAGGTTGAGTCTGTCAGGCATATAATGTTCTGGTGTCACCTTTATGACGACCTGCGTCAGAAGTTCCTGGGTTCCCTCCTAGAGAGATACCCAGGCAGAACCGAGAATGCCCTACTAGCCTTAAGTCTTAACAGCTTGGATCCCACAGCGATAAAGAATGTTGCTGCATTCTTGCTGCAGGCAGCTCATTGTAGGAATCTCTTTTTAAGCTACCGACCATTGTCGGAATGAAAGGCATGGTTGATCATGGCTTATAGTATCAAAGGGCTTATTTACAATGTTAGTATTGATAGTGCAAATTGTTAGTTTGTATTTACTTTTAATTTGTAACTGTATTTATGCTTGTGTGTTATTGCAATGACCTTTTGGCCACGCAATAAAGTATCTATCTATCATGTACAAGGTAAGTTTTTCCACTCCGCTGCTTCTATACTAAGCTGCTGTGGTAGGTTCAAAAAGTTCTCATTGTATAACTCGGTTAGCTGTTTTGGCAGCTTTACTCCTAAGTACGTAACCACACGTTTTTCCTCTGGAAAGGGCAACACATTTTTTGTTCTCTCCCTCTGTCTTTCATTTCCCCCATATATTAATGCGTATGATTTTGATGTGTTTATTTTATACCCTGAAATAATGCCAAGTTCATGTATTAGTTGCATCAGTGGCGGGGTAGAATTTACTGGGTCACTTAAAAATAGAACGGTGCTGTCTGCATACATTGCTATCTAATGTTCCTTACTGCCTAATTCGGATGCCTGCTATTTTTTGTTCCTGCCTTATTGCAATTGCCATAACTTCAAGAACTAGGTCAAACAAGAGAGGGGCAAGGGACAGCCCTGTCTCGTGCCTCTATCCAGCCCCAACATTTCAGATTGGCAGTTAATAATTAGTTTAGATTTTGGTTCCTTATATATTGCCCTAATCCATCTAATAAAGGCTTCCCCAAAGCCCATTTTATTCAAAATCTGAGTGAGGCACGTAATTTCAGTGCGATCAAAGACTTTCTCTGCGTCAAGCAGAATAATCACTGCCTGCTCCTTTGATCCATCCAAGTGGTGCATTATATTGAGGACTCTACGTATATAATCAAATCCCAGACGTGTAGGAATAAAGCCTACCTGATCCAGATTTATTAATTCCCCGATGATTGCAGCTCGATAGGGCTTTAGAAAAAATGTTCAAGTCTACGTTTAAGTGAGATTGGTCTATAATTCTCACATATATCTGCTGGTTTCCCTGGTTTCAGTATCAGGGTGATGTTAGCCTCATAAAATGAATTTGGCAATTTACCTTACTTTAAGATTTCGTTATATGTACTTACTAAATGGGGGGCTACCAGGTCCAGTGTTTTTTTGTAGAATTCAGCTGGCAGTCCATCTGGACCTGCTGCCTTGTTATTAGGGAGGCTTTTAATAACCTTTTTAATTTTGTCCAATTCTAGGGGTCTATTAAGATAGCTGACCTGATCTTCATTTAATTTTGGTAGTTCGTATTTCTTTAAGAATTCTTTTATCTTTTCAGGATCTGGATTTGAAGAGGAGTATAGAGCTTGATAATACTTGAAAAACTCTTGGTGGATCCCCTCATCATCTGTTAATTTGATGCCCTCAGCCAATTGTAAAGAAGAGACATGGGATTTCTTATGGGTTTTTTTTGCAAGCTTGGCTAATGTTTTTCCTGTTTTGTTATTGTGTGTAAAATAAAATCCTTTTATTTGCTTAACTGAGCTGTTGTCTTTTCTATTTCTTTCATATTTATTTGTTCCCGGATTTTGGTGATTTGGCTCGCCCTCCTTTTAGTAGGGTTGCTTTTATTAATCAGCTCCAATGCTTTTAGTTCCTCATGTAGTTATTTCAAATATTCTCTGTTTGTTTTTTTTACATAATGAAGCCTTAAGGGCTATCATTTCCCCTCTGATTACAGCCTTAGCTGCTTCCCATAATGTTGCTTGCGTATTTACAGTGCCTTCATTTAACTCAAAATAATCCTTAATTTCTAGCTAGGTTTGTTCTAAAAAGAATTTATTTTTAGCCAGCCTCGTGATAGTTGTCAACTACTTCTGTGCTTATCATGCGTATTCTCATTCCACTTCAGTTTGGTAATGACCATGTCATGGTCTGATATTGTATTGTGTTTAATATAGCATGCACTGCAACTCCTTACATCACTTTTATTAAGGAAGGAGTAATCAATACAAGTATAAATATTGTGAACTGAAGAATAAAAGGTGTAGTCCCTTCCTTTTGGGTTCATGCATCTCCACACATCCTTCAGATTACTAATTTTAAGCAAGGTACCTAAGTTCCTTTGCCATGTCCCCGGGGTCTTATTAGTAGAGTAGTCTATCTCCTCCCAGCAAGCCTTAAGATCTCTCTGTAAGATTAGAATCCCATCTGTATATTTTTCTATTATGGGCAAGACCTGTCTCATAAATTCATAAGTGCCTTCATTGGGTGCATATATATTGACCAGTGTGACCCTTTTCCTTTCTAAATCCCCCACCCCCACCCACCAAAAGGAACCTTCCCTCTTTATCTTTAAATTCTCTTTTTAGTTTGAAAGCCCTACTGGCTCTAATCCCAATTAAAACACCAGCTTTTTGTTGTTGTTGTTCGCATGCTGTAAAAATTTCTCCAAAGAATCTGTCTTTAAACCTGATGCAATCCTTTTCTCTAAAGTGGGTCTCTTGCAGAAGGCATATATCTGTACCTTCTTTCCTAATCAACCATTTAACTTGTTTGCGTTTAATAGGGTTATTAAGTCCCCTTACATTTAGGGGCACTACTTTCATCCTATCACTCATAGTACCTTGAACTTTTCAGTTGAGCCTCCCGTGTCTCTTTTATTCCTGAATCCATTAATCGGTCTTAACATCTGTAAACTACGTACACAAAGTCTGTGACCACCTTCCTCCCTCCTGAGGACTGAGTCATAGTTGTTAAGTAGTTTTTCATATACGGTGCACTCACCACTCATATTCAATTCCTCTGGGTGATTTCAGACATGATGCAGTGAAATCCACCACAGTGAATCCCACTTTGGTGTGAATGGCTTCACCGTGGGCCATGGTGAGACGCGTGGCCCCAACAGACGTGACAGGGGCAGAACCACCACCCGGGGCCAACTGGAGAGAACACGGGCCGGGGGAACCCCACAGACGGGACGGGACGGCGAGAACTGCGGTGGGAGCCCCACAAGGCACCGGGGTTATGTGGACGCAAACATGGCCACCTGAGGGCAAAGGAAGCCAAAGACGGTGGAGGGCCCCACCCAGGATGGGAAACACGAAGGGAGGGGGTGGGGGGAGCTGCAGTGTGAGCAGCGCTCGCAAACAGCGGCCGCACAGAAGGCACGCAGACTTCAAAACGAGAAGCGCACACATACAAACGAAGCAGCACACCCACACAACAAAGGGGAGCCGAGCAGGGGGGCAGAGGGAGGAACACACCAGGGAGGGACAGGGAACCCCACGGACGGTCGGATGCACGAGAGGAGGGGGGTGGCGAGGGGCCAGCACGGCCAGTCCATCAGGAGGGGGAGGGGGCAGGAGCCCAGCGGGCAAGGGGAATGGGGGACCCAGCAGCCCAAGGAGACAGGATGCAACACAAGGCACAGGGAAGCACAACAGGTGTTTATTGAGGACACAAGCAGCAACGGCCAGGCACAGAGGCATACAGAGTGGGAGCGAGTGGGACCAGGGTGCGGAAGAAGGGACAGCAGCAGGGGGCACGGGGCCCAGTCCGGGAGGGAGGGAACCAGCACAACAGCCCACCACGGAGGCCACACAGAGGGTTCCGGGGCAGCAGCAGTGGGTCCCAGGTGAGGGGGTGACAGGCAGGTGGGCGGAGGCGGATCACCGGGGGTTCAGCCATCCCGAAGAGGCAGTAGGCGTTGACGTGACCACCCAGGCCACAGGCAGATGGAGGGCACTGAGGAGGCAGCCGGATGTCAGATGGGCCCGGAGTGCCCTACACCCAGCTGCAGGGGCTCCCATTGGGTGGAGGGGGCAGTAACGACAGCAGGTGCACATAGCGGGGCCATTGCCACAGTCCCCGGCAGAAACCGCAGCCAGCCATGTGGAAGCAGATCAGGTAGAAGGCCTCAAAGGCATCCGCACAGCTCATCCCGAGTTACACATCAGGGCGGCTGCACACCTCCGACAGGGCTGCCAGCTCCAGCCCGGGGTGGGGAGCCATAATCGGCTGCAGGGGGCCAGGGCAGGTGGGACAGCTCCAGCAGATGGCAGTAGGCAGCCCCGTGGGAGCGCGGATACCCACGGGCACCCTGCACGCTGATGAAGTAGGACATGGCCACGGCAAGGCCACCCTCACACAGGCAGGTCGCATATCCCGGGAAGGCACACACACACCAAGCGGAGGCCATCTCGGCAGGACTCCACGCTGCAAGGCCCCCCAGCGTGTCCGGTAAGCGCCCCTCAGGGAAGGGGGCGAGCCCCAGCTCCTCACAGTGCACGCGGCAGTCGCCAGCGGTCGCGACATAGCCAAAGCGCAGCATACCAAAGCTCAGGCATCCAGCATCCGGCCGGGTGGGCACAGAGTGCAGGTAGTGCTGAACGATGGGCAAACGCCACAGGTCGCAAAGGGCCATGCTCTTGCAGGTGGTCCAGGCTCGGACAAAGCCCCCAGAGCCTCCGAGCAGGACCTCGGGCTGAGATGCAGCTGCCATGGCACGGCTCCTGGAGGGTCTGAGCCGCTGCGGCTGTGGGGGCAGCATGGGATGCGGGGCCGGGGGGATGGACAGGCAGACAGGGGCTGCCAAGGCTGACAGAAAACAGCAGGACAGGAACAATGGGGCCGCTGTGGAGGCATGCGAAGGGAGTGGGCAGTGCACAGCTCCTGGCATGCAAGGCTGGACAGCCCCATGCATACGCACTTGCTAGTGGAGATAGAAACGACAGCACACGCACGCACAGAGAGGAGCAGCGGCCTGGGGGACAAGGCCCCAGTGCCGGGGGGCCACACAGGGTACCCCCGATGTTGGGTCATAGCCGGTACCTTGGTGTGGGGCACACAACCGTGGCGTGCCTGATGCGGGACGTCTGTGTGGCTGTGGAGGGGGTATGCACCTGTAGGAAAGAAAGCACTCAGACAGGTTTAGCTGTGTCTAAGGCCATTTATTGTGATCCCCCGGTCCCGTCCCATACCCCGGTACACCCGTGTGACCTTTCCCCCTCTCACCCCACTCGGTGTTGTCGGGCACCCCCTCCCTTCCCCATCCCCTCTGCTGCCCTGCCCCTGCCCCTCCCCTGGTGCCCCTTGGTCGGCCCCTTCCCCTGCCAACCGGGATGGCCGAGGCTACCGACCCCCCCCCTCGTCCGAGGTGGAGGAGGAGGTGCTGTCAGCCGGAAGAGCTGGGGACCCTGCCCCTGCTCCCTGTCTGCCGCCCCTGGGGGGCCCCTGCCCCTCCCCCCCACAGCCATATCGGGGCCTGGCTGCTGGCATCTCTGCTGTGGGGGAACGGGTCCCCAGATACGCGGTCCCTGATGCTGTTGGGGAGGCGGAGGTTGCGGCGCTGGCAGGGCCTGTGGTACGGCTGGTGGGGTGAAGGGGGCATGTGTCCGGGTGCTGGCATGGCACCTGGTGGGGCTGCTGCCATTATGAAGGCACTCAGGGTCCCTGCCTGCAGGAGGAGGGATGTGCCCTGCTCCAGGGAGCAGTCCAGTTTCTGACCGAGCTCCGCAGACCGGCGGTCCTGCCGGTCAAAGAGTGCCTCCAGTTGGCGGTTCATGTCCCGCCTCTGCAGCCGCTGCTCCTTCCTCATCTCCGCCACCAGCGCCCGGTCCCTCCCCTCCACCCGTTGCAGGGCCCTCGTTGTCCCCTCCTCCAGCCGGTTGACAGCCGGCAGCATCTCCTCCATTTGCTGTGTGCTGGTGGTGACTACTACTAGCTCCTGCGCGAGGTCTTCCCTGTGCCTGCGTACCCGTGCTCGGTGCTCCCGCATCCTCTGGGTTGGTGGTACTGGTGGCCCACAGCCATGGCCCTCCTGTGCTCGGTGTGGCTCTGTGGGGCGATAAAGGGGTTGGTTGTGGGGTGCCGTTCCCCAGCCCCTCCTCATGTCTCCGTGCTCTAGGTGCTCCTTCCCCCCAGGATGGGCACCACCGCCCCGTGCCGCTCCCTCTGCCCGTGCCCCATCCCTGCCTTTGGGGCTGTGGGGGAGGGACAGCTGCCATCCCCTTGCACCGCCTTAGCCCCCCTCCCCTTGGGGTCCGTGCATGTGCCCTGCCTTGCCTTTACCTGCTCCCTCGGTGTCCGTTCCCTCCGAGGCCGGTTGGTCGCTGGGGCTGGTGTCTGCCTGGTCTCCAGGTGAGCAGACTGGGAGGTTCAGGGTGACAGTCTCCTCCTCCCCCTCTACCTCCTTGGAGTCCACTGGGGCATGTGTGGCCTTGCCGGAGGTAGGACTGGGAGTGTGTCAGGTGCGTGTGCCCGAGGTTCCTGGCATCTCCTCTGCGGTTCCCATGCACGGTGCCGGGGCTTGCTCGGTGCTCTCCGGCTGCAAGGGCAGGGGGTGTCCTCATTCACAGGCCGCTCCTCCCGGGCGCCCCCTCCTACCGGGCGCTGGGCCACTATGGAGTCCTTGCGGTGCAGCACCCGGCTCAGTGCATCCAGGTAAGGGGAGGCACGTGTCGCCCGTCCAGAGCACCGGTTGTTTTCAGTTATGTCCTTGTACCCCATCTTCAGCTCCTTTATTTTAGTCCGGCACTGTGTGGGCATTCGGTCGTATCCAGCCTCCCCCATCTCCATGGCTATGTGGGTGAACATCTGCTCGTTCCGGGTGTTTTGACTGCCAGCTCGCCCTGCATCTCAGGTGTCTCCCAGATAGCTATGAGGTCATGGGTCTCCTGGAGCCTCCACTTACCATGGTACTGGTGCCTGGGTGCTGGCCCCTCCGCTGCCTCTTCCTCCTCCGCGGCTGCCACCGCCTGGCCCTGGCTCCCACCGGCCTCGGCTTCCTCCAGGGCATGTGCCCTCTTGCTGGTCTATTTAGGGGTACATTGGGGGCTGCTGATTAGGCTCCTGGTGGCTGTGGTCCCTCCCTCCCGTGCCCCTCCTCTCCCCGGCTCCGACCCACCCGCTCTCCCGGCTGCACCCTCTACCTTCTTCCAGGGTGGCCGCGTGTACTGCTGGGTGTCCCCCGCTGGGCCGGGTTCCCCCTCCTGCTGCTGCTGCACCTCCTCTTCGCCCTCTCGCTCCATCCTCCGCTCCATTTCCTCCACCCTCCTCTCCATCGACTGCTCTGCCACGTTCCCCTACTGATGCCTGCCCTTTAAATCTCCCTCCATGTGCCGCTTGCTGTTGGTTACCTGGCAGCGGCGCTGCATACCGTCACCATGGCCCGTGGTCATTTCCTTCCACCTCGGCCAGGGTTTTCTCTTCAGACGTTATGTTTCTTTCACCTCAGCCGTGGTGAGCATTCACCACACTTCTGGAACTCCTCCTGCCCAGACCTCATGAAGCATGGTTCGCTTCACCCCGGGCTGTGTTTGACTGTGGTGAACATCTGGATGCGGGCCAACAGACGTGCACGGCTCTTTGATCACCGCCCACGTTTGACTGAGGTGGACTGTGGTGAATGCCGACAACGTAACGTCTGAAATCACCCTCTATCTGTAACTTTTCTGTCTCCCCCCTTCCTCCCCCCTCTCCATTATATCTTTGCAATGTCATCCATTTTGGCCCCCTGTGGGGGATAGTTATATATTCCCCCCATCCAGTAATCATAGCTATATATCTATGCAAATAAAACATTTACTGCAAGAATGAAACAAAATCAACTGTGGACATCTGCATATGCTAAACCTTTAAACACTAATATTTCCCTCACTTCCCACTGCAGAACTTAACCTGGACCTTAAACCCCCTTTTCAATTGGGCTCAGCTTGTTGTCTCCTGTGCTTTTGGAGAAATTCCTCTAACTCGGTGACTTCTGTGAAGATTTTTCTGTTTCGTCTCATGTGCGCAGGAAACCATAATTGAGGGTTGAGTTCCAATTGGTTTAATTCTGCAAAGTATTTCACCCATCTTTTTTTAACCATTGTTTCTCCTGCATAGTCTTGAAAAATTCTGATTTTATTCTCTTGGAAGTTCAAAGAGTTCTTTACTTTAGCCAGTCTTAGAATTTTTTCTTTATTTTGAAACCTCAGGAATTTTACTATAATTGCTCTGGGGGCTCCCCATGGGCTTGTGGTCCTATGGGCTCTCTCAATCTTTGATTTGTGAATGCTTGATTCTTCTGGGAAAACAGTTTCCATGTCCATATCAATTGTATAGTGTCTCTTCCCTCCAAGCCTTCAGGGACCCCAACAAATCGTAAATTGAACCGTCTCGCTCTGTTTTCTTGATCTTCACATTTAGCTTCTAGTGCTTTAATGGTCTCCATAATCTTTGCTTGTTGATTTTGGCTGTTCAGGGATCTGTCCTGCAATTCAGAAATTGTGTTTTCTGTTGCCCCTTCCCTTTTTGTCAGGGCTTCTGTTTTTTGCCTCCCTTGTGGGTCTGCCTGCTGGAGCTTTACAATTTCAGCGAGCAGTTGCTCTCTGGCTAGGTCTGCAGCTGCAAGCCCCGCTTTAATCTCTGCCAGAGCAGAGAGGATTTTATCCTCCCTGTCAGACTCCAGCCCGGGCCTGTCTTCAGTGTGGCACGAGACGGTTGCCATTTTTTCTCCACTTGCCTGTTTGGGGGGGGGGGGGGGGAGCGGCTGCTTTCATTTGGCAGAATTTTTCCATCCCCGCTGCTACTGGACGGTTCTCCTGCGCTCCTTTAGTTCTGTCCATGTTCCCCTAAGGGGGGTTATACTTTGGGTCATAGTTGACCTTGTAGTTTTGCAAGGCTTTTGGGGAGCGGAGCACTGGGATCCGCGACCTCTTAGCGCGCGCGCATGTGCAGTTCTCTCACCCCTGGCAATTTCATCTTGAGCAGAAATATCCAACAGTCTCTGTCTAATTTCAAGCATAGATCGATTTCTATTAAACAATAGGGCGTTTTCTGGGGAAAAACCTATTTTCCGAAGTACTTTTGAAAATCTCGCTCCACCATGAATATTTCTTGCATCCATCATGATTTAGCTGCTCTGTCCAGCACTTGTCTGGTAAACGTGTAGGATCCATACGGCAGATTCTACCCCAATAGCCTATGGCCCCAACAATGGCCAAAACGGATAATGGATGTAAACCTTTTTCAGCACATAGCAAAGCTATGGTCGTAGCAATGGGAACGCCCAATAGGCCTCTGCTAAATCTGTTCTGAACTAGGTCTGTCTTGCTTTGATGGCATAAGAAACAGATCTCAGAGCCATATAGGACCTGCAGGATCACTTTGGCTCTATATACTTTAATAACTGTACTCACTCCTGGGGTTTTAAGGGACCTGTAAAGCCTCAGACTCCCTGCTACTGTGCTGGCAGCTTAGCCATCCTAATTTCTTTGTGTGCAGCCCAAGACCCCGATGCATGAAAGTAAACGACCAGATAAGTATACTTAGAAACCTGTAGGAACCCTTTATTTCCCAGACTCCAAATATTAAGTCCTGCTACATCCAAAACAAACAATTTGAGATTTTTGTGTGTTAATGGTCATCCTATTCTCATGACAATAATGGTGTAAATGGTTTAGGCAACATCGTAAGCCCTGCTGTGTCTGAGACAATAGGAGGATGTCAACACCATATAACAAAATGCCTATAGATCTATCGCTGACCTTAGGGGGTGTCAGGCTTACTTTGTTAATCAAAGTGGCCAAATCATTTAAAAAGAGGGGGAAAAAGCAAAGAGGCCAGGAGGCATCCCTGTCTTACCCCAGAATTTATAGCAAAGGGCCTGGAATGGTTTCCCATGCTGTCTAGTCTCACAACTGCTTTTGTGCAGGAGTATAATCATATCAAGTAAATGGCAATTTATGCCCATGTGCGTTAACTTTAGCCATAGGATGCTTCGGTCAACTGTATCAAATGCTTTTGAAAAATCTATAAATGCAGCATATAACTTGCCCCCTCTGATGGCCACATACTTATCTATTAGATGTTACAAAATAAAACAATTGTCAATAACAGAGCAGCCTTGACGGAAACCCGTCTGCTCTTCCACCAAAAGTTGACTGGCCGAAACCCCGGTTTCTAATTCATCAGGCAGGAATCAGGAATACATTTTTCCAACTATAGGAAGCAAGCTTATAGGAAGGTAACATGCTGGGTCCCTTTTGTTCCCCTTCTTGAATATTGGCACAACAACAGCAGTATTCCAATAGAGGAGAAGGCATCTAACCTGATTACATAAAGTGAAAAAGGTAGCCAAGATTGGGGCCCACCAAAGAGCAAATTCATGATACAATTTTGGAAGCAAGAAGTCTACGCCCGGAGCCTTGCCAGATTTCTGGGCCATGATGCAGGAATACACCTTATCCTCGGTTAGAGGTGGTAACGAAGGCTCCTCAAAAATATCTCCTCTAACCTCAAGGAAATCGGAAACATCCAAAGAAGTTCAGTTTCCTTCAGGACTATCAAAAATGGCCTGAAAATATCCAATCCATTGCTTTTCGTCCAGAGGAAATATATCACAACCCCTCCTTGGTTTTAAAAACAAATTTATAATTTGCCAGAAGCGGGCAGTGTCTTTAAAACTACAAGCATTGTGCAACTCGGCCCAAGCCTGTTCATGTTTTACTGCTCTTTTTACTGCAAGCAGACGTTTGTATGCTCTCCTAACGGAACTAAAAGCTTCCCAATTCGCTGGAATTCTCTGGGAGAAACATAGTCTTCTAAGTCACAACGGTCTCGTTTTGTCTGACGACACTCTTGATCATACCAGCAATTCTTATTTGGGAAACTATGAAAGTTGGATCCCTTGGGGAAAGATTTAACTACAAGCCTTTCAAGAATACCCACCAAATTCCTGAAGCTATCTTCCGCCATATCATAGGAAGGAGACAAAATTCCTTCCTTCAGGTGAAAAACCTGTGAGGTATCCAATAAATCAGCCACATGTCTAAAGGATTCAGTGGACCATTTAACTCAGAGCTTTGCAGAACACCGCCCCTCAGATGGAGCCCTAATACTATTCAAATTTCCAGACAGGATTGGGGTTGAAGAGGAAGCACACAAAGGGTGATGACTGCCTTTGGGCCTAACAAGAACTTGGAGTCCTAGAAGTAACTCAAAATGGTGAAATAATGAAATAACCAATAGTACTAGCTCCCAGGGGCAAATCCTAAGTAAATTCCCCCAAATATTCCCCAATATCTGCCTTGATTTTTACTTGATAGAATCGGAATTAACCGTCATAGAAGTCGGCACCTGGGGGTTAAAGGATTGCAATTGAAAAATGGAGCCTAAGGGAGGCTGCACTCCGGTGGCAGAGCTGGAGGGAGAGGTCCTCTGAATAGCACCAGCATTGATTGGGAGACACAGAAGAGTGATGTTTGTGTAGACTGATTGACTAATTTATCTGAAGTACAGACTGCTTTGGCAGAATAATCCAGGGCATTGGAAAACTCCAACCACAGTCCTCCTATCAAAACTTTCATTTGAAAAATGAGCTCACTAAAGCCATCCAATTTCATATTTCTCTAAATTTATCCTCTAAAATAAGCTCATTTAGTAATTTATGAGAGCTCAGATCTCCAAATACATATGTAACTGACTGGTTAAATGAGTGAGGCGTGTAGCAAGATCGCAAGAACACACATGGGGATGGAAAACTGCTGTCCTGTATCTGAGGACACATAACCTGTAGGTTCTTGTCCATAAGGATCAGGCATAGTAGCTCTAGGAGCAAAACACTGTGTTAACTTAGACTGTGTGAGTGAGCAGTAACCTATTGGCCAAAACTCCTGCAGAAGGATTAATTGCTTTCCTCCTCTATTTGCAATGAGGGAGTTGCATCATCCTAGAACGAAGTTCCATAATATACCTCCAAAATGCTTATCCAAAGTAAACAAAAATCAATCCGAGATAAAAACTCTATTTCCGTATGGCTAAAACTAGTGAACTTCGTAGTGTCAAGTTTAAAAGGTACCAAAATTATAAACAAATCTCAAAAATAAAATACAACAAACAACACAATTTTCAAAAATAAATCCATCAACAAGACTTAACTCCTACAAAGGCAAGGAGTAAATTACAGAAAAAAAATAAAAACAAAAAACCATATTCATTCAAACAGTGCAAATCTGCATGGTAAGGGGGGTTCCATTTTCACTAAGGATCTGTTGCAGAAGAAAAAACTTTGAAAAAGAGTGTTGGCAGCCATCAGCATAACAGTTCCATGCAGCTGTAAAACTTCTTCTAAGAATCAGTAGGGGATAATTTAATAAGTTCTCCAACTAGGGATGCAGTCGATGCCGCTAATGCCTGCAAATGGCCTCGCTAACGGCTGACACCCTGTAGAAAAACCTGTGGGAGGAGGAGGGCCAATGAGTTATTGGCAGGGCAAGGACAGCTCTCCCTTCAGTCTCCACTCCAGCAAATCCTCCCCCAGCTGAAAACACACCCCATTCTACACCCAACCCACGCACTGAAGCACCTCCGATTTTGCCGGTGCCTCCATGTGTGGCGATGGGTATGCATGCGTGTGGGAGCGTGCACCCCCACGGGATTTACACGGGCAGCACCCACACATGAACACCCAGATTTCTGAGTTCTGCCCGTGTAAAAAGGGCCAATGAGTGATTGATGAAAGGGGGAAGGGAGTGTGCGTGAGTGAGAGAGAGGTGTGTATGTGCCATGCATGTTTGTGAAAGAATGACAAGTGGTGCGTGTGTGTGAAAGAGAATGAGAAACGATGTCTGTGTGTGTCACGTGCGTGAAAGAGAATGAGAGAAGTGTGTGTGTGTGTGAGAGAGGTGTAATGTGAGTGAGAGAATGAATATGAGAGTGGTGTGTAGTGTCCCCACCCATCCCCTCCCATGGATGTCCCCTTTCTCCTCCCTCTGCCTCTCATATCTTACATTTAGGTTGCTTTTTGGCATTTAATTTTGTTGTAATGTATGCTATTAAATGTTTTTTGAATAGGAATTTAATTAATTTCCATGGCTTTTTTTAAGTGTAAGTTAGGGGGGAATGTATGTTGGGAAGTTTTTTGGTTTGGAAATGGTCCTACCTTTAACGTTTTTTGAAACTGTAGGGTTTTTTAAAAAAAGAAAATAGAAAATACAGATATAAAAATTTTAAAAACCCAATAAAATAGAAATACTTAAAAAGCCAGTTAAGAACAGATTGCCAAACTCTATTCTAAGCCACCAAATGCTTGATCAGATAAATAAATCTTTCATTGTCTCTGGAAAATGCTCAGACATGGGCTATAGCAAATGTCTATATATGCACCCCTACCATACAAACTTGGTGTAACAGTGGAACTTGCAAGAATGTGTCCCTGGCTGATGTCAGAAAATGTGGTGGAATGTAGGGGAGAAGGAAATCTTTTAGCAGAAGATGCACCTGCACAACATACTAGAGGACTAGATTTTATACTCCAACATGTCCAGTCTTTCCTGCTGAAGACGGTGGAAGAGCAGGATTGGTGATGCTCCAACGCAGTGTTGCCACTATCAGGGGGTTGGGAATAGCTGGGTTGGAATGGACCATGGTACAGAAGATGGAATGGGGCCCCCTGTACCTCTTCCCAGTGGTAAGAGATACACCAGGGAGCATGGCCTTCCCAGGATCATGGGCCTCAGTACAGCTGCATCATCTGTCCCTATTGTAAGTTTAACTATGCCCTTGTGGGGTGACACGCAAAAAGAAAATTAATGTCTGGTGGGACCCAATACAGGCTACCTGAAGGCCTGGTGAGGTTGGGTAAAGAGGATAGTTTCTTCCACAGCTTAAGGGGTGGGTCAAACAAATCATCAAGGACAGGAACAGTGATCTTATTGGGCTGGTCCTTTGCCAGGATGCCAAATACCAGTCTTGCTGGAGTATTGTGTAATGTATATATCTGCCAGGGGAACAGAAAAAGAAGAGGTAACTCTCTAGAAGAGCTGGTGAGAAGTCTTAATATCCTCAGAGAGAAAAAGTTCCCCACCATGCTGAATTATTATTATTATTATTATTATTATTATTAAACATTTATAAAGCGCCAGTAACAACCTGGCGCTGTACAGAACATATAATCAGCTGCGGTCCCTACCTGTGGCTTACAATCTAAAAGACAAGGAGGGGGAGACAAGGAGAGGGGACAGCGGGAGAGACATGGGAGAAGACAAACAAACATTCAGGCGGATGCGAAGTCTCAGGTGCGTGTACTTGGCTTGGTTACAAGGTGGTCGGTAGCAGCAGTCAGCAGAGGAGGGCTGACAGTAAGAGCAAGGGGAAAGACTAGAGGGCATTGGGAAAGGCAGCATGGAAAAGGTGGGTCTTGAGGAGGGATTTGAAGGAGCGGAGGGAGGAGGCGAGGCGGACGTCGGCAGGGAGGGAGTTCCAGGCATGCGGGGCAGCGAGGGAGAAGGGACGAAGGCGGTTGGGCGAGCAGGAGAAGCGAGGGAGAGCGAGGGAGGGGACAGCGGAAGAGCGGAGAGCGCGCGCAGGAGCGCGTAGGGCGATTAGGTCCGAGAGGTAAGGGGGAGCTTGGTCATGGAGCGATTTGAACGTGAAAACCAGGAGTTTGAACAGGATACGTTCAGGAAGGGGGAGCCAGTGAAGGGAGAGGAGGAGAGGCGTCACATGGTCGAAGCGACGGGCAGAGTGAATGACCTTGGCGGCAGAGTTTTGGATCGCCACAAGGGGGGACAGGTGGGAGCGAGGGAGGCCAGCAAGGAGGAGGTTGCAGTAGTCGAGGCGAGAGATAACCATGGCATGAACAAGGATTTTGGCCGAGGAGACAGATAGAAAGGGGCGAATGCGGGCAATGTTGAGGAGAGCGAATCGGCAGGATTTGGCCACAGAGTCAATGTAAGGTTTAAAGGAGAGGTGCGTGTCAAAAATGAAGCCCAAGCTGCGGGCACGGAGAACAGGACGGATGGTGACCCCATCAATGCAGACGGTCAGGTCAGAGGGAGAGGAGGGGGAGGGAGGAAAAATGAGGAGTTCAGTCTTGGCCATGTTCAGTTTGAGTTGGCGTCGGGACATCCAGGCGGAGATATCAGAGAGGCAGTCGACGAGGCGTGAGCGGACAGAGGAGGAGAGAGAGGGGGTAGAGAGATAGAGTTGGGTGTCATCAGCATAGAGATGGTATTGGAACCCGTGGGAGGCAATAATTTCACCAAGGGACCGGGTGTAGATAGAGAAGAGGAGAGGGCCAAGGACAGAACCTTGGGGAACCCCAACCGAGAGGGGAAGGGAGGGGGAGGTCGACTCGGGGAGGGAGACATTAAAGGAGCGGTCAGAGAGGTAGGAGGAGAACCAGTCAAAGACAGAGCCACGGAAGCCCAAAGAGTAAAGGGAGTCCAAGAGGAGCGAGTGGTCGACAGTGTCAAAGGCGGCAGAGAGGTCAAGGAGGACAAGAACGGAGTAGTGGCGCTTCGATTTAGCGACAAGTAGATCATTGGTGATCTTGGCCAGGGCAGTTTCAGTAGAGTGGAGGGGGCGGAAGCCGGACTGGAGAGGGTCGAGGGAGGAGTTGGCAGAGAGGAGGTTCAGGCAGCGGGAGTAGACGACACGTTCCAGGAGCTTCGAAGCAAAGGGAAGGAGGGAGACCGGCCGGTAACTAGAGGGATCGAAAGGGTCCAGGGTAGGCTTTTTGAGGATGGGGGAGACAGTGGCATGTTTGAAGGCAGAGGGGAAGGAGCCTGTGGAAAGGGAGAGATTGACAACATGCAGAAGGGGGGGAGCGACAGTGGGAGCAATAGAGGTCAGGAGGCGGGAGGGGATCGGGTCAAGGGGGCAGGTGGAGGGGTTGGATGAAGAGAGAAGAGCAGAGATTTCCTGGAGAGAGGCAGGAGGGAAGGATGCGAGGAGGGAGGGGGGCGGGGGAGGGGGCGGGAGGGGAGCGGGGGGCGGAGGGGGGCGGGAGGCAATATCCCGACGGATCTTGTCAATCTTGGAGGTGAAGAACGACGCAAGATCCCGAGCAGCAAGGGAAGAGGGCGGGGGAGGGCAGGGGGGTTTGAGAAGGGAGTCGAAAGTAGAGAAAAGGCGGCGAGGGTCGCGGGAGAAAGATTCGATCCTAGAGGCATAATAGCGCTGCCTAGCTAGGGAGATAGCCGAGGAGAGGGAGGAGAGGGAGAATTTGTAATGGAGGAAGTCAGGGAGGGAGCGGGATTTGCGCCAGAGGCGTTCGGCAGCCCGGGCGCAGGAGCGGAGGTAGCGGATGGCAGGGGTAAGCCAGGGGCGGGGGTCGAGGGGGCGGACGGGGCGAGCAGAGGGGGGGGCAAGAGAGTCAAGGGTCGAGGAGAGAGAAGCGTTGAGAGCAGAGACAGCAGAGTCAGGGGAGGAGGAGGCGAAAACGGGGGGGAGAAGGGGGGAAAGATGTGCGGCAAACTCCGAGGGAGTAAGGGCCTGCATATTGCGGAAGGGGCGCATAGAGGGGGAGGCGGAGGGGGGTCGGTGGGAAAGGCTGAAGGAGCCGAGGAAGTGATCAGAACTAGGGAAGGGGTCAAAGGAGAGGTCAGTTAGAGAACAGTTTCGAGTGAAGACGAGGTCGAGGGAATGGCCGTCAGTATGAGTGGGGGAGTCGGTCCAGAGTCGGAGATTAAAGGAGGAAGCGAGAGAGAGAAAGCGGGAAACAGAGGGGGCGGAGGGCGTGTCAACGTGAATGTTGAAATCACCAAGGATAAGAGTGGGGATATCATCGGAGAGGAAGAAGGTGAGCCAGGATTCAAAGTCCGGGAGGAAAGAGGAGAGGGAACCCGGGGGGCGGTAGATGACAGCAACCCGAAGGTGTAGAGGGGAGTATAAGCGCACAGAGTGGGCCTCAAAGGAAGGGAAGGAGGAGGAGGGGGGAGGGGAGAGGGTTTTGAATTGGCAATGCTTAGCAAGGAGCAAGCCCACACCACCACCCAGGCCCTCAGGGCGGGGGCGGTGAGAGAACGACAGGCCCCCGGAGGATAGAGCAGCCGGGGTAACAGAGTTGGAGGGCGTGATCCAGGTTTCCGTAAGAGCCAGGAGTTGAAAGGGGCGAGAGAGGAAGAGATCGTGGATGAAGGGAGCTTTAGCCACGGACGAGCGGCAGTTCCAGAGGGAGCAGGAAAAAGGCAATTGGTGTTTGGGAAGGCAGGGGATGCGGATGAGGTTGGGGGATGGGGTACGGCCGGGTTTGGGCCTAGGGGGAATGGGTAAGGGGGGATGAGGGTGGGGAGGGGGGATGGGCGTGGGTGAGGATAAGGGGTAGGTTGGCTGGAGAAAGGCTGCTGGTGAAGGGAGAGGGAGAAGGAGGGGGTGCGTGAGAGAGGCTAGAAGGAGGGAGGTGATAGAGGGCACGGAGGCAAGGGAGGTATAGGGAGGCATCATAGGTGTTACCTGTTCAGGTATGGGGGGCGGCCAGGCCTGCAGGGGCCCCTCGCTGTCCTCGCTCCGGCCTCACAACGGCAACAAAACGGCCGCTGCCCTTTTGTCGCCGCCCTTCGGGCGCCGCCCAAGGGCTGCCGCCCCCTGGGGCGGGCGGGCAGCTTTGGCCTGGGGCCTGGGCTGGGCCCTCCCAGGGGGTGGGGCCTCGCTCACCTGCAGGGGACGAGCCCTGCTGTTGCTGTTGCTGTTGCTATGGCGGCTGGGGGCTCAGGAGATTTCTTCCATGTCAGTAGAATCTTTAGGAGCATCTCCTGAATGGGAATCATGGTTGGAGCCTTGGGTCTCTGTAGCAGAGTGGCTGTGGCCAGCCCTGCTCCAGGGGCGTTAAGAGCATGGCCCCTTTAATAACGGGTGGCTCTGCTGAGAGCAGGCCCTTTAAAGAGAGCAAGACACTAGGCTAAAGGGGAGCCTGAGCCATTGGTGAACCCAGGATGTTGGCTAGAAGTGAGCGAGAGGCCAGCAGGGTGGGTGGAAGGTGGGTATCAGACCCCGAAGCCAGGTGGGGTTGGGAGAGTCTGTAAGTGGCCGAGAGTTGTAAGAACACAGGTGGCTTAAAATTAACAAGCTGACCAGCAAAGCAGCAGAGAGTTGCGGAGATGCAGTTCATGTGAAGTGAAATATTGACCGCCCGGCTGGAGAGGAGACACTGAGCATGCTCAATTCTCAGCTGATCTGCAGCGTTTAAGCCTGTTCCTGATTTTCCTCAATAAAACATACAGCTGCTCCTTCTCACCCATGTTTTACTCCTTCCTAGTTGTACCAAGCCCTCATGCACAATCTCTGCCACTCCTGCCCTGAAATAGATCCCTCAGCTCAATTTTAAGTCAGAGTAGCAAATCTTTATACAAAAGCTGACAAGAGAAAAGGCAGATGACTTCACTTGGTGCTACTGAGCATGATCAGATGAAGTGAGTATGCTTAGTACTAGCAAGGTAGCAAAAGCTGACCAGTAGCAAGATCTGACACCACACCTGCACAGCACAAGCAGAACTTCAGAGAGTGAAAATGGAGCCCAGTATCAGCCTGGGAGATACTCGCTCGGTTAAGGGCTTGAGTATAGCCAGTGATGGGAACCCTGGCTGGACCCCAGCAGTGGGGGAGAGCCGTAGCTGGAACACTGAAAAAGCACTGCAAGCCGGTGAGCTAGGGAACTGGGGTCTGCTACAGTCTCCTCTTGCAGAGGGGCATGACCCTCCGTGCTATCATTGGAGAGACAGGCCCTGACATGGTGCAACAGAAGGAGAAAAAGTGCAAAGAACCAGACACAGGACAAGCAGCTGTAGTACCAGTGGCAGTTCTGGTGCCAAGGTCTTAGCCACCTCTGGTTCTGATGCCAGGGTTGCAGTTTTGCTGGTGGCACCAAGAACATGGGAGTCAGTGATTGGTGAGGTGACTTCCCAAGAGACTGTTAAGTATAGTATGGAGGGTATTGTGTATGGCAGACATGTATGGGTCGTCGGGATCATAGAAACAAATGGGTACAGTCCCTACGTTGCCAGACAAATGATAAAAGAGGAATGCAAGCCTTGCTACAACACATGGGTTTAAAAGGGTACTGTGGACCAGAATAGTCCTACCCCATCTGTATGGAATGGAAGAGTATAAAAACAGGAGAGGCCAATCAGTTTGGGGTAGCTTTGGGAGGGCAGCAGGCTGCTGAACTCCTTGGGTTCCAGCAAGGAACCTGACCGCACATGTGTGCAGGCTTCACCAGATGTTGACCCAGGTATCCCAGATCAAGTTGGTGGCTAGCCTTGGTTTTCACCTCGGCAAATAGCCAAAGTCACAGCCTGGGTTGAGGCTCAACCGACTGGGCCAAAGCAGGCTACAGAGGGCTATCGTGTGTTTTGGCCTGCCATTACCCATCCCGGATTGGGTCTGTCATGGTTGGGCCACAATGGCTGCCCGTCATGGTGGGGGAAGAGTACTAAGAGCGGTGTGTGGACGGGGCCAGCCACTGGCATGTCTGTTGCTGCTGTCGCCTGATCTGGGTTGCCCAGGCAGCGAAATGGCTCTCCCGACTGCACTCACTTATGGCCAGTGGCCTGAGCCATCCCACTCCCATGCCAGGTCAGCAGCGGGTTCCTGACATGGGGTGTGTTGGCGCCCATGTGACTCCTCATTCTCAACCTGGAAGAGCCAGGTCCTAGTGCTGATGAGGAGACAACCAACCTGGTGTAGAGAAAGTGACCAGAAGGTGTGCCATGATTCAGGGCAGACCTGTTTGTGAAAGCAAGCTGTCAAGAGGGATCTTAGAGGGTGAGTGGGGTTCAGAGGTTCACTGGTGCAGTTATTGGCAGGGCCTTTGACACCAGTGGGGAGGATGGAGCAGGTGTGACCCATTTCTCCTTAGACAAGGATATGCACAGCCAGGCTTATGGCAATGGTGTGACTGCCCTGCGGTCAATTAGAATGGTGCTGAGTTGAGGAGAAAGCATGGGGCAAAGGAGGCTGTTGACACTTCTCATGAGGAGTGCTCTTTGGTTTTGCAAGCATGGTGCTTGGACTTGTGAGAGAACACACACCAAGAGCACTCTCAGAAGGTTAGCAGCCAGTAACAGAGATGAGGATGCCAGTCCCTGTTCTGCTGACGACTACTAAAGGAGTTGATGGGACTTGCTCACCTCTGTGTGGGAATTCTCCAACAAGAAGGTCCAAGGCAGAGCTTGTAGTCCTTCTGAGCCTACAGGATGAGTTTGTCGAAAGCAAAGCAGTTGGAAGGCTTGCAGGATTCACCTAGGCATGCCAAACGCTGAGAATGAGTGAGCATCAGCAATAGAGATCTCTGGGCTGAAGGTGCAGTACTTGAAACCAGAGTGCTGTTGTGGCTGGGCTGTACCAACCATGAAGAAAACATTTTCTGTTTCCTTTTAACAGGCCTATCGGGAGGGGGAAACGTAACAAGTGCCATACTGGGTCAAACCAGTACTCCATCTGAGCCAGCATCTTAGAATCATAGAGTTGGAAGAGACCATGAGGGTTATCAGGTCCAGCCCCCTGCTTGGTGCAGCATTTGCCATACCTAAATCATCCCAGACATATGCTCCTCCAGTTTCATCTTAAAAATTTACAATGATGAAGAATCCACAACTTCTCTGAGTAGCTGATTCCAGTGTCTGACTGCACTTACAGTAAGGAATTTTTGCCCGATGTTCAGACTAACTGCTGCCTGTACACATTGTCTCTTGCTCTGCCCAGACAGAACAATTGTTCTTCATCCTCTTAATGGCAGCCTTTCAAATAGTTGTAGACTGTTATATCCCCCCTTATTCTTCTTTTCTCCAAGCTGAACATACTCTAATCCTTCAACCTCTGCTCATATGATTTGTCTTCCAAACCCGTTATCTTTGTTGCTTTCCTCTGCACCATCTCTAACTTCTCTATGGGTTTTTATAAATGAGACAATAACCTGTCGTGCATCCCCCATGCAGCTTCCCCCACTCACATTTTTTTTTCATGTAGACCTAATAAATGGGCAGCCCCCTGCCTGCATTTCATATGCTGGCAGTAGTCGCCACTGGTGGTAACTTTTATATGTAATTTATAAAAACCACACACTCTGAGTGCTCAATTTCTGACTGGAATCTACAAGCATTACTACAATGAGAATCTGTCTCGTTTGCTGCCAAAGAAGGAACAATGGAGACCTACGTTTGTTTTTTTAAAATGAATATTTTTTTTTACAGGGCCTTTTAATTCCCGACTCCAGAGGATAATCTTGCAATCACAGCCAGCGGCATTCTGTGCTGTGTTTATCTTGGCGTGACTGAAGGTTAGTGTGACAATGACTGTTTTTCATTAAACAGGTTCCTAGGCAAACCCGGATGCGGATGGGTTCTGCATAAGGAAGGCAGCGTAAGCAATGAAGAGCAATTCACACTATTTGTTTAATTCACTGAACAGATGGCCATGGGGTTTTCCTGTGTCTTCTGACTCAAACTCTAGGAGGGGGCTCACTGATTTGGGACCTTTTCAAATGGACTGGGGGCACCGTGGGTGCATGGGGGGCATTCCCACGGGCACACCCCACCCCCAAATCAGGGTTTCAATCAGGGTTTTACCCAGGGTATGGCACAGAGACTGCGGTGGTGGCCTTGGTGGACGACCCTGCTGAGAGATGGATTCAGGGCGTTCAACACTACTCGTCCTATTAGATCTCTCGGCTGCTTTTGATACAGCGGGCCACGGGTTATTGCTGAGACGATTGCGGTTCCTGAGGGTGTGTGGGCGGGACGGTCCTTGGATGGTTCCGCTCGTTCCTCTCAGGAAGGAGCCAGTGGGTGGTGCTGAGGGCTGAAACATCTAGCCCCGGGACCTCTCTTGAGTCATATCGCAAGGTTCTATTTTGTCTCCATTATTGTTTAATATCTACATGCAACCCCTGGGGGAGGTTGTGAGACAGTTTGGTGTGCGTTGCCACCAATATGCTGAAGACACCCAGCTATACCTCTTGTTTTCAACTGACCCAGGCCCTGCAGTCTCGGTGCTTTCCCAGTGCCTGGAGGCAGTGGCTGACTGGATGTGGTGGAGCAAACTGAGGCTGAATCCTGATAAAACGGAAGTGATGCTGGTGGGTCAGGCAGCGAGGGTGATGGCCTCCCTTGTTGGGGGGGGGGTTGCCCCCCGCTGCCCCCCCCAGGTCCAAAGCTTGGGAGTCTTGTTGGAACAACCACCAAAAAAGGATAGGGGAAATAACAAAATATATATTTATTCTGGTGCATGGGAGATAACATGCATGATGAATTCTTTAGTCTATGAAATTCTCTACAGAAATAAAACCCTAGTTATATAAATCAATAAAATAAATTGACAATGCCATTAATGTGTTATACAAATATTAGGCATCATGAGCAAAAAACCCCCACTTTTCAGGGAAACCCCTTCTTCAGTGCTATAATACTTTAAAACCACAAATGGGCACTTACGCCAACTTTGGTGTTACACACACCCCGTTACAAGTCAAGGCACGGGGAGAGAGAAGGATGAAAAGCCACCACCAAATGGAACTCTTAATGGCAGTTCTAAATCCTTCTCTTCTCATCTGTTGCAGTGCTCATCCAAATACAATGTGCTGCTGCTCCTCACAGAAGCCTACTAAGATGAGAATTACACAGCTGTATTTTCCCCAAAACGTGTTTGGTTTTTTGCTCATGATGCCTCATATTTGTATAACACACTAATGGCATTGTCAATTTATTTCATTGATTTATATAACTAGAGTTTTATTTCTGTAGAGAATTTCATAGACTTTATAGAATTTATCATGCATGCTATCTCACATGCACCAGAATAAATATTTTGTTATTTCCCCTATCCTTTTTTGGTTGTTGGTTCTAGTGGTTTTCCACTGGATAGGTGGAATTGCTGCTGAGGACCCCTATGTTTGTTTGTTTTTTTAGTCCTGTTGGACCCCAGCCTTCGGCTGGATTGCCAGGTGGAAGCAGTGGCGAAGGAAGCCTTTCACCAGCTACATCTTGTGCGGAGGCTCCAGCCATATGTTTCGGACTCTGACCTGGCCACCCTCATCCATGCATTCATCACCTTGAAGCTGGATTACTGCAACATGCTCTATGTGGGGCTGTCCCTGGTGACGGTTCAGAAGCTGCAACTGGTGCAGAATGCAGCAGCCCGTCTTTTGACAGGGACGGGCCATAGGGAGCACATAACACCAGTGCTCCAAGCTCTGCACAGGTTGCCTATAGCGTTCTGAACCTGATTCCAGGTGCTGGGTTTAACCTTTAAAGCCCTACATGGGGGAGCCTTCTTAGAGGTTCCCCAGGTTAGCCGGGGGGCCACAATGGAGAGGGTGTTTTCGGTGGCTGCACCACGGCTGTGGAACTCCTCATGGAGGAAGCTCGACTGGCCCCAGGTCTGCTAGCATTCCACAGCATGAGAGAGAAATGGATTATGTCATCTTGAAATCGGTGACTACAAGACTGATTACATTATGTGCACTTCAACATCTGCTCCTGATTGCTGCTCTGTAGTACTCACAGAAGCAGCTCACACTGCAGTTCCACTGACAGAGCTACTGGCACACCCCATGGGGCTGCAAGCTACTTGTGGGGTGCCTGCCATTGTGCTAGGGCTTCCAGCTCTTCACCATTTGAGCTGGCTGATGAGGAACTTAAGAAATGTTGCAAAGTAGATAGGACAAGCAAATCTTCCCTGGCACACTAACTTGATGTGTGGCCTTCGACAAGCCACTTTGGTGCTTCAGTTTCCCCATCTTAAAAATGGGCATAATAATTCCGACCCACCTGAAAATGAAGTAATTGTAGGGAGGCTACATTCTAACGAATGAGATTCTTGGACAACAGATATTATTGAAGGTAAAGGGCTACAGTAATTTCCTCAGTTACTTAGTGATGGCGGGTGGACTTTTAGGTGAGTTTTAGGGTGTTTCCAGACAAGACATTTTCCACCCACTACTACATGTTACAGGGCACCCATGGGACAACACTGCAGCCCTGCAACATGTATGGGTAGATGGGTGGGTGGGTAGATAGTGTCTTGTCTGAAAATGCCCTTAGGTGGGGCAGTGAGCAGGGTCAGCAGGGGAAAAAGGCCAGCAGGATGCAGGGCCAACATTAAAATTTCATACTTACATGATCAATGGAAGAGATCACACAATGAAAAAACCCACAGTGTATGCAGAACAAAAAACTACACAATGGTGGTGGTATGTAATAGTGAGCAAAATGCAAAGTTCTGCGTGAAAAAAATCAAAGGGGGAAAACAAGCATTTGCTCCTGTAGATCAGGTGCTAGGGAAAAAAATTGGCAGCTCAAACCTTCAAGTCTGTTTTAAGTAAAGGGACATTATATGTATGCGTGATTTCTTTCACTTTTAAAATTTGCAATTTTAAAAATAATACACTCAGGAGGGAAACCCTGACACACCAGGGAGAACCCTTACATGTGCCACGACTGGGAAATGCTACAGGATGAGCTGAGCCCTCCGTACACACCAGAGAATTCACCCTACCAGGGAAAGGTCCTAGAAATGGCCTAACTGTGGGGAAAGCTTTTGTGTGAAGTACAGTCTTAGTATGCGTTGAAGAACCCATACAGTTCCTTCATTCCCATGCCCACCTCAGCTGCAGTTGCGTTTGGGAGAGAGGAGGACATGACTAGAAGAGGCAGCATGGGGCAGAATAGTTTCACAAACAGTATAGTAGGCCAAAAGCTTAGCTACTAAGCCATACTGAAGGTGCTGCATTTCTAATCCCCCACCTCAGACCAGCCCCTCCCATCCCTTACACCAGGGGTGGGGAACCTTAGGCCTGGGGCTAAATGTAGCCCATGGCAAGTTTTTATTTGGCCCTTTCCAGTTTCTGGATCTGGCCCCTATATCTAGTTCTTACCATCAAAAATTGAAAATCTGAGTTCAGGGTAAGGAAGCCGAGATAAGGGCGTGCGCGCGCGCGCACACACACACACAAGGATATGGGACAAATTCAGGGCACAGATCCATGATATTGACCCTCCTCTTCCCGAGTGCACGCCATAGGCACCTCCGCCTTCAACTTTTGTGTGATTCTCAGAGCTTGTACTAATTTTTCAGTTGGCCCCTGGGAGGGAAAATGTTCCACACCTCTGATATAGCACTTCCAGTATCCTTCATTCAAGCTCCCAGATCAGTGAACAAGAGGAAAAAAATAGCCAGGAGTGCTTTTCGCCAATTACATCTGGTGAGGAGGCTCCACCCATGTGTCTCAGATTCAGATCTTGCCACTGTCATCCATGCATTCATCATCTGGAGGCTAGACTACTGCGATGCACTCTGCATGGGGCTGCCCATGGTGACGGTCCGGAAGCTGCAGCTGGTGCAAAATGCAGCAGCCAGCCTGCTTATGGGAATGGGTCGTAGGGAGCATATCCAATTGGTGCTCCAAGAATTGCACTGGCTGCCTATAGCGTTCTGGGCCCTATTTAAGGTGCTGGCTTTAAACCTTAAAGCCCTATACGGCCTGGGCCTGCTTACCTGAGAGACGGCCTCACTCCCTGGGCGGCCCCTGCAGTCGTTCAGTGGCACCTTCCTAGAGGCCCTGCATTATCAGCAGGTCTGAGCAGACCAGCAGGTGTTCTCGGTGGCCGCTCTGTTGCTGTGAAATGCCCTCCTGGTGGAGATTCACCTCAGCCTGGATGATGGATCTCCTTACTTTGCCCTGGCATTGTAAAACCTGGCTCTTCTACCAGACATTTGGCAGGGTGGAGGTGGGATGGATTAGGTGGGCTTGGGTGGGTAATTGATTTTTACACAGATTAAGGATATAATATTTGATGAGGGTTTTATCTATTTATATATGCTTATATAATTATGATGTTTACTGTTGGTTTTATTGTTTTATATTGTTGTAAATTTGTAAGCCACCTCGAGTTGCCGTTAGGTGAGAGGGGCAGGGTAAAAACTGATTTAATAAATACATACATACATACCCATGGAAAAATCCTTAGGATCCCAAATTCTAAATAGCATCAGATTGCTTGTAGAGAGGGGGACAAAATTCAGTCCTAACACTATTTTCCCTTTTCAGAAACACTAAAACCATACAAGACTGTGAGCAAACTGCAAAGCAAGTATTTTTTAAGTGTTCTCACTGTAAGCAACAGAAAGATTGAATGTACCAAGTCACCAAATAAATCCTTTGGAAAAATTTCTATTCTCGATCTGTAATTTTTTCTTGTTCTATGAGGCCACCAAAATATCCCAACCAATTTAAACATTCAATGTTCATCAAAAAGTTTCTCAAGCATCACATCACTTAGGAAGAAGGACACAATTCAAAGCATCTATCACAAGAAAGAATACCACTATTTTTTCCTTTCAGAAACACTATAAGACAACATACGATGACATGAAAAGCAAGTCTTTTTGAAGTATTCACATTGCTGTAAAAATATTAAATAAGTCTGCAAGTAAAGCTTTTGAAAAAATATTTTAATTCTGTTTGCATTTCCCCCCTTGCTGCTCTGTCAACACACAATATATCCACGCCAAATATCCAATATTCAAACTACATACAAATACAAAAAAATTTTTAAAAAAATCTAAGAGAAAAATATAAAAATATTTCTAAAAATATAAAATATATTAAAAAAATATTCCACCAACGCACAAAATATCCAAACCAAAAATAAAAAAATTAAAGTACATCCAACAATATATTTATTGCAAATAGCCAACAAACCAAATATATAAAAAAATAATAATCAAAAGAATAAAAATTAAAAATACATCACTCAGGGAAGTAGAACAATTAAAGGGGGCTGTAGCGAAGACCAACAAAAATCAGGGGGGAAATAAATAAAAATAGAAAAATAAATTATTATTTTTTTTAACCCAAAGTGAAGAGATCCAATCGGGCCTTTGCTATAGCAGCCTCCAAACTGGCCCAGACTGGTTCCAGGCTGCTGTTGTATCTTCTGCTCTCTCCCTCCTCCCCTCTCATAAAGAGGGCTGGGGGGAGAGAGAGCTCCTCAGGGCTCTGGTTGGTTTTTGGGCACCTGGAAAAGGTGCCGTAAAATCATCCTGATTGGCTGAGTTCTGCTTTTGGAACTTGGCCTGGGAGTCCTGAGCCCCTTCTTTTGCCCCTCCCTATCACCCTGAGGGGCATGCTCCCCTCGGGCAGCCCTTCCAGACACCCGGAGCATGCTCACTATCTTCGGGGCCATGCTGCTGACCCCATTTCCCGCCACCACCTTTGTGCTGCTTTCAGCCCCCTGGGGCCCTTCTCCCCTTCTGGCCCAGCCCAGGCTACCCCTGCTCTATCCCCCCAGTTGTCTGCAGCAGCTGCCAATATTAAGCCTGAGATCGGGTGCACACACAATAGCAGTTTGCTGCTATGTGCTATTGTGCATGAGCACATTGTCACACAATCTTTGCTCTCTGGGAGCATGTTCAGAGAGCAAGTTATGGCAAGGGCAGCGGACACATGCGCAATAGTGCATAGCAGCATACTGCAGTATCGCACATGCACCCAATCTCGGGTTTAGTGGCAGAGAACAATGGCAGCAGGAGCAAGAGGTATGTGGGGACTTCTGTCTGTGGCTGTGGCAGGGAGGTGCCTGGCCTCCCTGATATAGAAACCGCCCCTGCAGTTATCAGCCCATCTGATGGAGACAAAGTAGTTCAGATGAAATCTTGTATTGGATTGACTTCTGTTGGGGAGAGCTAGCATACTTTCAGATCGCACAGTGCCCTTCTTTGGGTATGTAAGAATATAATTTAGTGTAAGAACTGCATGCCTGAGAAAAGGTGTCCTGTGTAGCCCAATAACTTGCATACACTCCCCAACAGTAGTCCCATGAAAGCTGTCATCTGAGCTCCTTTGTCTGCATGTCTTACATTTGACCCCAACACAGCAACCACACTCTCTCTGCATCTGCCCATCTGAAGCACAAGTGCCTGTGGAATGATTCAGACTCAGGACTTGGGACTCTGCTCGCCCCTTGCAGAATTGGCTCACAGGAATGCCAAGATCTCTTCTAAAGAGAAAAGAGAATGAGTGTATAAGATTACAGTACAGTTTCTTGCATCACAAAATCCCTGTGTGACACTGTGTGTGATCACAAACTATCTTTTTGTGCCTTGGATTCTCATCTGTAAAATGGGGCCCTACCTCACAAGAATGGTCGAGGCATTCAAAAACTCTGGCTGCCATTAACATAAAGGATCCTGAGATTGGCAGAACCCACAGTCTGGGTTCATTAAAATGAAACATCAGCAAAGAAAATAAGCCAGCCTTTTGAAACAATCATTTCCCCGATGTCAATCCTGAGAGGGTTTCTGAAAACAACACCCTTGCCTTCCAAGGAAGTTTCTGATCTGCCTCAGTTAATCTTTGATCATATTCGGCACATCCATATGGAGGAACATCTGTTACACGGGCAAACTGTTCCTGATGGCAAACTGCCTTGAAAGCTGACACCTTCCGATTACAGGAAGGTGATGGATATTTATGCAGAAGTTAAAGGAACACCAAAGGCAAACACCAGCTGGAACATTTAATCTTAAACGGTGGACAAAACACCCAGAGGAATCATAGAATGTCAGAGCTGGAAGGCACCTCTAGGGGCATTGTGGCAGAGTTACACGAGTCCTTGCAGGGCCAGGCCTGTGGGGCTGGGGTACGTCGCTGCAGGGGCAGCCCTGGGAGCAAGCTGGGCTCTTAGGCAGGCGACTAGCCCTTTAAGGAACCAAAGTAGAAGTACCAATTAAGAGCAGCTGAGTGGCTCCAGCTGGGGGAGCGGGGTAAGCCAGCTTAAAAGGATGAGCTGGGGGCACTCAGAGGGGACTATCAGGGAGAGGCAGTTTGCCTAAAGACTCTGCCTCAGGACATGGGGTTCAAAGTGGGAAAGAACCTGCCTTAAGAGCTCTATTTGTGCTGTAAATAGAGCACAAAGCTGAAGAAAAGACTGTGAGATGAGTTTGTGGGGAGCAATTCTGCAGGGACTCAACCTAACAGGGCCCCACTTTGTTACAATCAAGTCTAATCCCATGCTTGGATGCAGGCAAGGAGGAGTGTAAAAGATTGGGGGTACAGTTCCTTGCATCACAGAGCCCTGTAGGACCCCACTCAGTATCTGACTCCAGTTTGGTGATAACCCAACCTTCTTTGAATACGGTTCTTCAACCAGTGGGGAATCCACTTTGTTGTAGTGTCTTCCAGCTCATACTTTTAAAGCTTATTAATGAGGAGCCTGTGTGAAACTGACAAACGCTTTGCTGAAATCAAGGTATTTTATGTTCAAGGCATTCCCCTCATCCACTAAACCAGTTACTCTATTGAAGGAGGAGACAAGATTAGTCTAGCATGACTTGTTCCTGACAAATCCATGCTGGCTACTAATAATCACTACATTGTCATCAAGGTGCCTACAATTTGACTGTTTTATAATCTGTTCTAGTATCTTAGAATCACAGAATCTTAGAGTAGGAATGGATCTCGAGGGTCAGCTAGTCCAACACCCTACCTGCCCACCCAGGGATCGCCTACCTTGAGCGCTGGGTGGCGGCGGCGGCGGCGGTCCGGCGGCTTCAGCGCTGGCTGTGGCTGCCGGCTTCAGCACGCTACTAGGCCTTCCGGGGAACGGAAGGCCTAGTAGTGTGCTGAAGCCGGCAGCCACAGCCAGCGCTGAAGCCGCCGGACCACCGCCGCCGCCCGGAGCTCAAGATAGGCGATCCCTGGGTGGGCAGGCACTGCAGGTAGGGTGATCCCTGGGGTGGGGTGGGGGTGTTAAACCCCCACCCTCACCCCAGGGATCAGTACAGTACCGGTACTTACCTGCTGCTGGACGCTGGTGCTGGCTCTGGGTCGCTGACGGTGGCCCGGAGCCCACAGTAGAGGACTTAGGGGAAATTTTTGTTGTTGTTTAAATCCAGGCTGGACAGGGTGGGTGGGGGGTGTCCCCCCTTCCAGTCTGGGAGGAGGAGGTGGGAGGTTTTTGTCTTTTTCAATTGATTTCAATGGGGACAGTATTAATCAGGTAAGCCGGGTTTTTTAAAATCCGGGAACTGGTAAAACCGGTACCCGGTATTTGCCCTGATGTCCCACCCCTAGTGCCTGCAGAGGTGTTTAGGCTTTTTCAGAATACTTTGCATTTCTCCATTGCATGAAGTGAGTTTCCAGTTCTCAGCTTTCACATTACATACATGTTTAACCTTTACCTTTACATATTTGTTAGACCTGTAGTCTACATGTAGCCCAGTATCTCCTTATGACAGTTCCTCCCCTTCCAAAACATGTGAAGGATGCAGAAAACAACCTGTATCCGGAACATGTTGAAGTGGGTGGTGTGTTGTGTTGGTGGGAGTCATGATATGCCACCGCCCCTCCCCCTCATTTCCCTTTGCTCGATTCATGTTCAAGTTATACATGTGGTGCTTCAAACACTCTGTTAGCATTGTGGGGCTATCGTGTTCACTTGTTTTCAACCATTGCACAGTGCAGTGACCATCAGGATTCACTCTTTCTGGGTTCACTATTTTGTAGGGGTCTACACTGAGATGTCTATGTCCCTCCACCCCTTGTTGTGTGTAGGGTTCCCCTTGCACATAACCTTCAAGGTACATCAGTATGGATACTGGGGTTCTTAGGTCTTTGCACAAGAATGTGACAAAAGGGTGGCAACGCCATGTCAACCTCCTTTGTTCCCTTGTTACACAAATTGGTCATGTTCCCAAATTACATGGTAGCATAGGTAGGTCACCATAGTTTCTTATTGACCTTATGTCATTTGTGCATGTCATTACTTCCTTCCCTGATCTACCTGGACTGGCCAGACTGTAGATCATAAGCATCAGTAGAAAACCAAAGAGAGCGTATGCAGTAAGTGTCAAACCTTTTGCATTGCTCAGTTCAGTGTCTATTTCTGAAATTTCACCAGTTATATTTCCCATAACCTGGAAAAGCTTATCCCTTGTACAATCTGTTACAGAGGTAGCAGGAGAGAATGTAAGCTTAGTTTGTACCTTCTGGCAAATGTCTCCTACCCCCATCACATTGTCTGTGTTACTCTGCATTTTAAAAGGCTCATCACTGTTGGCATTTGTAAGCTTTTCACCTGGAGAATTGCCGTCATTCCCAGTCAGGAGAGAATTGTTCTCTAGTCTTTGTCTTTCCGCTGTGTCTGTAATACTATGGTTGAACGTAGTTGCATTCAAATCACTGACCGAAAAGTTGCTTCTCTCAAGGGGCTATTGTCACCAGAATCTCTTGTGCCCTGCTCCCAAATTGTATTTGTTCCCACAGGATCCACTGGGTCTTTACAACCGTGTATTTCTCCTTCCTTAGAGTCTGACTTTCGGTGTTTTCAGATGTTACGAGATCACAGCCAACCACAGTGAACCACAGTCAATCCCATGGCGGGGCCAAAGAGCCCTGAACGTCTGTTCGGCGTTCACCAGATGTTCACCACAGACAATCCCCAGCAGGGGAGAAAGCTAACCACCCTTTCGGAGGTCCGGACCAGACCATCTCCGGAAGGGTGGTCAAAGCAATTTCCTGCGGGAAACAGCAAAACCAAACGACTGAACGGCAATCACCAGTCGAAAACAACCGAAACGATCCCCAGCCGGGGCCAAAGCATGCAGCGTCGCTGCCAGGCAATGAGCAACACCACAGACCAGGGAGGGAGATTTAAAGGGCACACAGCAGCAGGGGAAGGTGACGGAATGGAGCGAGGTGGAAGGGCGAGGAGAGCAGAAGGTGAGCGAACAAGGGAGGAGGTGGTGGTGGTGCTGTAAATGGAGGTGGTGGAGGAGGAGCGGCAGCAGCCGGTGAAGGCCACCTCAGAGGGGACACCCGGCCAGGGGGAGGAGGCACCCCAGAAATGGGTAAGGAGAGCGGGGGGGGGGCGGCCAGCAGCACCAAAGGGGAGGGCGGCGGGAGGGGGGAAGGGAGGGCGGCTGCAGGGCTGAGGCACCCAGCCAACCTGTACGACCCACAGACCCGGAAACGGGCCCGAGAGTCAGAGCCCATGGAGGAGATGGGCGGAGGGCAAGCGGAGCAGGAGGGCCCACGCGGGAGATGGTCATACCACAGAGGGGGGCAATGGGGGCACAAAGAGACCCAGGACTTCATCAGGATCTGCGGGTCCCTGGAGCACCAGTTGGAACGCGCGGTAAACCAAAGGAACGAGCACGTCTACAACGAGATCGTGCGGGACATGGAGGCGGTGGGGCACCACAGGACAGTGGCCCAATGCCACTCCAAGGTCAAGGAGCTCAAGTGGGGGTACAAGACAATAAAGGGCAACAACCGGCGGTCCAGGCACGGAGCCTGGACCGCCGTCTACTACGACGCCCTGGACCGCATCCTCCATATGAAGGGATCCATAGTCACCCTGCGGCTCATGGGGAGCGCCGTGGTCCAGGGCAGGGAACAGGCTGATGTACCCCCTCCCCTCGCCGCCCCGCTAGAAGTCACCAGCTCTGGGGGCCCGGCCCCCAAAGAGGAACGCCCTGGGACCTCAGGGTGCAGCAGGTCCCCCTCACGCACCAGCCCCGGAAACCCACACCCCATGTCCAATCCGGGAGGATCCAAGGCCGGCACACTGGGCACCCTCAGCCAGTGGACCCAGGGGGACCACAGCAACACCGAGGGGCCAGTCTCGGAAGGCTCTGAGACTGACATCGAAGGAAGGCAATCGGGTGGGAGGGGATCGGACGGGAGGGGATGGGCCGACGGGGGGGAAACCTCACAGGGCATGGGCCCGCCCCCAACAACCCCAGAAATCCCAGACCCTGGAAAGGGGTGGCCCGCAAAGGCACAGATCTGGGGGGCAGGGGCAGCAGGCCACCCACCCGTGGCTGGGGGGGGTGGGCCATGGGAATCCTAACACAACTCACCCCCACCTATGTCCATACATATCACGGCATGCCCTGGCACCTGGGACCAACAGGTGAGGGGGATGGCGGGGACCAGCCCCAGAAGTAGCCGGAGGTCCCCGGTGAGGCTACATGACAAGGGGGCAGAGGGAGTGGGGGGGGAGCAGGGCATGGGATTCTGAGTGGGGGGCGTGGGGGAGGGGAGGTCAGGGCACAGGGGGCTGCTGGGGGTGGGCACCAGCCACCTACCCACCAGGGGGTCACCCAAGCACCCACAGCAGCGGTACGGGATGGGAGACAGGCAGCAGGGCCACATGATTAACTCCTACTGTGCACCCCAACAGGGCGACCAGCCGAGACCCCGCCAGCCAGCCCCATGCTCCCGCACAGCGGATGCAGGAGCACAGGTCATGGGTATGGCGCCAGAGGAAGGAGCAGGTGGAGGACATAGTCCGGACCACCACCAAGCAGGGGGAGCGGATGACTGCGGCCATCGACCGGATGGAGGCGGCCACAGACAGGGCCCTGCAGCAGGAAGAGACCAGGGACCAGAGGCTGCAGGCGGAGGTGTGCCTTGAACGGAGGTGGGAGCATTAGGAGCACAGCAGGCAGGTGGAGGCATTCAGGCGGCTGGAACAGGTCATTGACCGGATGGTGACAGAGCACTCGGTGAAGATGGACAGGTCCCACGACATTGGCACATTGTTGCTGCTGCTGCACGCGGGGACCATGAGTGCTTACGTGATGGCCGCTGCCCCACCAGGCACCCTGCCAGCCCCAGTGCCAATGCTGGGTCCCGTGGCACCCCCACCGTCCCCTCCACTGCCGCAGGCATGCTCGCAGGGCCCGCAACTCCGCCTCCCAGTCCCTTCAGGCCTCCAGAGGCAGCATCCGCTGAGGGAGGCCCCTCCATCACCGGGGCCGCCCACCCTCCCAACACCACCTGCCCCTCAGGACATCAAGGCCTCCCAGGACATGGTCGGGGAAACGGACAGCGGGGGTAAGGGGAGCTCACAGAGCTCCATGGAGCCCATAGGGTGGCCAAGGGGAAGGTCCAGGAGATCCCAGGGAGAGGGGGATGGGGGGCATGGTGCTGGGAGGCAGGTGGTGGTGGTGGTGGTGTTGAGGAAGAATGTACAGGGAACACCAATAAAGGCACAGGCACAGCAACAGCAGCCGCTACAGCTTGTCATGGTAGGGGGTGGGCGGAGTCCCCTGACCATGGCCAGGGTACCAGTGGCAGTTATGGGGGGGGAAGAGGCCTCAGGCTGTGGCACCTTGAGCTATCCGCCTCGCCAAGGTGGCTCGGATGCGCTTGGCACTCCCTCGGGTTAGCGGCATTAACGTAGAGTGGCACAGGGTCGGGCAGGTGCCGGGGCATGGGAAACTCGAGGGTGGCCCCATCGGTTTCACACACATTGTGCAGCACACAGCAGGCTCCGATCACCAGGGCTGAGGTCTCCACCATGTAGCTCAGCTGGCCTGCGAGGCACCTCCAGCGCTACTTGAGGGTCCTGAAGGCCCTCTCGACCATGGTCCTGCTTGCACACAGGTGGATATTGTAGAGCGCCTCCAAAGGGTTCCTGGCAACCAGGTATGCCTTCATCAGCCACCGGGTGAGGGGATAGGCCGGGTCCCCCAGGATGCAGGGGGGCATCAGCACACCCTTGATCTGGGACATCCCCATGTTTGCGAAGTCCCCGTGGTACATCCGGGTGTAGAGGGGCGAGATGGTCAGGATCCTGGCAGCGTCCGGAGTAGATGTCGATGAACTGGCCCCAGTGGTCTACGACCGCCTGCAGCTGCAGAGAGTGGTACCCATGTCGGTTGACATATTCCGAGACCTCCCCATCGGATGGGCGGAGGATCTCTATGTGGGTGCCGTCCACGGCACTCAGGAAGTTGGGGAAGCCTCCAGCAACGAAGCCGGCCATCATGGCCTCCTGGTCCATGAACTGGATCACGCAGTCCAGCAGAACGCCCTCCACTGTCTCGCAGACGTCTCTCAGGATTCTGGCAACCGTGTTCACCCCAACACCGAAGTGCTATGAGACGGACTGGCAGGAGTCGGGTGTTGCCAGGGCCCAGACAGCTATGGCCATGCTCTGGACCATGGGAATAGGGGCCCACATGGGGGTGTGCAGCTACTCCAGCCAGGGCGTCAGCAGCTCAACGAACGCAGGAGGCAACACCTGTCCATCCTGAAGTGCGATCTCCAGGTGGTCTCGTCCCAGTGAATCAGCACCCTGGCCTACCCCCCACGCCCACTCCGCGACCCATACTCACCGGTCGATGGACATAGCGAGCAGTGCTGCGTGCCCCATGGTCTCCCTCCGTCAGTGATGTTGGCTGGCAGTCTTGCGGAGCGCTGCTGCCCACTCACGGGCGCCGCGAAGGCCTGTTGGGCCACCCCGGACACCCGCTGGGCCCTCAGCCAGGCCAGGGAGCGCCTGTGCCCATGGTGGGCGCACCGAGCTGTAGCAGTGCTCTTGACCATGCACACCCGAAGCCGAGCAGCCTGGTGCACCTCCTCGGTCTGGATGCACATGAGGTCTGTGTGAGACTGGATGAGTTGTCTTTAAGATCTGCAAGGATGGGTGAGCTTTTATTGGTCTCCATTTTGCCCCAAAATTTCAGGGCACACTCCATGGCCACTTGCTGCCAACTGGACTGGCCTACCTCCTGCCTAATGGCAGCATATGGAGTACCTTTAGGAATGCGGAGAAGGACCTGCAGGAACCTGGCCTGCAGCGAATTGAAGGATTGGGAAATAAGAGGTGCCCAGAGCTCTGCTCCATATAGGGCCTGAGCCCTGACCTTGCTATTGTGGACCTGAATGGCCAATTTGACTCCTACCGGTCCGTGTAAAAAACCTAAATATTGAGCGAGAGGGACCCTTAGCGGCCTACCTCTCCTGGGTGCCTAATCCAGGGCAGATGGCCATTTACCTCAATGCAGCGATCCCAGCAAGAGGTAAGATCCTCATCACTTGTGCCAGAGCAAATGCCCTTCCTTCCAAGCTTTTGGAGGGTCGCATTAAGGGCATCCCTTTTGCCGATCGGCTTTGTCCTTTCGACAATTTGGTTGCCGAAACAACCGGTCACATAATCCTTCATTGCCATTTGTATGATCTCCCTCGGAGGCAGTTTTTGGCTCCCACCTTGGAAAGTCTCCCAGAGAGATGAGACCAGGTTGTTCTTAATGCCCTATTAGATAGCTCGGATTTAGTGGTCATCAGGAATCTCTCTCAATTTCTAATCTCGGCCTTCCAGCTCAGGGATAGTTTTTTGAATTTCAGATCTATTTCCTGTGATGTATAACTTCCTTCGAGGGACATCAGCCGTAGGATTGGGTCCTGTAGCCGCAGGTGAGACACCAATGTGCCTTTTATGCCGAAAGAATCTCCAACCCTATACTATACCGGTGTGCGAGGCTCAGCTATTTCATGTCTCTCCAGATATTTTTTGCTCTATTAAGCCCCTCCAGCCTATAAACCCCTCTATTTTATATTAGATTTTGCTAGGCATTTGCATTTAGCCACTCCCAGGGAATTTAAGCCCCAGGGGGCACTTTCCCTGATCAATAACCTCCCGCAAGGTCCTTGGGCTACGCTATTTCATCTCTGAAGATGCTTGGCTTTTTCATTTCCTATTATACTTTAAGTTTATATTGCCATGAGACATGGGCTGTCTCCTGGCAAATGCATTTTATTAATTTTATTTCTGTCCAATATTCTAATATATCTATTTTTAGGTTTGAGCGAACCTTATTTGTAATCCACTAATGTTGTAGTGATATTTCAGGCCAGCTATTAGCATTTGGTTGTCACAATTTGAGCCATTATATATGTTTCTTTTCTCCCCATTGGGGATGTTTGCTATCTTTATGCAATGGCCAAGCTAAATAAAATCTACTGACTTTCCCGATGGGCGCATCCCAGATATGAGGTGCTTGCATGTGGGGTGGTCCGTGGCGGAGACCGTGTCTGCCCTCTCTGTGTGCAGCCTGGCCGCCTACACGGGCTGTCTGGCGGAAGGGGGTCCTGCCCTGGCTGTTTCCTTCTTTGGCTGCGTCCACAGGGCCCGTGGGTATCAGCGGTCCTGTGGGGAGACTTATCACTGCCTGTTGGACCTCGGGCACCTTCCGTGGCCCCCAGCTGCCGACTATGGCTTGTTGGAGACCACCGGAGCAGAGCTGGCTGATGTGTGGTCCCGCGCCGATGTCCAGGTGGGGCTCGCCATGCA
This sequence comes from Sphenodon punctatus, assembly GCA_003113815.1. Taxonomy (NCBI): domain Eukaryota; kingdom Metazoa; phylum Chordata; class Lepidosauria; order Sphenodontia; family Sphenodontidae; genus Sphenodon; species Sphenodon punctatus. The sequence goes on along the minus strand of QEPC01015148.1, from coordinate 288,971 downwards.
GGATCCGTTTGAGGTGTACTATCTCGTCACCCACCACATGTATGCGCTGGGCTACCATCGGGACATGCTTCAATGGCCCCACTACATGCACCTGATGGGCTACCCTGCCCCGGGCCCCTTTGTGACCCCCTGCAGCTGGCTGTGAGGTCCCGTGTCTTCGGAGCCCTGGATGCTGGCCAAGCTGTGTGCTCCCGCCCGCGCCCTGCTGCCTTGGGTCGCTGCCCACTCCCTCCATGCTGTACCGGGCTCGATGCTGTGCAGGCTGGTCCCATGGGTTCCACTGCCCCTGCTTGTGCCTCCGGGTCCCCTCCATGGGTCCCCCGGTCCATCGCTGCAACTGGTGGTCCCCTCCGTGGCTGGCCCGTCCCGTGGCTGTGTCCTGCTCTCCGAGCCGGCTCCCAGCTCCCTGGATGCTGTTGTCCTCCCGTGTCCGGCCGGCCTCTCACTTGTGCCCGTGCCCCCCCCGGATGACTCTGTGACCGTGGGGGGCTGGGGCCCCCGGGCTGCGCCTCCCGGCTTCCTCCGGGAGTGTATGTGCCCGGGTGTGTGTTTGTGCTGTGTGTTCCGCTGTGACCTCAGTTTCCCTGTGTCTTTGGCGTGTGCTGTCTCGGCCACTCTCCTTCCCCTCCCTTCCCGTTTCCCTTGTGTGGGTGTTGTCTTTTGGCTTCGTTTGCCCTTAGCCGGCCAGGTCTGCCTCCTGCCCCTCCCTGGTGTCTTCTGGGTGTTCTGACCACGGCCTGGAATCAGCGTCACGTCTGTTTCGCTGTCCCGGGCTATGGTGTGTCCGTCTGTTTCCCTGCCGTGGTCCTGCTCCCGTCACATCTGTTCGGGGCTTTCCTGGACCACGGGAGGGGGTTGGCCAGCTCGCCATTGCTGGAAATCCACTGTGGTGATCCGGGAGCGAGTAACGTCTGAAATCACCCAGAGTGGACTGGGTGTGAAGACCCTCAAGTGTTATTTCAGACACCTCTCCCTGAAACTCTTGATTCAGTTTACCATGCTCAGTAATCTGATCTCTGGCAGTCTCTGTATCTTGTTCAATCATGGGCACTATTAACCGTTTCCTCCACTCCACTCTCTACAAGCCAGACCTGCCCTGCAGGACATGTCCGCTCTGTGTCTGAGCTGCGTTCCCCATGACAATTCTTATCTGGAAGATGTTTTACCTTTTGTCTGTCGGGAGCAGCACAATTCCCTTCTGGGTCTTGCACTGTCTCATGAACTCTTTCAGATTTAGCATAAGCTGCAGCATCTCCCTGCTCCTTCTCTGGTAAGATAGAGACATAAGTTCACCCGTAAAACCATGTCCTTGCCCCTTTAGGACTACTTATGTAACTGAGCTAAGTATGTGTACCTGCAACCTCACACCTTCACCTTCACGAATGTATCCTTGTCTCTCCGTCTGTTGCCCGCATCCCTCGTCTCCCCTCCCTTGTCGGTCTTAGACTGTAAGTCCCCCAGGGCAGGAACCCTATTTTCAATAGTTGTAAAGCACCAGGTACATTGCTGGCACTATATAAATACTTAACATATTAAATTAATTCACTGTCTAAAAACTATGTAGAAACTCTGCAGTTTCTTCCCACACCCTCATGCTCTGCAAGCTCCAGTAAGTATGGAAATATTCTTAAGGACAGCATGTTCCATTAAATAACTGACAGGCCTGATTCATATTTCATATTTAATTTATATCCCACACTCTCCCACCCAAAGGCGGCTCGAAGTGGCTCACAACATAAAGCAAATACATAAGAAACATCTAGTGCACAATGCACCGAATAATTCAAAAAATCATCAATACACAAATACAATCCCCTTATAATTCAGTTAATACAATTCTAATACAATACAAATACGTCACCCTTCCCCCATAATCCTCCCCAATAATACCAGCTTCCAACCACTACCCTCCACTACTTTCAACCCTCCACCCTGCTGCCACCAGGGGGCAGTTCTCTCCCCACCCTCCTGCCCTCAAGTTTTGTAGGTGTATATCCACTTTGTTGCTGAGAGCTGGAGAGAGAAAACAACCCTGAACCATGTTCTACACAGTCAGAAAGCAAGTATCCAATTTTTTAGAAAAAAATATAGTTTTTGTTTTGGCTTTTTGTTGTTATTCTTAGATTATTATTTTTTTCTTTCTTTGTGCAAACAATGAGTTTCGCCCCCCCCCCCCCCACACACAGGAGCTTCAGTTTTTTCACATAGCCTCTCAGCTGCTGCATAGTTTTGTTGAAGTTGAAGCTCCATGCCTCAGAAACCAGGGACAGTTATGTCCCTGGCCCCAGAACCCTAGTTCCCCATATTATAGCTGTGTGATTGCTTAAAGGGAGAGGAGTTTTACTTTTTTAAATATAGAGAACATTACTGTATTACACCAGGCAACACCGCTGACTCTAGTCAGTTTCACTGCTAACAGGGCTGCTATTGCCTATTCTTGACAGCAGCAGAGAAATGCACCAGAGAGATCAAAACAAAATAAATAAAATAAGATACGTTTTTGAGAACAATAATCATAAAAAAGTGCGAGAGGAAGGCCAAAACTTGTTGGGCATTTGGTATCAAAACATTTTGAAAAGCCATTTTTAAATCCAGTGTGCAAGAAAAAAAATCCCCTTCAAATTCCATTGGAAAAATACAAGTTCTTTTGCAGTTTTACATTACAATTGTCAGTTTCTCTCTACCTTCTATTGGGCTCCAGGCTATAAAGTTTTCTTTTTACGGGAAAAATTTTAAGGGAAGTTTTGATGCCCAGTTTGCTCACTTGCTGACTGACTTCACCGAGGCACCTATGCCTCTGCTAAATGTGTACAACTCAAAATTAATGGGGTGACAGTGCTATTTAAAAAAGAATTGGTCACAGCAGCAGTGTTAATTTCACAAGAAACACCACCCTTCACCTGCCCGCAAGGACTGTAAAAAATCTGTAAGATCCCTTCACCTGGTCACCACCCACCTTTTAAAAGGTAAGGGTGTTTTTAGACAAGCACCTTCCCCCCCCATTGCCTACCCATACAGACCAGCGAGCTTGATGTCAGTGCCAGACAAACTGGTGAAAATGGTTGTTAAGAACAGAATTATTGGGCAGATTGATAAACACAACATAACGAGGAAGAGTCAACATGGATTTAGCAAAGGGAAGTCATGCCTCACTAATCTATTGGAATTTTTGAGGGTGTAAAAAAGCATGTGGCTAAGGGTGGGGTGTTTTTAAATGGATGCAGGGTTGCACACCCCTGAGTTGCTCCAGGGGTACACCCCCACGTCCCGCCTCGGTCTGCTTCAGAAGAGCCTAGTGGGTTCCCCAGACAGTTTCAGTCTGCCCTCGCAGTGTGTCCCTCCTCCACCATAGAGTTGCAGTCAGTCGCTTGAGGCTGGCACCTGCAACTCTATGGTGTTGCCCAGGGCAACAGCAGGCTGGAAGTGAAGCAGCATCAGACAGACATTTGCTTCACTTCAAGCTAGTACCTGGATTTGGCCAACTCACTCCACCAGCAGCACTCCGGGATGTTCCAGAGCACTGCTGGTGGGGCTGCTGTGATAAGTTCCCTCATGAGCAACTCTTGAGGAAATTAAAAAGTCATGGGATAGGAGGCAGTGTCCTTTTGTGGATCAGTAACTGTTTAATAGGGGTGGGAAACCGGTAGAATCCGGTATCCGATAATGCCGGTACCGGGCATACCGGCATTATCGGATTCGACCCGGTAATCCGGACCGGGTACCGGATTCCGGGGTACCGGATTTTTTTTTACATTGCAGCCATTTAAAAATGGCTGCAATGTAAAAAAACTTAAAGCCCCAGCAAAAAAGTTTTTTTAAAAAAAACCCTCCCCGAGTCCAGGCTGCGCGGGTGGAAGGGGGGACACCCCCC